>VZUI01066988.1:0-376353 GCA_013401135.1 Cettia cetti | reverse complement strand
GTGCCATGCTCAGCGGGGCGGGCGCGGGGCAGCGCGTCGCGGCTCGTCTTCCCCGTCTGGCCTCGCCCGCGGCGCTGGGCAGCGGCGGCAGAAGCGAGAGGTAGGGGAGGGCGACGGGAGAGCGGGGGCGCGGCCTGTCCCGTCCCGCGGCTGCCCGATTCCTGGCGGCGGCGGGGAGCGCCCGCGGCCCGCACAGGTGTGTGGGCTCCGAGCTGGCGGCCGGGGCCTCCCTGGGCATGGGAAGCCGGGCCCGAGCCAGTTGCATCCAAGCAGCTCCGCGCCCGTGGGAGCGGGTGTTGGGACGCCGGTAGCGGCTTCGCTGCCAGGTTGTCCGAGGAAGGGAAAACTGCCCGAGCCCCTCAGCTGGGTCGGAGTTGCTGTGGCTTCGAGCGGACCTTTGGTTTTGAGTGGTATTTGTGCTTTGTCCCTTATTTGTCCCTTATGTATCGTGAGTAATAATAATACTTTCCCAACGCAGTTAGCTCTTGGATTCATATTAACCTTACTCTCATAGCAATGGACTCCAGATTTGTTGCTGTGTCTGTAGTACGTGTGTGGAGATGGGCAGGGATGGGAAATGGGAAGGGATCAGATCTCCATCTGGGTTTGTAGCTGAGTCTGTCTGTGTGGGATTAAAGAAACCAATGAACAGATTGCATATTTCTAGCTGGATTTCAAAAATCCACATACTTACTGATGCAGGGTGATCTGGAAAGTTTTTTAGTAAAGTGCTCTCAAATTCCCTGTGTTTATCTTGTGCCTCTTTATGGTGTGCTTTTGCACATGTGATAGCAGGGAAGATATGTGGAAAATGAAAGGGCGCTATGTTGGCTTCGTTGCTATATGTGTAGGATAACAGGCAAGCCCCGCTGGTGTTTCCTCTGTGCTAACGAATGTTATGACTTCAGTTGCATTCAAGCAGCTGCTTTGCCATATCTGTGTGCTGAAGTTTTCCAACTTGTCCTTGAGCTAACTCAAAGTTAATTCTTTGAAACAGTTATATGGTGTAGTAAGGACAGAGCCGTGCTTCCTGATTTTTTTTTTTATGCTGTATAACCAAAAGCCCGTTCCAACACTTATATTTTCTGCCCACTCCAACTGGGGTTTCTTTGAATCCTGTGCAACACACATGGTACCATTTTGTTGATCTCTGCAGCCTGGCCAAGTGCAGAGTCTGTATCTGAAGTCAGTTCGTGTAATGAGAAAGTTGCAGGCATAGATGATTTTTCTTGTGTGAACTTTAATTTCCAGTAGAGCCTACTGCTTTATTGCATGGTACAAAGCCTGCTCAGCACCAGAAGGGGGCAGGGCAGGGAATAGATCTTGAGTAATTTCTCTAGGACGTGCCAGAGACTTGATGTTCTCTTGAAACAGGGTAGATGAGTTCTGCAAGATGATAAGAGCTGTCTCATGTGTTGGCAGTGTAGGTGAGCTTGCCCACCCTTTAGTGTTTAAATAGGGAACAATAAGATGACATATTCTCAGGATACAGTAAATACATGATGGTTTTCATAGCTTCAGAAATTCAGGGTGAAGTTCAGTAGTTCCCAGAAGAAAAACAACAGTGTCAACTTGTTAAAACTTGCAATATATTGGCACGACCAGGCTGTGAACATATTTGCATGATTTGGAAATGGTTTAAGACAGTATTTCTGGGACAAGCTGCTTTTCTCAGCATCCTGACACTTAACATGACTCCAAGCAGAGAACATGTCATGTACAGAAAGTATTCTGAAGGATGGAGTTAGGATTTGATCCATAACTTGCTTTGGGAGGTGTTTTTATAGAGGAAAAAATGATCATTTTATGATCATAATATTGTACACCTGTAAAAATGTGAAATGTACCTTTTTTCTCCTTTAAGATATAGTTTGTGCCCACATTGGCCAAATGTAGGAGCCCAGAGCAGTCTGACATCCTCTGAAGTTTATGCAGCCTGTTAGATATTTCCTCCTAAGCCAGTGACTTCTGTGCACTGTCAGTCTGCTTAGCAAATTTACTTCAGGACCGAGTTTGAATTTTTTTTTTTTGTAATTAAAAATGTGATAGATTCACTACCAATAAGAATTTAATTGAGAAAGAAATTAATCATAATAGTTAATTGGTGAATATGCTGGATGTGGCTGGACTGTAAGCAGCAGTGTCCAGGCCAATCTTAACAGTTTTCTTGAAGCAAGAGTGACCATCCAGTTGTCTAGAGTGTGTTTCTTGAAAACACGTTTCTGAGGCTTGAGTGGCCTTATTATTGCTTCATGTTAAAGGCAGTCAGTTTGAGCAGCATTGCTTGTGTCTTTTATTCACAACAATTTATTCTCCAATTAGAGGGAATATATGAAGGAGGAGGTGGAGGAGTCTGCTGAAGATGAGGCGGCTGAATCGGAAGAAGACCTTGAATTTGATGAAAGAATTGGATGCCTTTCCAAAGGTTCCTGAAAGCTACGTGGAGACTTCAGCAAGCGGAGGCACAGGTAGGCCTTGTTAAGATGCTGATATTGGTAGAAACTTCAGCATGAGGAAAACAGGCATCTGTGTTCACTTGAAACAAGCCAAAATTGGTTTCTTGAGTTCTTTGGTGGACTGACTGAGCTCATCCCCTTCAAGTAAAGTATAGTATCAAAGTATCATAGTATCTTATCCACACAGATGTATCCATCACTTATATGAAGGGAGATTTTTTTATTTTTTTTTTTTTGTATAAAGCTGGTGACACTCAACCTAATGTAAAGGTTAAAAATATAAACTTCTAACCAGTTGCAACTGGAATTGCACTGTGCCAAGGCTGTAATAAATCTTTCACTTTTGTTGTCTCACCAAGCTCTTTTCTTGGTGTCAGGTTTCTGGGTGAGTCTGAGTCGGCATGATCTGAAATGATGATGGGATTCAACACTCTGCTTTTGCAAAAGTAGAAAAATATTCTCTAGAGACAGATAAATTGAGCATCAGGATTAAGAGCAGTTTTCTAAAGCTTTTCTCTTGAAGGTGTATTTGATTTTTAAGAGTAAGGAAAACCCTCTGGAGAACTAAATGCTTTAATCCAGAAGAGGTGCTCGTTCTGTGCCTATTAGTCATTTGAGCTTCTCTGAAAAAGCTGAAGCTGTAAAAAAGACCTTTCTTTATGTATCTGATCATAAAATTGTGCCTTTAAGTTGAGCTGAGTTAGAGGTAGTCTGATATGAAAATAGTGGCTTAGTCTCTTGGAAGAGAAGTTGGAATTATTTGCAGATAGGAAACTGCTAGCACTTAGAAGTGGATAGAAATATTTCTCATGTGTGATTATGCCTGAAACTCAGTTGAATAAAAAGTTCAGGGGCAATTTCAACCTACAGATAAGCCTTTGAAGTTATGCCACTTAGAGTAGAAGTAAATATCAGAAGGTTCTATATTACCTTGCTGTTTCCTCAAGTGCCCTGTTAATATTTAAAGGTTTATTGTATATAAAATAATCTCTTAGAAGTGTTTAAATAATTCTTTGTTAATGTTAGTCCCAGTCCCTGAGGAAACAAGTATGTTGTTTCTATATTGTAATTTGCATTAAACCACCAAATGCTTAAGAATCTTTTTTTGTAGTACAGCACCATCCTTCCTGAGACCTTTGCTTTGGTGAATGGTGCCTTAAGGATTTCTCAACACTGGAAGTTGCTTTAACATTCTTTGGTTTTTATCCCAGTAACCTTGTAAATGACAATATGGGATTGTTTTTTCCTCTGCCATCATGAAATCTGAATATAGTATTCCTGTTTCATTCAGGATTAAAGTCTCAGGCTTAATTTCTGATGTGATAGGGATCTAAAACATACCAAGACTATTCTCAGACTTTCATGGCCTTCAAACCCATTGCAAAGATGTATTGGTCTCAGGCTGAGACTCCAGCTCTGGGGCTGGCAGATCCTTCAGGAAGGAAAATTCAGTAAGGCTTTATTTTCCTGTTCAGATCCACACGTATGTTTGCTCAGAATTATCCAGAAAGCAGCTGTGACTCTAATTGTGTTTGTGTGGCTCTGGATAGCTGATAGGGCTCCAGCTTTCCTATTGTTTCACATCCAGGGTGAGCCTGGCCTGCTGGTTCCAGGAGGAAATTGAGAGCCAGGATAATTAACTGATTAGTGCAGTTGACATGAAGGGTTTCATATGTGTGACTGTTACATAGTGTCAGCTGAAAGCTAGAACTGGAAACAGCAGTCAATAGCTTCTTTCCTGATCCCTTTTTTCTCTGCTCCTGCCTCTGGCTTGTGGACCACTGTGTAGTGAGTTGAATCCTATCAACAATGAGCTTGTTTTATCTCAAGTGGCCCTTCACAGACTCAATAGAGATATTCCACAGAATGTGAATGAAAAAACCTACAGTGCCAATAACTGTACAAATTTCTACTATGCTCCATAACTGAAGTGTTTTCAAGCTTACAAAAACCATGATCTAATAAAAGGGGCATAGCAGGTGCTTCTGTGCATCTGTTACTGTGTTTCTGACTGTGCAACAGGGTGATCTTCCCCTTGCATTGAACAGCTTTGCAAATGTGATGAGTAGGCTGACTTGGAGATAAGCAAAGCACATGTACCACTAAAATACACCAATTAGTTTTCATCCTAAAAATAATTTCAAGTTCTTCACTTATTGGCAGAATGGATAGCTGCCTGTTGCTTGTTGCCAGAGGGAGACTTGTTTGAAATATTGGGGTGGGAGTCATGACTATACAGCTATACACAAGTAATATAATGCATCTTATTTCTGCTACCTGCTAGCTTCTTGAGTCTAAAACTTGATATAAAAATTGTTATAAAAAGTTAACTTGTAGACAGGTGGAGCCTTGAAGGGATTTCAAGGTGCACTTCTTCCTTCTTTCATGTTGGAAGTTAGGATTGAGTTTTCCTAGACCATCCCTGACAGTGATTTGTGTGCATTTCATATGTGGGGGAAGTTCTATCCTGTTCTTAAATTTTCCATACAGGGATTTCACAACCTCCTAATCATTCCAGTATTTGACTGTACTTAAAAAGTACTTTCTTGTTGCAAAGGTAGGACTTAACCTTTTTCAATCCTGTCTAAAAACAAGTAGTATCAGTATGAAAATAAGTCTCTTAAGAACAGCTTTTGGATATATAAATTAAAGGTACCAGTGTTGTACCAGTAATGCTCAACTTTTGGGATTGTTAGAATTTTGTTCTGCTTATGTATCTGAATAATATTTCTCACAGTCTGAATTTCTACTTTTTTTTTTCCTCTGACCAGTTTCTCTGATAGCATTTACAACAATAGCTTTCCTGACTATAATGGAGTTCATGGTGTACCAGGACACATGGATGAAATATGAATATGAAGTAGACAAGGATTTTACTAGGTAACATTATTTGTTAGAATTCTTTTTGAAATTTTACTTGCCTGCATTTCAGAAAATAATAGATTTAAAATGTTCATGTGACTTGAAAGCAATTCATAATTGAAATTGCAAATTAAATACTACAGGGATTTGATTTTTTATCTGTTGATTGTTTTGGGCTTTTTTCTTCTATGTAATCTATGAAGAAGATAAATTGAGATTTCAGCAATGAAGAAGTCAGAATAGTATAGGTTTGTTATTAAAGGAGCTCCCTTAGGAATTACTTGCTAACGATTCAGAGAACATTGTAAGATATAACTCAGCCTCAGGTAGGTAAAGCCTCTGGTTTTGGCTGGAGGCTTTTCCTAGTTCATACAGTTAGTGTGTTGCCATTGTACTTTGTGCTCTTGAGGTGAACCTGCAGCGCTCAGAACTTTGACTGCATTATTAGAGGCTGTCACTGATTTGGTCTCCAGATACAGCCCCCCTGAGGATTTGTTTGCTGATGGTTTCATGTGCCTGTCAGAATTGTGTTTGCCTTTTTTCCAGAGCTGGTCAGGCACCCACGAGTGAAGTTAATGCAAATTTTGTGCCCTAAACACCTTTAAATGTCATGTGTCTGTTTGACACTGGCCCATTGCCAGGCACCCAGGAACTGAACTGAACTAACTTTAAAAGCTGTTTGGGTAGTTGCTGTGGTAACAAGCTAACGATACATATATTAATTGGATGTCTTATACATCAGAAATAATTAATGTAATGGGAAAAAAAAGGAAAATTTTAAGGGAAATGCATCAAAAGCTCAAATGATAGTAAATCCATTCAGACAGCTGGGATTTCACATTTAGGTCTTTGCTAAAGTAGGTTATATCCCACGTGAAGCTATCACGCAGGAAGGGTAGTCTATCATTTAAGAAACTGTTGTGGGATTTGGAGTATGTCCTACTACAGATTCCCCAGTTTGATTGTGGGCTAATCACTCAGCTTGTGGTTCTTGACAGTTTGAACCAATGGAGACTGGTATAATTTTAACTGTTTTTCTCCTCTCTACTGACCCTGTCTGACCCCAAGGTGAGCCAGTGTTGAATCTCTTGCTTTTGTGATTTGCTTGTGGTCAGCCAGAGGAAGCTCCCTGAGAACAGAACCCTGTGACTATAGTGAGGGGGTTTATTCCTTGTAGTTCAAATTACTTTTGTGAAACTAACATGAAAACAAATAGGAAATGCCCAGAATATTGGGGAATGCCACACAATCAGACTTTTTGTGTGATGCAGGTTATCTCTTAAGTTACAAGTGCTTTAATGTGCTCTAAAAATCCATGTTACTTTACCCAAATTTTAAGCAGATTTATATTTATTCATATAAATTTTGATACTCTACTGTGTTTCTGCAAGTAGTCTGAGATTTTTTTCTTGATACTTGTACTCAGGGTTACTTAATTTTTGCCTTTTCTTTTCTTTCCAGTAAATTAAGGATCAATATTGATATTACAGTTGCCATGAGGTGTCAATGTAAGTATTCCATCAATGAAAGTGTTTAAATACTTTAAAGCCTCTTCAGAGAGCAACTATATTGCTCATAAATTAGTTTGATATTGTTCAGAATATTTTCCAGTGTAATTTCTTCTGCTTCTAATGCCATGTAGTGATCTTGATGGCATATGACTCATTGAAGGAATTAGTAAGAAATATAAAGGAGAATATCTGTGCCATCTCATTCACCTCTCACAGGTGCCTTGTCTGTCAGCAGGAGCAGGATCTGTTTTTCATTCTCTCATTAGCTGAAATATTTTAAAATCTCATTGTGAGACACAACTCAGCAGCAGGAATTCACAACAATTTCTATTTATTTATGAACTTGGGATACTTGGGATAATCTGGTCTACTGTTTAACAGCACATAATTTCACCATCACATAATTTCACCCTCCTTGTGAACATAAGAGATCTGCCTTCCTTATTAAAGCCAATACTTAATATTATTTTGACATTGTTTAGGTAATGAACCTTTATTGTGTTCAGTCTTGCTTGTCCTGGACTGAGAGAAGAGAGAATACTACTTCTGCCAGGAATGCAAGAAGATTTTCAGGGTTCACTTTTTTTGGCTAGCTTAAAGCTTTCATTAATTGTATAGTACATCAGTGAGTTGATTTTTTTTTTTTTTTGTTTGGATTTTTTGCAAATAAACTTTTATCCTCTGTTTTGACTTGTCTTGACCTCTGTTCAGTGCTTGTAAACCAGGAGAAAATATTTATGCATAGCAGATACTATAAAGCTTGTATGTGTGGTTCATACCACTTCTCTGTAGGTGTTAAATCAGTGAGAAAATACTGCAGATCTGAAGAGTTTTTGGTCAGTGTCCATCAGCTGATGCTGAAGGTTAAACACATTAAAGGAACAATAATATACTGAAGTTTAGTTCTGTACTATGAAACTTCATTTCAACTTGAATTTTTTTTGCTTGTCCTTGATCATCTGTGACTTAATATTTTTCCTTGTTTAAAATAGATGTGGGGGCTGATGTCCTGGATTTAGCAGAAACAATGGTCGCCTCTGCAGATGGGTTAATCTATGAACCAGTAAGTTGATTCTTACCTTTTTATTTAAAAATTTAATTCCTCTTGTTGCAAAACACTTTTGGGTTGGTTTGCTTGTGTCTTTTTTTCTCCACCAGCCTCTAAGAGAAACATTCTGTAGTTGATCTCTTTTGGCCATAGCTTCTGGGTACACTTGAGCACTAATTGCATTTGAATTTACTGAGTACTTTGTGTTTACAAATATTTAGGTTTGAACTCAGTGAACAGATGTTACTATTGATCCTCTAATGCTGATGAAGTATAGCAGGTCTGGTAGCTTGTCTTTAGTGCTTCATATGGGCTGAGCCTAGAAATAAGCAACCTGCACCTGGACCCTTGTCTTTCAAAGATTGCTCCTTTGCAATTCTGGGTGGGAAGGGACAGGAATTTTTATATTTGAGCACAAAAGGTATTATTTAAACTGCAAAGTCTTTTCATAAACTACTATGTGGTACCAAGCACAAAGTTGATTATAACTCTATACCCACACCCCAATTCTCTTCTGGGTTTCATGGAAGAGATGCTTTCTGTGTGTTTTATTGGATGTATTATTTTTGTTTCAGGTACCATTTGAGCTCACCCCACAACAAAAAGAATTGCAAAGGTAAAGCACTGAGAGGCGTGTTTGTGGTTTGTATTATTTGTACTGGAAGTGACTCTGAAGTACACCAGAGCTACGTGACACAACTATGTCTTGAGTCTGACAGCTCCTGCTTGTAATTTAAGAATGCAAACCTGCAAAAAGATACTAAGTTACTTTGCTTTCCTCATTATTTAAGATCTCTGTTATGGAAAAAGAAAATTGGCTTTGGACTTACCTGTTCAATGGGGTCATGCAGTTGCAAGCCAAGATGTATGGACTCGTTCAGCTTCTGTCTCCAAATGAATGTTTGGTAGCACAAGTTAAAATCATGGAATCAAATGTGTAAAATAGATATCTAAATGTCAAAGCTGAGCCATGGTAACATATTGGCACATTCTTGCAAAAACTTCTTATTTCCTCTAACTTAATTGACACAGTGTTAAGCACTTTAATATCTTGGTATTGTGCATGCCCACTATACTGATAGTCTTGTAATAGTACTGAAGCTTATTTGGGGGTCTGGCTAGTTTTGGTATTTAGATAACACACTGCTGTGAACACGTGAGCTTTAAAATATTATTCCCAAAGTTTAATGTAATGCTTTATTACTGTCATCAGCTCTGCTAAGTTCCTGATTTGCAACCTGCAGTTGAAGCCAATAATGAATTGTGAAGCTAGATTTTGTTTTGCTGTTGCATGTGTTCACATTTGTCTCTAATCTTTAGGATGCTGCAAATAATTCAGAGTAGGCTGCAGGAAGAACACTCTCTTCAAGATGTGATATTCAAAAGTGCATTTAAAAGTGCTTCTACAGCACTGCCACCACGGTAAGAAAAACTGGGATTTTGTATCAGTATTCCCCTTTCCTCCAACCCTATGAATTAACATTTTATTGTGGTTATGATTCCACCCCACCCCAGAAGACAGGGTTGTAAGAAAAGACTCACTGCTTTTTAATGAATTTTAAAATAGTGTACTTGCTACTTGCTTTAGGGAGCTGTTGTGTTATGAAAACCACTGGGGTTTCTAAACTGGAGAAGGTTTCCAGGTTTTATGTGTGTGCTTACATGTACATATACAGACACGAGTAAATATATGCACACACATTTTTATTCCATGTGGTTTGATGCCTCCTTCTTAATGGGAATTATTAATGTCAGAGCAATACGAAACAAGGGTCTTTTTTAAAACTACTTTCCTATCCAGCAGCTTTTAACTTGTGTCCTAATGCTTCATAATTTTAGAAGAATCAACCTTTGAATACAAATGTGTTTTGTTAGTAAATTCCTGTGTCTAAGATAGCACTGTTAAGATTGTATGGAGAAATCTTACTGTTTTCACTTAATTCCAGCTACTCAGAGATGTTAAGAGATTAGTGCATAGAATGTTTGGTCTGCTGAATCTAGATGCTATGTGATTTTATTCTTTTCCCCCCAAGGGAAAAACAATTTCTACATGAAAGCTGAAATTCTCTCCACTTAGAAACAACAAAAAAATAAACTGAATAAAACAAAACAAACACCAAAGCTGCCATACACATTTGCTCTGTTGTAGTCTCCCTGTCTGAGGATCAAATAGATGTTTTTCTTCCTAAGGGAAGCCTAAAGATGGCTCAAAATATTTTTTTTCTCATTTGCTTGATATCTTCAGATAAATTAAGTCCTTCTGTGTCTTTGTGTTGCTTGTTAGTGCAGTATTTGAAATGGTATTTATGCTTGAGATGAGTTGAAAAAAACTAGGTTTTCATCTCCCTCTGAGGAGACGATTTTGGAAACAGATTTTTTCTGGACATCATATCATGAGTGAGGAGTGGAAGGTTTTGTGAAAAATAAAGTTGAGAGCTCTTCTTGCTACAGTGTTGTTAGTGTGACCAAAATGTATTTGCTTCTGTTCTTTGTAGCATTAAAATTTTCCCACAAAGCCATTTTTGGTAGAAGGAATTGGCAAATAAAAATCCCTGGGGCAGATATGCTTGTGGTTTAATGTTCTCTGTGTGTTCAGATATCCTGAGCCAGTCTTGTAGGCCAGATCTCTGAACACAAGTATGAATGAAAGCTCATTGGTTCCATCAAACTGACCTTTACTAGTTTTCCTCCCTTCCAGCATCTCAGCTATAATTCCAGAAGAATACAATAAGGACAGGTAGATGATAATGCTTTATCTTTATGCTAGGAAAAAGAGGTTTAACTGTACTGCTGTTATTTCTGCTAGACAGTGAATATTCTCAAGTACTTTCAATGTTTTTATTTAAACAGGGAAGATAATTCATTACAGTCTCCAGATGCATGCAGAATTCATGGTCATCTCTATGTCAATAAAGTGGCAGGGAACTTTCACATAACTGTGGGCAAGTATGTTCTGTTCAATTCCTGAAAATAAAAAATCCCTTGACTTCCACATTCTATGTAGTGCATGTATGTATATGTGTGTGTGCTTTTATGCTTCAGTTAATGGCTGGGTTTTATTGACCTTCTTGTACTCATGCTTGATATTTTTTCCATGTAATACCTATTCTTGCACTGTTAACTTTCTTCATAAATTACCAAAATCATGCAGTGCATTGCTGCATGTAATGTAGTCATTATGAATTTTGTTTTATAGGATGGAAACTCTTGAAATTTGCTTTGTCAGAGAGCAAATACAGAGTGCAGTTAACTTGCTTACTCATAGAACAAATATGGTCAAACTTCTGTTAGTCATTTGAGCAGTTCTGCAGCTTTTCGTATAGTAGGTCTTGGTGACTCTTCCAAAAACATAGTGAGTTGATGAGTTTTTGGTATTTCTAAAAATGCAAGATACTAATTTTGTGTAAGAGAGTTTTTTTTGAGTCCAAGATTCCTGTCCTTACTGTTCAGTCTGTCTGTACTTG
The DNA here is from genome assembly GCA_013401135.1 of Cettia cetti. Lineage (NCBI taxonomy): Eukaryota > Metazoa > Chordata > Aves > Passeriformes > Sylviidae > Cettia > Cettia cetti. Next base: position 365,012 of record VZUI01066988.1, on the reverse strand, counting down.
ATAGTAATAAAAATGTCATATTTGGGTTTTATATAAATATATACAATAGATATCAGTTTTTAAAACATATATATATATATCTTACATATATTTAAGCATTATATGTTATGTTATACATATGAGGATATGTACATACTTTATAAAGTATGTATTGAAATAGAGGAGTAAAGGTAATTTTTCTACATAGTCCTATGTGGATTCATAAAACATTTGTTGCTTTTCCCAGGGCAATACCACACCCTCGAGGCCATGCACACTTGGCAGCCCTTGTAAGCCATGAGTGTAAGTTCCTCCTGTCATCTCCATACCAACATGATTCATTTCAGTCAGACTGCTGTCTCCTAGTTCATGTTAGGTTGCTGTTTTAAAGATGTTCTAGCTGTGCAATTGCATTGCAAAATAAAGTGAAGAACATTCTTTGATCTGATTCTGTAACAATTTGCTTTAATACATTAAACACTATTAGGATTATTTTTAGGTTGCTTCTATAGTAATGATAACACTGGAATTTCAGAGGTACTTTGCTGTAACAGAGATACCACATAAAATTCCTGTATTTCAGTCCAAACTACCTCTTTCCTCAAAGACCTTTCTAAAAGGTTAAAAATTTCTGACCTTTTTCCTTACGAGTCTAGATATTAAATGTGTGTTGCTGCCTTGCTTAATGTGAAGCAAAGGTGCCTTACTGTGAGAAATTAACTTGATTAAACAGTTGGTTAAGCCTCCAAATGTCTGCCCACGAATTTATGTTAACACAACTTTAATAATTTTATGCATCTTAAGTACCTGCAAAATAGGCAGTGTAGTAACTTGGCAGCTGCCTTATACTTCCTCTGTACAGTTGATTTACTAAATGTTAGTCTTTTTAATGCAATTGCTTACAAGAACATGAACTGTGGAATAATACAAGTATTTGGCCAACTAGAAGTTCTCTGTTATAAAACTGTAACTCTGTTCAGCTCCACCATTGGTGCTAATATAGTTACAATTTGGTTCCAAAGCTCTTTTCTAGAAAAATTTAACATTTTTGTTAAATATTTTGAATTTGAATTTTCTTTGAAGTGTGGGTAGATCCAATGATGTGTACAGTGTTGTTTGGTAAATGCATTGATTAGAATATTTCAGTGTCAGAAATGGGTGCATCTTTTTCTCTAATACAGGAGCTCATAATTTAAAAATGCTTCATTTCTCTATATTGTCTTTCAGCCTATAACTTCTCCCATAGAATAGATCATTTGTCATTTGGAGAGCTTATTCCAGGAATTATTAATCCGTTGGATGGAACAGAAAAAATTGCATCAGATCGTAAGTGTTGTGTGTTTTAAAAAAAAATCTTGTTTTTTTGAGTTTCCTAGTAGTTACATTGAAAGTGTTACCATTTTTCATAAATGTTGTGATTGACAAGCAGCATGTCAGGCTAAATTTGGTAATGAGCAATGCCCTGTTCAGTTACCTATATGACATCTTAAATGGGCATCTCTTTGTAATATCTGCATTGCTGTTCTGCACTGTTTCCTTGAAAGGGATTTGCAGTTTTTTCCAGGTTTGTTATGTTGAAGTTACACTATGTCTGACCATATTGCAGCAGTTTGTTACAGTGGAGAATCATAGATCTATCTGATTGTTGTCATAGTGGGGAAAAATAAGCCTGATTTGGTTTAAAAAATAGCACTGGGAGTCTTGGATTCTATTCCTGTATTTGGTTTGTCCCTTCCACGGTGTATTTTGTGTTACTACAACAGGATGTGTTTGTGTAGCACTTTGTTTTCTCATGTATAAACAAAGGGGAGTTGTAACCTGCCTCATCCCACCACTGGCATTCCCTGTGAGAGTGAACCCCAGAACCTTCTGCAGCTGCTGTTGGCTCAAAGCTGGTCGCTTCCTCGGCTCTTACAGCCAGAGTGGTTTAGTGTAGTTGAAATGAATTGCTTCAGTCTATTGGTGTTTGTTCCCTTAGGGAACTGCACAAAGAGCAATCAAATGCATGAGCATGCTGATGTCTCTAGAAGAATTCTCTAGAAGTGTAATCGAGAGCAAATCTGTAGCCAGTTTAAAAGGGCTTCCAGCACTGTAGATACAATTCAGTGGCCAAATCTATTCAGACCACTCTGAGATTTGTATATATCCTGAAACATGTGACAGTGTGAAACTTGTTCTGGAGCCCAGGAAAATACTACCTGTGTAGTATTTAATGTATTAAATGTATTAATGTTTAATGTATTAAAGCAAAATGTAAATTTCTGAGTATAAATGGGACATATGGGTCTTTTCCATGGAAACTAACTTTATGCAGATGGTGCTGAAGTAGCTTTGTCCATGCTGGCATTCCTTGAAGAATGTCCCTAGTGCAAATGGCTTAGTTGATTTATTATTTCTTTGATATATTTGTGAATATCTCAGATGGCCATTGACTCTATTCCTCATTCAACAGCAAGAATTCTTTTTTCTTCTAGACAATCAGATGTTCCAATATTTTATCACAGTTGTGCCAACCAAACTCCATACATACAAAATTTCAGCAGAAACTCATCAATTTTCAGTGACAGAAAGGGTAAGTAGAGGAAATAAAAAAAACATGGAGATAAAAAATCTAAAAGTGATTGTTCATAACAAAAGTTCAAATGTGAAAAGAGTACCATGGTTTTAAAAAGTACTCTAGCATAAAGAAAGTCTTTGTAGAACATTCTAATACACTAGATTTTTCTGTAAATCATACAGCAGTGATGGGTTTATATACATATATATATATGCTTGGTGACACATGCAAACTTCTATTAATGTTCTGCATCTGTAGATCTGGAGTCTGATATTAGAATTAATGACAGACAGTAATTTCCACTTCACTGGACGCTAATAGTGGTGGTGGTGAAATCCTCCAAATTTTAGGTCTGTAACCCAGTGTGTAGCTTCACAAATATTTAATTCACCTTTAGTTTTTTATCCGTGTGGGAAGCAAAGAAAGATGCAGCTCACTTGAATATCCTGAACTTGGTTGTGGAGTGTAAGAAACAGAAACAGGTACTTTGTATGAAAAGCTGATCACACAGTAAGTGTCTCAGCTGTCTTGTTTATTCTTTGTTGAACCACCAAATTTAATTACTCTCAACCTAGAGAGCTTCCACTTCTGGGTTTTGAGAGGCTTTTAATTCTGAATACGTAACAAGGGTAGTTAATGCAGCATAGTATATATCATAAAGTACTAATTTAAAGACTAGGAAAAAGCATTGTACTGGCTATATGTCTTATTTTCAGACACTGAACTCTGTTTTCATCTTTTATTCAAAAGCAAAAAAAAATTCTTTGTGAAAAGTTTAATTAAAAATGACAGGTAAAGTGAGAGGTGAGAAGAAAGCCTTGAGTTGAAAGAAAGTGTGGGTATTAGTGGGATGGCAGTTCACTGTATTACAGCTTGTGATGTTCTCCAAGGGAGAAGAATTTTTTATTTCCTCACAATTCCATGTTGTGCTTCTGAAAAATACTGAGGTAGGGGAAGTAGGATAGAGGTGATGTTTTGGTGTTCAGCTTCTGACATGGAGGCCACTGAAAGGAAAGATTTGCTCTAAAACTGGACTAAAGAGAGAATGAAGAGAAATTTCATAATGCAGTATCTCCTCCCACCTCCTGCTGGTTTAGCAATCTGCTTTGTGTTTTCTCTGCACAAACTGCAAGACCTAAGGTGTTCCTTAAACTTTGGTATGTCAGTCAACAGCTTATCTTATTCTTGTTCCTTTTTTCATCTTGTATTCAGTTTTCCTCTCTTCCTGTGTAACAGTGGTTCTTTCAATTAACTGTCCAGTCTAAGTTAGTTCTTCAGTTTTTTGTGGGGATGTATTTTTATAAAAATTGCTACAACTACAGGCTGCCTGGGAGAAGAGCCTGTGAATAATGGAGATAAAGTGTCCATTATGTACTTGTTTGCTGGTGCTGCCTCAGTAGGTAACTCTGTTGCCTCCAAGGCTTATTTGTGTTTAATCTTAGTGAGCCAAATACTCCTATTGGATGAGTTGGGAAAGGTTACTAAGAACAACTATTCACTGAACACCTTAGTGCATTTATTTTGAAAGAGGAGACACATAAGCAGACATGGAAAAGGTGGTCAGACAGCCATGGTTCAAACTTGAACGTGGTGAGATTTAATTGCCAGTGTTGGGCACATGGGGAAGCAGAGTTTGAGAGGTGTGGGCCGAATCTTCTCACTAGTCTTGATGGTTGAGATACTGTAGTTATTTATGTTAAAAAGATATCATTCTAGCAAGACTTCACTAAAGCAAGGTTAGTCATTTTTAGCGATTTTAGCAATCAAAAGGTAAATCTTCTGTAGCAGTAGAAGCTGGAAGCAGATCAAAATGGTTTGCAGAAAAAGAATTTGGTTTGTTTTAAGGGTGGAGTTTTGTGTGTTTTATTTAACTTCATATCCTTTTTCCACCATTTGACCTCAAAAGACCAGTAAGGCTTAGGGTAATAACAGAGGAAAAGCAAACAAAGAAAGAGTTTTGTCCTTGACCAGTGGCAAGGTTCTGTTTAACTACCTTCAGTCTTCTCTTCCTTTTTAGTATGACTGATCATCCATCTGCAAATGCTGACAGTTGTCATGCTTTGAAATATGGAAAGCATTTTCTACTGGTTTGATTAATTTAACGGCTGCAAAATGTTAGGCACTTGTTATCATTACTGATATGTTATTTTGACATCCTTTTAATTTTGGTGTGGTAGCATAAAAAGCAGTATGGTTTTTGACAATGTTAGCTAACTGAAGAAGTTGCTTAACCTGCATTTTCCAAAGTGGTATTCTGCTTTTTATTTTGTACCATATTCTGCATGCTTCTTGAGCACAAACTGTTAAATATACAGAGAAATGGAGCTGTGATATATTGCTTTTCTGTTCAGTCCTGCTTGTCTTGTCTTCTTGGTTCTTACTAGCTTAGGAATGGCTGAGTTTGTCTTCAGTCCGTTATGTTTTTTTCTGCTGTCCTTAGATATTTTCAGCCAGACTTAACTGGCAGTGCATTAATCAACACCTTTCACTAAAAACAAAATTACATCAAACCTTTGAAAAAAGCTTGTGTTGAGGTCTGTTCTCTCCTGAAACCTTTTTTAAAAAGTATTTATAGCAGCCACACTCACCTCTTTGGTGTCTTCTGGTTTGAGAATTTGGCAAATGAAAAGAAATTTCTCAGATTAGGACTGAGGTGCCAGGTAATCATAGTGAGTTTGGAGTGTTCATTGATTTACTGAGGTGTATTTCTTGCTGTGTGACTGTTGTCTGATATGATGTAAGTGACAAAAAGTTTGAAAATAGGTTTTTGCCAAGAAAGGTTGGACCAGGTGTTCCCTGAGGTACCTTCTAACCTGGTATTCTATGATTTTATATAAATCCTCTGGGGATTCTGCCATTACTAAGGCTGTTCAACAACCTAAATCTCATTAAGGTTTCACACTGAGTTAAATGGTTCATAATTGCTGATAAAGTAGGAAAAGCTGTGGCAGTTTTACACCAGTGCACTCTCCTGAGTTCATAGGCTAGGCCAAGACTGGCATTATCCTCATAGGTATCAACACCAATCCAGTTATAAAAATCCTGTTTAAAGGGCCATGTGAGCCAGTCTTGAGAGAATAGTACTGAAGCACAATAGTGAATATTGATATGCACCATAGCAGACCAGTGATCAGGAAAGTAAATTTTTACTTCATGGTGTTTGACTTTTAGAAGGTACTGGTCAAAGTGATCTTGATATTCCCCAGTTTTCTATTCTTTGCTAACTCTGATTAAATAACTCTTTGTCATCCCATCTTGTAAGACTAATTTTCTTGTGACTAATAACAAGTGTGACTAACAAGTGTTTCTGTCTTTTCTTTCAGGAAAGAGTAATTAACCATGCAGCTGGCAGCCATGGGGTGTCAGGAATATTCATGAAATACGACATCAGTTCACTTATGGTGACGGTGACAGAAGAACACATGCCTTTTTGGCAGTTCTTAGTGAGGCTCTGTGGCATTATTGGTGGAATTTTTTCAACTACAGGTGCCTTCCTTCTTAAGTTCTATCACTTTTTTATCATGGTGATTGCTATGGATAAGTTACAGGGGGTCCTCGTAAAGGTTTAAGACAGAGTGCTCATTTGTGTGCATTGAAATGTGCCGTGAAAGCTGCTCAGTTTTGGTGTCCCAATATGACATTTCTGGTGTTCTGATGGCCTGTTGTTTGCTTTTTGGTAACTATGCAAAGTTCATTTACTTCTGGAAGAGCAAGGCTAGATCTGTTTATAGATATCTGTGTATATCTATGTACACACACACATACTGATATTCTCTGTACTTCCTATTGCTGGGATCCAGTAATTAAATCAGTGACAGAAGTTGAGATAACATTTCCATCTGAAGTAATTGGGAAAATTTTCCTTATGAATGTACTGCTGGATTTCTTCATCAAAGAAAATAAACTGAGTTGAAAAGGCACAATACACTTACTGGTCAAGATATAATAGGGTATCTTTATTACAAATTATTTCTTTCATTGGCTCTCATTGGAAGAGAGCTCAGTAAAGAGGCTTCAATATAAGAGCTGATTTTCAAAGTAGATATTTCTGTCCCACACAATGCATTTTCATCCATGAAGGCTGGCAGAAGGAATTATGTTTACTTGGTAACTTTGCCTTCTTGATGCATTTCAGAATGTTAGAATTCTCCCCTGCCTTGCCCTTGATATGTCCATTCTTAATGTTAATTTCTCAGTGTTTAATGTATGGGTTTATTGCACTGGGTCCTGTCTAAGTATGGTGCATATCTTTGTTGCAATGCTTTCATAAATAGTATATTTTGACTACTGGTGACAATTTAAATCTTGTTTGACATTGCAGGAATTTTACATGGCTTTGGAAGATTTGTAGCAGAAATTATTTTTTGCCGTTTCAGGCTGGGCTCTTACAGATCCACATCGGTAAGGAAAACTTCCTCTAAGTATTTCTCTAAGTGGTACAGCTGAGGATGGATGATAAGGACAACTTTGGGACTTGGTCCCAGGAGAATTTAAAATATTTGCAATAAACCTTCCCCTTGACATGCATATTAGCAGAGATTGCACAGCTTCTAAAAATAGTTGGAAAACCTAAAATGTAAATAAGCAGAGTTCTCAAACAAACTGAATTAATGCAGCTGAGTCTCCTAGATGTCCTACATTCCCTTCATTGTCCTTACTATATTCTTTTTATTTTCACATTGCTCCAAAAATTACATGTTTCCCAGGCCTGGCCAGTCTCCCTGTCCTGGTTTTGGTTTCCCATATCCTTTTGCTTGGCCTGCACACTGAAGAAGAGGTGCTGTGTGCTGTAGGGGTTCAGTGGTGCTCCTTATTGCTCTGCAGGCTACTGCCAAGCAGTGTGAAAGAGCTGAGCCTTCACCTTTCCCTTCATTGGGCAATAAGAGAGTTGCTTCTCTACAACTACTTGATTTTATATTACTTCTGTTTTTCCCATTTAAGCCTGTAGATAGCCTTTGAGACTTCTGCCTTTCTCTCAAATTTAAAGTTTGTCAGCTGGCAAGGTTATGTGAGTGTGGAGAGAGGAAAGAAGGCAAATGAATTTGTATAGTAGTTCTATGAGAGGCCAGGTAAAAGACAACCAGGAAATGTGCAAGCATAAAGAGGCGTGTGGTTTTGGGGAGGGAGGGTGGAGAGTCTGTTCCTGGTCAAGCCATTAATATCACCTTGCTTTTGTTTCACCAGGTCCCACTTCCTGATGGCCACACAAGCAACCACTTACCTCTAATTACAGACAATAGTACACATTAACCTCCTGAGAAAATTTTTTTCTTCCTGCCGATACAGACTTTTTTATAATAAAGAAAACATTGTGCAATATGCTGAGACAGTGCTGATGGGCAGCAAAAAATGAAGCCTTTACAAAAAAAAAACCTCCAACAAAACAATTTGTGTAATTTTTGTCTTTGAGTGCACGTGGAGACATAGGAAATTGTGAGACCAGTGAGATGGATGATCTTCTGGGGAGTGAAGGAGTGTTTCTGCCAATGCAGTATTCGTGGTCGCGCGGAACTTTGTGGTGGCTGCCCGTGACCACTGAAGCATCTTAGTGATGCCTGGGAAGGGCCCAAGGAGAAAAGAGTACAAGTGGGATGTGTGGAAGGGCTGGCAGCAGCTACAAAGGGACAGTCACAGAGCTGGAGTTTCTCTGTAGTGTGCAGATGGGGGATTGGCTTTTCTTGTTCTTTTATAATGCTGGAGCCGAGGGCTAAGATGCCTTTCATACAGCTGGGCAGCGATCCTAGAAAATCCTAAGGAAGAGGGGAACAAGAGAGCAAGTAAGGTGGAGCCCAAGCCATGATGTTGGTCACAGCCACTGCCTTTCTGCAGCACCAGCATTCCTTAGTGGAAGAAACACACGGAGCAGAGGAGTTCCTCTGTGTTTCCACACAGCCACTGTGCTAAAAGTGAGAGTGTCACTTCTGGCATTGGTCTGGAAGTGCCCAAGGACTCCAAGAATGCGCTCCAGCCTGCACAGCTTTTGGACTTGGAATAAGAAGCCCTTTAAGTAAGGCATTTGACTGTAGTTCCGATAAAAGGCAAGACTCCCTAGTAAAAAAATCAGGAAATCTTTGTATGCCTTTCTTGGTAAAGAAATTGCTTTGTTGGAATCTTTGTTGTAGCTGTGCTGCTCATGTGGGAGCCATGGGAGCATCCACGTGCTGGAAATGAAGAGGGGAAGGGAGAAGGGGCAAGAAGCTGCCAGTTAGGGCAGTTGGGAAGCCTGCTAGGCCCGGCAGGGAGTGTGGAGCTGGTAGTAGGTGACTCCAGAGAATCTGGATCATGTTGCTGCAGACAGGTGATGAGAGGATCTGCAGAACTAATCCTTGCTGTTCATGAAGGTTTTTGTAAAATAAATGAAGAGAGCAATATTGTATTGTAAATATGCTGCTGAGAAAGAATGTTATTAATGCAAGTGGTGCTTTGAGAAATGGAACATCATATTACTGCTGAACTACTGGTGTACACCTGTGGTTGAACAGTTACTCCACCACTGTAAAAAATTATTAATATGATTTCTTCTCAGCAAAACTGATTTAATGTTAGAAGATGATGCTGATCCTGGCCTTACTCACCATGGAATTAATATTTTAATTAAGAGGACTAATTACAGAAAAATAAAAATTTCTGTGGTGGTGTCAGATTTTGCTGACTTCCATTAATGTACTTTATAGGACACTTGGACTTTGTTGATGAGCATAGTGTTAATAAAACAGCTGATTTGCTATGCAAACTGAAGGGCTACCTAGAAAGAAATGAAATAGTAAATAAAATGTGGGAAATAAAGACTTCTGTTGAATTTGGCTATTGAGAAAAAAGTTCAAGAAAGCCAGGTCCTTGGGGACAACTGCCAGGTTTGGGGTTTTCTCTTTTGTGCTTTGTTTTTTAACATTGATTAAAACTCCAGCAACTTGAGAAACTCTTTGGTTCCCATTTCTCTTTGGCATTTCCTTCTGAGGTTTCTTTCCTACTTCTGCTCAGACTGGTTCTGCTTTGGGCTTTTCCTAACACTTTTTTCTTATCTGCCTGGAACAGACTGTACTGGTGGGAGAGACTGATCTCAGTTGACTTTCTGTAGCAGAACTTTAAATGTTATTTTCTATTCTCACATAAAAGAGCCAAGCAGCTTGATGTGTCTTAAATCCTTGTGTGGCATATTCATGTTGTTTTATCTAAAAAAAAAAGCTTGTGTGAGGGCTGGTTCCTAATGGAAGAAAATTTATGATCAGCTTGCAGATGTGAGGTGCTGCATTGCAGAGTGCATGCAGGATCAGTTGACCCTGTGCTGTTTGCTTTCTCTCCACAGCTGATTTAGTAGTTGGAGCAGTACTGCTGACCCTGATACCATGTCAGCACATCAACCAGCATGTGCAGGGAAGTCCTGGAGAAAATAATAGTTTATTGCAGGGACTTTTTTGAGTCACATTTATTTGCATTATGCAAAAGTGAATGTAGGATGAAAAAATGGGAGGAATGGGTGTCCCAAGGGAAACAGAAGCCCAGATGTTAATGTGATGTGTATTTTCTGAAAGGGGGATAGCAGGTGAAAATACCATTTTTTTGGGTTAGGAAAGATGGTCAAAATGTATTTTTATCATTTGCTCTTACACAATGGTGAAGAGAGAGAGAAGACAGTTTTAACCTTTATAAGGTGTGTTCATAGCACACCATTTGCAGACCAGTGCCTGGCCAAGAACTTCCCCACCCGCAGCCAGCATGGTCTGCGTTGTGTCCTGCTGCTGCGCTGCTCCCCCAGGCCGTGTTAGCACAGCCCTGTCACCGTGCTGCCCCTGGAGTGCTGTGCCTGGGGGGTGCCCCCTGGTGCCCCTGAGCCTTACCCCAGTGTGCTGGGAGCCTGGTGCCAGCCCCAAAGGTGGGGAGGGGATGGGAACGGATTTTGCTGCACTGACAGTCTTATGGCCCGAGGGGAAACAGCAGTCTGGGTTTTTAACAGAACAGACCATCTTTGGCCTCGTCACCTGCGAGGCAGCACCACACAGCATTGACGAGAAGTTGCTATAAAATCTCTGAGTTATGATCGCTGCCGTGTTCCTGGGTGTATTTCACAGAAGATTTCTGATTAGGGAAAGGAAAGGGCGAGACTATAGCCAGCCCTGGCACTGCAGGAGTCCCTCAGTAAGGGGTTGCTGCTTTATGGTACAGCAGAAGGTGGGATGAGACATTTCAGAGGCCAGGGAGGCTGCTGGGACGGGTACCTGCTCTGGGGACAAGGCAGCAAAAAAACTGGCAGGGAGAAATGGGCTGTGATCAAAACCTGCAGCTGTGAGAGAACGTCGGGGTGAAAACTGATCATTAGCTGAGAGAAGAGGTAAATTAATGTGACTTATAATAGATGAGTGTGCTGTGCTCCTGAGTTGTGTTTGAGGGGCTGTGCTGGGTGTGGGTGGGCAGTGTGAGGGGGAGGCTGTGAAGTCAGGCTGGCATGGATGCCACTGTACTTCTTGGCTGCCGTCTTTCTTTCCACCTGTTTTGTGCACTGGTGCCTACTGCAGGACACACCACAAGAAGACAGTAAAGTGGATATAGGAATGGAAATTTCCCTATTCAGGCTCTTTTCATTCTTTTCCCTGACTTTTCTAACAGATGTCTTGGAGCTCTTGCTAGTAGAGAGAAGGGGAAGAAATAAATGTCTGTATCTGGAAAGGAATTTGGTTAAGAGATATAGCAGACATTTTTTAGAAAAGCAAACCCAAGTTGCTTTCCCCTGAAATTCTCATCCTAGAAATAGGTACATAATTTAAAGAAAGTTCACCTCTTCCTCTCAAAAGCTCTGTGGTGGGGATCTGTACTGCAGGTATGGGGCTGGGCCATTGTCTGCAGCCACTGGCCCTGTCTGGGTGGCTGCTTGGGCTGGTCCGTGGCAGGACAGGCACGTGTGCTGATGGAGCCAGTGCTGCCTGGAACTGAGCAACGGCTTCCTGCCCTGTGCAAGATCTTTTTAAGCTTTTCAGGGACTGATTTGACAAACCAAGCCCTAAGAAGAGGGCGCAGTTGCTTAGGAAGGGTCAGAGGCAGATTATATTTGGTGTATATTTGGTGCAGCTGTGATTAACCGAATAGACAAAACCAAGGTCAGGGAGGCAGCTGTTGCCTTGTCCTTTTGCTATTGAGTTCCCTTGAGAAGATCTGTTGCTAAGGTTGTCTTGTGTAATGATGCAGGAGGATGTGATCACCTTGTCACATCTCCAGTGGCACCAATGATACTGAAGTTCTCTGCTCCCTATTTCTTTAGAGGTTGCCAAGTGCTGCAGCTTTCTTCTGGGAAGATGGGAAAGGAGAACAGCTTGTTAGGGGATACTTGCTAAGATCTCTGTTTTTAAAAGGCACTCCAGAAGTTGGGGTTTATTTGTGCCTTCCTTACTCAGATTAGTGCAAAGATACTTCTTGTAAAGACATTTTTTTTCTGCCAATGCTCTGTGAATTTAAATTGCCTCTGATATTTGGCCTTGGCAGTGGACCTGATGGTTAGAGAAAATGTCCATGCTTGCAATATAAAGTTAATGTTTAGCAATTAATGCTTCAAGAAGCCTTAAGGGACTTTGCCTACTGCCTTTTGTGCACTGGCAAGGGTGTGATGGTGTAGGTCTGCCCACCATCAGCCCTTGCACACCTTGCTAGAGCACTGGCACGCATTTGAGGTGACTTAGTTAAAAGCTTATGAAATACCTCATCTTTTCCTTCTGTCACAGCTTAGCATCATTTCCAAAGCATTTCTGGTTGCTGCTGGCCCAGGAGAAAGGCAGTGTCACCTTTCACTGCCTTCCAGAGTTTTGTGAACCTTCAAGGCTGGGTAGTGCAGCCTCCCCTGGGTGGGAGCTGAAGGCATGCTCTGAAAACCTGTGTCTCTGTAGGGCTTCCTTCCACTTACCACAATTCAAGGAAAATCTCAATGTGACTTGGTTTGGATTTTTTGTTTTGTTTTGTATATATACATAGAAATATTCAGAATTGCAGGACCAGTAATTTGATTTGTGAAAAATGAAACAGAAAGCCAGACTGGTTTGGGGTCGGGAGGACCCTGGTGTGGTCTGGGGGCAAGGGGCCTTGGCAAACAGCTGCTGGGCAGGCTCAGGATGAGCAGAGCTTCTGCAGCCACGCTGCTGTGCCCAAGTCTCAGCCTGCACAGGCACAGACAGGAGATGCCACAGACTCTGCTCTGAGCTGGGCCCTGCACTCCCCTGCCCTGCTTCAATCCCCAGCTCCAGCAAAGCAGGTTTCAGACTCCTTCAGCAGGACCAGTTGCTCTGCAGCAGCTACTTCTGAATCCCTGCAGACCCAGGTGTTTGTGTCTCTTCCTGGGTTTAGCTGTAATAGCCATAAAAACAGAACTAAAGGGGTCTGAGGTTGTTGGGTTTTACCCCTGGAAAATTTTCTTGTAATTACAAGGTGAGAGAGTGTTTTGCCATGAGATTTTCTAGTTGTAGAGTGCTCAGCATATAGGACTATTTTGGAAAAGAAAAAAGCTTTGACTCATGGATAATATTTGAAAATTATTGTTTACTGAAGCTTAGTTCCCTGGCTGGTGGTTGGTTATTATAAGTGACTGTGAACAATGGTGGCATTTAAACTGAGCAAGGCCACTGCACAGGGCAGGGTGGCCCCAGCCTTTGGCTCTGCATGCATCAGGTGCTGTTGTTGCTCTGCTTCAGCTGGTAGTGTGGGCTCTAGTGGGTGTGAAGTTTAGAAATCCACTCTGCAAATTTTGAACTTCATTGGAATAATAGGAAGTTCATTAAAGCTTTACTTATGCATATGCGGTTTTACAGCGTACTTTGAGTTTCACTTGAACCTAATGGTGCTTGACTAATGCAAAGGAGTGGCCACTGTAACAGTCTCTGGAGGCTTGTGGAGAGAGGAAATACTTCTTACATGGCCAACATCACCTCAGGGGGAGTGGACTGGCTTTCAGCCCTCCATCAGCAGCACCCAAACCCACCCTCTGCGTGGCAAGCTGCAGCCTCTGCTGCTGCTGCTCATCCACGGGCTCATAGCTTTGAGAGCAGTTCTGCAGCTTTTAAAAAGTATTTATTTATTGTGATCTCTGAGGATACTGGTATGAAGTTGTCATTTCTGGGCCTCAGCCTTAGCTTTGTTGATTTAAAGTTCAAATTGCAGAGCCCAGGAGCCTGGCAGATGGTGGTGGGGGTGGATGTTTCTTGTAACTCCACAGAAAACAGATGTTTTCAAGGCAACTGCAGAGGTGTTGTGGAAAAAAAAAAAAAAAAGAAAAAAAAAGCAGAACTGAGACTCACCGACCTTATGCTGGTGTATTTATAGTGAAAAGCGCCAGGTGTTTCCGTCGCTGCTACATGGCCTGCGGCACCAGGCTGTGTCCTCAGGGCACGATGGTGCTGCGCGGGCCGGGCCGGGCCGGGCCGGGCAGGACCCTGGGGCGGAGGCGCTGCTCTCCCGGTCACTGCGCGGGGCCGAGCGGGGCCTCTCCTTCCTGCTGGGCCTGCCTGTGGCTCATCCCTCACTTAAAAAGGGAGCTTGTGGAGAAGGGTTTTGTCCCCTTTGCAGCCCCGCTGAACAGGCCTGCAGAGGCGAGGTGGTGCAGGGCCAGCCGGCCTGGGGTGCCCCAGAGAGGAGCCGTGGCCGGGAGGTGTTGGCATTGGAGCAGCTGGAAGCTCCCGGTGGGATACAGCTCAATGCCGGCGGAGGGGATTCAGCCTGTCGCTCCTGTCCAGCCATCCCTGAGCACTGGGCACTGTTTGGCCGCATTTTCTGCCCTGATCGGATCCGTGAGGCGCCACGGGCAGCACCAAAGCCAGGCCCCGGCCCCCGCAGCGCTGCCGGCTCGGCTGCTGAGCACTGACGCTGCCAGCTTCTGCTTGTTATTTCTCTTTCTTTCTCTCTCTCCTCCCTTGCTTTCTCTCGTCCCCCGCTCTCCTGCAGAATGGTTCCAGTGCTTCTCGGCTGGGTGGCAGCGGTGTCACAGTCCCCACAGAGCCTGCCCCTCTCCCAGGCACAGCTGTGCCGTCAGGAGCCAGGGCCAGGGCACGGCAAGGGAAAAGCACGGAAAAAGGCACGGTTCAGAAAAGGCAAAACACTGAAATGGTCCCAGGAGATTTTGATTTCTTTCCCTTTTTCTGTCTGCTTTAACTTTTCAGGTCAGTGACACTAATAGGCTGTGGTGGAAACGAAGTAAATAATTACGTACGCCAGAGACAGCATACTGATTTTTTTAAGTCTCTCCTCACTAATTAGTGATAGCCTTTGTAGGGACCGACGGCAGCACTTAAATCTCTGGCAGCAGGAAAGGCAAAGCAACACACTAGAAAGGGGGAAAAAAAAGGTCTTTGCCTGCTTTTTGACTTTCATCATATTTTTACTAGAATCATATTGGTATGGTATAAAAACCCTACTGTTTTTAAAATAGATCTATTGGTGTATCATAAATTTTAATAACCTTAAAAAATAATTTCAGTTTACTGCTCAGTCCAAACAAGCAATGTAAAAAGGTAGGTACCAGTCAGCATTGAGGTCACTGCAGGGGAAGAACTTGTATCACCATTTGATAATTCTTGTAATTCTGCTACTTAATCGAACAAGGACCATTAAGGAGTCTTGCTGAGGTACCTAAAGTTCAAGGCACAGCTGTCCTCACAGTGTCCACACATCTCACAGGTGCAGCAAAGAACATTCCTGAAACTGTTAGAAATTTCACCTGGGTTCACTTCTAATTTTTTTTGCTAAATGATGTATTAGCAAATGGAAACAACAATAATTAATACATCTTGTGGTTTCTTCCTCTTAAAATAATGAATGTTAAAATATAGATATGCAGTAAGTATGATTTTCCATTTTCATGAGATTATGCTACTCTGTAATTATAAACTAATTGTTGCAAAGACACATGCCTATGTAACAAACAAACAAACCCCATCAAAAAACAACCCAAAAAACCCCCAGACCGAAACAAATTGTAAAAGTTCCCAAATAGCATGCTGGCAGCCAGTGAGTTATATTTGTTCAAAGGCCATGAAGAAGGCTTTATATAAGAGAATATGCAGGTCAGTACAATCCTGGGATGAGTTCATAATATGGATAAAGAACTAACTGAGACAGAAAGAACAGAATACTTCCTAGTTTAGGAAATTTGATTCTCTTAATGCAGGTAAAGAGAGCTCTTTCCAGATTTTTTTTTTTTAATAATGAGAAAAGCCAGAAAGTGAGAAAAATTGTTCATATGCTTTTCTACCTGAAAGACTAGTAGAAAAATATGACTGTCACTGTCTTTTCCTCATTCAGTGAGAATCATGGTTTTCCCTTACTACTTTCTCTCTGGTATCTGAAGGGTTCATTGTAAAATGGATCACTTGTCTTGCAAATGCCCACATTTGGGGGTTCAGCCACACCTAGGAGGCCTCATTCTCTCTCCTCCCTTATGTGTCCCAGTTTTTCCCCAAAGTGGTGCCTGAAGAAGTAATAGGGTAATACATATGGGACACTAGAGGCCGTATGAGAGTTCAGAGGAATGCCAGGACAAAATACCAAAAGTGCATTAAATCAGGCTGTGCAGCTTGTTTACAGTGGGGTTGACAGGAACTGCTTGTAAAAGAAATGAGGTTAAAATTAATGACCTAGTGAATCTGCGTATGTAATTTATCAGAGCTAGCAACCAATAAAAAAGAATTACTCTAATTAAGGCAGTAGCACAGGAGGGGAAGGATACTTAAAAAAACCCCCAACAATATTCAATCAAGCATTCAGCTCACTGTGTATGTTCAATCTCTTTGTCTTTAGGTTTAAACCCCAGTACCCTTTAGCTGCACTGAGGGACACGGGGTTAACCCACCTGTCCCAGCTCAGGTGTTGTCACACCACACCACATGCTTGTTTCCCATGAGCAAACAGGCTCTTTTCTGAAGTAAGAGTTATCTGTTTTCACATGTTGGATGTTATCCTAAGTATGCAAGAAACTGACAGAACTTGTCTTCTTATGTGATCAGCTTCCACTAGTTTTCAAACGGCTCCACTGAAACCAGTGTGAACACAAAGTTATGGATATTTTTTTCCTCTTTCCTTATAGTTCATCAGTAGAGATGTTTCTGGGAACAGGTCTCCTTACAGTGCAGGTTTCAATGGTGCTGTTCCTGCCCTTGGTGGCAGGTGCCAGCAGGGGAGGGGATGCAGTCCCTGAGCACTTCTAAGAAGCAGCACCAACACAAGATGTTCTCTAAATACTTTCTTGCAGTACTAAAAAATATTTGGTGAGGATGCAGCAGGATCCCTGTGCTCCATATGAATGAGTGCTGTATTGCTAAACAGTCCCAGTGGGTTACCACCATGACAGAAATTTTCTCTCTAGCCACGGATACATCAGCAGTGGCCAGTTGAGTCAGGTTTGCAATGAGCTCCTGACTCTCCTTTGGCTGCTGTTTTCTTTTATTCTTCACTCTCCCTGTAATACTTGATATAACACCATGACCCAATTCAGTCTATGGATCAATCCAGAATCCTGGAGAGGTGAGGAATGACCACAGGGACAATGCTCCTTACAGGTCACCTCCCATCTCTGGGGAACACCGCAGGAACACCAAGCAGAAGACAAACAGGGAAAGGGAAAAGGGCTCAAGACATGCGCTGAGACAGAGCACAAGAGGGAATGCAGCTGTCACTAATACCTACAGAGCCAGGACTTTGCATCATCCTGAAGGAATTAAATGCCACAAAAGCTGCACAGAAAAGCCATCCTTAAAAATTCAATGATGAGAAAACAGACTTACATTATTAACAAAGCACAGTTTTAATAGAAATGTTTAGGCTTACATTTCAAAATGGCTTACAAATAAACTTAATCACAATGCATATATTCTTTTATTTAAAAAAAAAACCCATATTCATTCTAACATAATATATATTTTTCTGAGTTATAAAATTCCATATAAATAGTAAATTCTTCTCAGTACACAGGTTACAAGAATACATAGAATCTGGGATGCATATCTGAAAAGAATCCTGAGTATGCATTCCAAAACTGGCAGAAAATAGAACAATGCTAGAGTTGGACACAAGAAATGCTGTTGTCCCAGTACATAATTTTCTAAAAAAACCCCAACCAAACAAAAAACTGAGAACTTTTTGGTTGTTCAACCTTGTTCAGCTCCCTAGACTCAGGAATGGCTCCTTGAGATTTTGGGTGCACCCTGTGGATTCTTCTGGTATCAAAAAATGAGAACGGCTTGTGTCTTCAGGTGGACAGAAGTAAGGCACTTCCTTAGAGCAGGTCAGTGTGGGCTGTAAGCAGCAGCTGGGACTTGCAGCCAGAAAGGAGCAACAAGTGACTCTTGAATGATGATGTGTGGAAACAAATTTGGAAGAGGCAGCCAGTTCTTACATTCCTCAAGGTTCCCCTGATTATCCCCCAAAACAACATAAATTCAAACAAGAATGAATAAGTGGAAACTTTGCATGTTAGAAAACTCAAAGCAGAAGTTCCCCTTTTTTAGACTGAGGTAAGCAAACAAGCAAGTTGGGCTAAGATCAAGTCATAGCAGCATTTAGATCAGAGCATTCACCCCATGCTTTCTCTTCTCTCTTCCAAGAGAGCTGCACAAGAGAGCTACGTGACTGGCAGCGATCCCAGGGGTGTGGCTGCATCTCCTAGGAGCAGGCAGACTGCAGCGCTGCAGGAGGACACACGTGGAAGCCTCACGGTGTGTTTATTTTGGAGCTATTTTATTATTGTAGCACAATGGGGTTTTTTTCTGGTCATAATGAAAAATAAAGTCAATTATTCATGGAAGAAACACAGACAATTCTGCCTGTTGTTTTCAAAGAGTAATGTAGTAATTATATATTCCTTTAAACATTGTTAGATAAAATATGATGTTTTTTCATGGGGTCATGAGCTCTGACATTACTAAACCATGAATCATAGGAGCAAACTCATACATGCAAATTGCAGTAAACACACAGAGGCTTAAATTTTGCTTCTTATTAGAGTGTCAACTCAGTACAGATAATGAAGTAAATTAGAGCCATTTATAGTCTCCTGGCTTATTCCCAGTTTAACTGGGATCAAAAACTGGATGAACAATGTTATACTGAAGTTAAGCCATAGTTGCACAGAGCAGAACTTCACAGGTAAACAACAGATACATGATACCATTTTAGAATCAGAAACTCTCAACACTTTTTTGTCCTTTCAAATATTACAAATAACTTCTTTCTTCTTGGTATCCTGTGAATGAATACTCTCATGGTAATTTTCTTCCTGCTTTAGGTTAAAAACAACAGGAAGAAGTAGTTGTAAATATTGCACAGTATTTTAGGATGGAAGACTAGAAAAAAAAATGGGACTTGCAGGGTGACTTTTCAGTCCAAAGAAAAGCTCTTCATTTTTTCTGCCAATTCCTGTCTAATTTCTACGTGTTTTTTCAGGTTTTGCACTTCATGGGGCAGGTTAATGTCCCACACTGATACGCAGGATTGTAACTCTGGAGAAAAAAAGAAAATTTTAAAACTGCAACAGAGATGAATTATTGCATAATTAGAAATGATTTTGCTTTTCTGCTTGTTCTCAATTACTCATAAATTTAGCTGATGATGCATGATCTTTAGGACCCAGAGGACAAGTTCCATGACACTTCATGTGTGAGGTGATGCAGTTATGGGTTACAAGCTGTTTGTACTTGCAGTGATTTGGTCTGGCTCCTAAACTTAGAGTATCCCACTTGAAAAACCATTTCTGCTGCCTGTGGGCCTTAAGGTACTGACCTGAGCCACAGATAATGCTAATACTGAGGTGCCTGCTAAAATTTCATCTCTATCTTTCCAAGCAGATATACCCTAAATGCCTGTGAGATTCACTGTAAAATAAAAACTTATTTCATAAGCTAGTGAATATGCTGAGAAAAGGTCACTTCTTCAGTCTCCATTCACACAAACAACTCTTTATTCACAAAGAATTCACACTTTTTTTTGTAGAATAGGGAATATTGAGAACACTTATATGACTCGAGGCTTACAAACTAAGGCCCCAAGGATTCTGGAGTCTCTGATTCTTCTCTGCAGTTAATGTCACTCTTAAATAAATAAAAATGCTAATAAACCAAAACATCCATTCTTATGGTTACAGGAATTGGGGAATACCACAACGTAAACCCAATGCTCTAAAGTTTAACTCATTTCAGGCAGCTCATCAACACTTGCCCTCCTTAACTTTATACTATCATTGCCACATCTTTAGGAGTCACTGAAACTGGGATGAGATAAAGGTGAAGAAGGGTATTGATCAGAGCATCAACTTTAACTGCTCTTAGAAAAAACTAAAGATGCAGATTTTCTATCTTGCAGCACTTTGCTATCCCAATTGTCAGGAAGCTTTTACCAATGTCTGACCAAACCTCCCTTGCTGTAACAGAAACTCGTTAGTGCTTATCCTACCTACAAGGAATAAGTAGAAGTCTTTATTCTCTTGCTCTTCATTTACATATTTGAAGCCTATTATCATGTCCTCTCTAAGCTTTATTTATATTAACCAATTTAACTCCCTGCAACATTTCCTCACAGGTTGCATTATTCTTCTCTGGACTACTCCTAATAGTCCAGATCACTCAGCAATAAATGGTTAGGCTCCTCCAGCAGGGGCCATATTAGCACTCAGCAGAGTGTAAGAATTAGCTCATGTCCTACAGACACCACTTTCATGGTGTCACCCACGTGACATGGCTGATTCATGACCAGCCTCTGATCAATTCTGACCCTTTTTCTGCAGCACTGCTGTTCAAGCTGATCATTTCCTCATGCTGGTGCAGCAGATCATTCTTAATTAAATAAAAGCTCTTGCATTTGTCCTTAGAGAATTGTATCCTATTTCCTTCCAGACCATTAGGTCTATTTATCAGGATCACTTTGAGTTCTAATCCTGCCCTCCAGTGAGCTTGTCTTAGCTGTGAGTTGCCTGCAAATCTGCAAAGTACATTCACTATTCTTCCATCCATATCACTCATGAAAACATTGAGGATTCCTGACCTAGCACAGACACCTCTGGAAATTCATTTGATACATTCTCCAACTAGACAATGACATTTACTCTCCAAATATAGTTTCCCAACAAATTGTATCCTTCAAACAGTGGGTTCCTCAGATCCATTTTTGGAAGTTACTTTAAGTTTGTATGAGCCCAGATATGCAAAAGAAAACAAGAACTATTTAACAGTGGTTAATAGTGTTTCAATAAAATTTTGTCAAATGATGATCAACTCTTCACTCTCAGTGAGTAGTCAAGCACAATAGTGTCTCCTCCACTAATAATACAAGTTAATAAAACACAATTCAGATACCTTTGTGATATTTGTTGTCTTCGGTGTCGCTTTTATAGCAATATCCCAAAACAAGGACCACATTCTTCAGACTCCCTTTTTCAAAGAAATAAAATGCCAAATCTTAATTTTAATGTGCATTTTGTAATTTAAGGACAGAAAGAGTAGATGACATCGAGGCATTAACAGGACAGAAAGCAGAGTTCAATCAACCAAACCCTTTTTTCAAAATCATTAACCATGAAAAACTCAGACCCAAAGACAATATAGTTCCCATCTCCATTTAATGTCAGGGTTTATCAGGGTTCCAAGGCATAAGCACAGGATCAGCCAACCAGCCTGCTGAGCAAGCCCAAGAACAAAGCCCCTGTTATACAGCACAGGCAGAGCTGGTAGAGTCACAGGAAATAGATGTCACAGCAAAAGGACAGGCTGCAAGTGAAGTCCCAGTGAACAGCAAAGTGTACCAGTTCAGTTATGAAAAAGCTAAACAAACCAAATATGACCAAAAAAAAAAAAAACCTGAGCAAAAATTATGAACTAAAAGTTTTAAACTTATGATGGCATGTGAGTGCAAAGTGGAATAGGGGATAGATCATAAGAGGGTACCTACAATACTGCAAAAAAAGGCTTGGAAGACAGAAGTGGTTGGATCACAAAAGGATAAAGAGAATGTGCCAGTGTTTCAATATCAACTTCCTCCTTATTTCCAACAAGACATGTCTATAAATGTCTTGCAAAGATATTTTGCAGACTGCCAAAGACCCAGCCTGTGTCACTGGGTCAGAATCAGGCCCGGGAAGGAACAGTCCCCACTGTGCAGACACCCACTGCAGCACCGTGCCTCACACCGCCTCATACACAGAGCCCGACACTCCCAGGGAAAAGATGAGGAGGGGAGCAGCTTCTGGGGCATAAATAGACTGGAGTATGGCTTAACTGTGAAAGCTGCAGTTGGGAAGGTTTTTAACATGCTCTGGGACCTCTGCAAGGTAGAGAGAAGTTTCTCCTGCCCTGAAGAGGTCAGTACTATATTCTCCTCTGGGAGTGATGTAAATCTGATTATAGTAGATGAGGGATGGTGGGAAGCATACACATGCTCAGATTTTTCATAAATTTGATTTTTTTCTATAGCCACTTCTATCCATACTCCTTACAAAAGTGATTGGAACTTAAGTATAATGTTTCTTATTTAGACCTAGGTCCTGTCTTATTATATAGAAATCTAAATTTGCACTTGCAAAATAAACTACAGATTTACATCTAAATTATTCATATGGTAAGTCTCATGCCTATTGAGCATCAATGTGTTTAGGTGACAGAACTGGAAAATGACATTGTATTTCCATATTTATATATGAAGTACAGATAAATTTATTGCCTCCAAGTCTGGAAATCTCTTTTTCCTGAAATATTTACCTCTGCTTAACATTATATGTTTTAACCTTAAATGAATCTATTTCACACAAAAGTATTTCCCTCTATCTTCTCTTATTTCATATAAGCAATGTGGTACTATTGAAAAACTGCTCAGCAGCCTCAGTGCCATTTTCAGAGATTCCAGTAGAAACCAAGTCCTTGAATTTAGGACAAAAAACCCCTAGCTCTTATAAATAATTGCTGCAAGAAGATGATCAAAAGAAAAAAGTACACATCAAACTGCATATATCAAACTTATTTGCTGTTCTTGAGATTTGTGCAAATGCAGCTAAACTCCTGAATATTAATTTTTCTATAAATAAAATTTTGATTAAAAATGTTCAGATGACTGAGCCTCAAGGTTTTTGAAATATTCTTTGCAATGTATTTTCCCTATCAATGACAGCAGCAAAGCAAAAATTATTACATTTTCATAGTAATTATTCTTTACAAAACGCTAAAAATAAAATATCCCTTTATAATACTAACATTGTAGCTATCAGGACTAGATGGAATGATAATGCTGTGCTATAGCTGGCAGCATTATCAGCTGGGCTCTGAACAGACTGTAACACTTGCTGTTCCAGGCAAAGTCAGAGGAAGGTGAGGTAAGCTTGACTCATACAACACTGCCAGCACTATGACCTGACTGGAATCTGTGGATTCTTCTGTTGCCAGAAAGGAAGAAACAGCCCACAGAATAAGTTCCTGATGGTAAGGAGAAGACATCCAAAGCCTGCAATTGTGGTATTTTCTGGTAGAATTACAGTGTGCTGCTGAATTCAAAACAGCTTCAGTGTTTGGTTTGTTTTTTTGGGGTTTTTTGGGTTTTTTTTTGGACAGCAAACACACTTTAAATAACACTGACAAGGAAACTCCAGAACTTTTTCCAAAACATGGTGAAAAGTGATGGGAATCCTCGTGTCATGCCACAAAGTACTTTTTGAAGTAATGTGTATTTTGAATGTATTCACCACAGCAGTACCACAAACTTGAGTTGATATGTTCTTTATTACTTTTGGGAAAGGTGCAGGACAGTGTACAGGTGAAGGAAGTTTCAACAGCCAAGGAATGTCCCTTCCTCAGCTGCATTCCTGTGGCTGTTCATGGTCACCACTGAAACCCCACAGCCCCTGTCTGCCTACAGCCCCTCAAAACAACTGTGCCTGGTGACAGCAGCAGCACATCTCTACAAGTCCACACCCCAAGTCCAGGCGTGCAGCACTTTCCCAGCTCTGCTGTGATCTACCTGTGACCCAAATCTGAAAGAACCATTCCTGAATGAGGATGGGAAAAGAAAACTAGGCAATAAGCAATGAAAGAAAAATTATTAAAATCCAACATGGTCCCCAGAGAGAGAAGCCAGAAGTGTAACACTTGAGATGGAGAAAGAACACAGACAGACACACGTAAGAGAAGACCACGTGACAGAGGATGGTGAGAGCTGTGCTGAAGCACAGCACAGGGATGCAGGGAAGGTGGGGGGTTCATGTGCAGACCAGTGATGAGTCAGGGAAGAGCTGCTGCTTTATGTAGGCACAGGCATTCAGCCTGCTGGTGTTCAGTTTACACCCTAGAGTCTGACACTGATGGAAAACGACAGCTGTGGAGTAGAATGAATGAACAAATCCTGGATAACACTAATCTGTTCCTGGAACACTGTAACAAGCAGTACAGAGAAAACCTAAACTTAGCAGTGATTTCAAAGTACTCATCACTTGAAGGTTTTACTTACCCAGCTGAGCTGTTATCATGACTCGAACAGAATCACAGAACTTGTCTATAACTCGTACAGGACGACGTGTTGACAAATCAAGCAGCAAGATATGTCCTCCTCCTGTCCCTATCCACAGTGCAGTATTTTTCTGCAGACAAATGGTCTTCACTCTTCCAGAATAAGCCAGTTTATGTTTTGATTCCTTATTTAATTTTTCCACTTTGTTCCTACAAGTATGGAAAAAATTTGCATTGGAGTTTGGTGACACCCCGTTCTGCAGCTACTACAACACCACTCTGAACACCAGATGTTTAAGCAATCATTCACCAAGTCAAATCACAAAATTCTCAAGCAAACAAACTGGGATGAAAATTATTGGGCTCCAAAGAGGCATCTGGTCTACTTCAGAAGACCTTTAAATAGAAGGCAGGAACACTTCTCAGTTCCCCCCCAGTCTGCAAGAGGTTAATGCCACAGCAAAGTGGGAAGAGCACACCTACACCTGCTCCTAACCTCACCATAAAAAAGAAATGGATTTGGCATGCTAAGGCAGAGAAACAGTTTAAATGCAAATGAAAAAGTTGTCGCAGTTAATAAAAATCTGATTTCCTACTGAATTTGTGCACTGAAAAGACATTCTTGTTCAGGGGATGCAGGAAGTAGCTGGATTAGCCTTAGGACCTGAAGGACAGCAAAAGACTTTCTTCTTTCTTGAGCTAAATGAGTCTTCTTGACATCATAGAGAAATTGGGAAATACAGTAATGGTCTTTAAAAAGTGGGATTCTGCATTGAATATTCAGAAGTTCTGGGCTAAAAGACAGGATAGGAAATCCACACTTGCCCAACAAACTGGGCAAATCCCTTACTTCTGGCAGGTTAGGGTACCATGCTAGAGAAGGCAATCTGATATTCAGCTTCCTATCCACCAGGCCAACAATCTGAAATAAAACACTTACTTAAGAAAATGTGCACAGTCAATTAATTCAGAAAGTTTTTCTGTCTTCTTGTCCCAGATTTCCACAAAATGGCTGTTTTTCTTTGCCAAATAGATAGATTTGTCTATTGCTATTGAAATAATGTTTGCATCACTGTAAGCATTATGACAGAACCTAGAAGAGAGAAGAATTCCAGTTAGATACACAGAAAACACCTAGTAGAAAAACTTGACTACTATGAGTGGGATTAGTTTCCCTCTGACTCTTGCAGAATCATTCAGCCTTAAAATCAAACTAGGCTAAGATACAACTGAAAGGCTTTGCTTTAATCTTCCTACAGTTCGACATAAATTCTCACAGTAACAGAGTTAGGCTGTTGGAACCCTTGGAGGGACATTAATGTTCAAAGTCTATTAATAAATCTTTCTCATCAAACACTGTTTTCCCTGCTCAGGAAAACTCCCCTTAACTTCAGAGTAGGATTTGTCCATGTGAGAATTACATCAAACACTCCCAAACCCTCAGTCAATAATTTCTAAGTAGTGAGAAGTCAGCAATCTGATGTGATTAAATATATATAGGGCAAAGATATGCACACATATCATACTGACAAATATAGAAGGGCAAATACTATGATAAATATGTATGTGTAATTCCAAGTAAAGTAAACAGGGCCTGGACTAGGCCAACTGGAGAAGAAAACTGATCAGTTGCATAGATACTGACTTCATCAATGCTTTATGGAGCAAAAATGTATTTCCTTGCTTAAAAGCAGCAAGAAATACTTTCAACATTACTCACTGATACTCCATCTGCATTATGGAAAGAAAAGAACAGAAACAAGCAAACTCAAAGAATGAGCTCTAGAACAAGACATTACATGAAAGGAATGTCAGGAATCTCTAATGAGAACAAATGAGCCAAGTAACATCACTTATAGAAATCAAAAACTTACAGTTGACTTGTCTTTGTTTCAATGAGCTTTTGAACAGAGAAGTCACTGGTTAAGGCAATGATTTTTGTTCCACAGCCTCCCCAGATTACATTTTTTTCAGATAAGCATGAGGATTCGTTTAAGCACATCAGGGGTGTGCTAACATTTCCTATAGTCAGTATCTTCAAAGGTGTAGCACCCTTACACTACAAGAAAAAATATACTCTGCATTAGAAACAAGGAGGATGCAGACACTCAGAATCTTGTTAAAACAAGGCCACACAGCCTGCTGAATCAAATTTACACATCCTGATTTTCTGACAGTTCAGAACATTCCCATAATGTTACTGAATGAAAAACACGACATTCCCATTACAGATGTCCCAAAGGAAACAGCCTGTGAGCAGGAACAGGCCAGAGCAGGGACTGACACTTTCTGCAACCCCTGGCACAACTGAAGAACTGGTTGGAAAGATACACCTATGTCTTTGAAGAGGTCCTACACTGGACCATATCCTAATTCTTAAATGCACTGCAACTCCATTAGGCCAGGAACTAAACTCAGGTGCCAGCTGATATAAACAGCTTCCAGCATTTCTTCATCTGTTCTGTGAGCAGAACTCTGATCTACAAAAAACCTAAACAATATTTTATTTCTGAACATAGCTGTTTTACAAAAATTTACTAAATGAAAGGAAAAAGGACCTATTACAGCAATAAATAAAGGAGATTAAAACTGTTAGAATATTCTTAACAACAACCAATAATGTCAGTCTCTAGTCAGTTTGTCAGGCCTTTCAAAGGAGTTTTCCACCTCTTAACTCTTTTGTTTTAAGCAATAATTGTAAAATGTGCAGTTCCTCTCAGTCTACAGTAGAAAATTAATTTTAGTTTTAAAGAAGCAATTAAAAAATAAGTGGCATGAAATAAAGCTAGTCTTGGTAGCTGCTTTAGATATTATTGATAACACTCTGTAGAACAGACAGCAAAGAACAAATCTACCTTTACTGCTCTGTCTTCAAAAACTGCCAGTCTGCCATCAGCTGTGCCTACCAAGAAGAAATTCTTCTGTTTGCTGAAAAAAAATAAAATAATTGATTCTAGAAATGCCTTAATCAGGTGATAAGAAAAAATAAAATTAGAAATCTCTAGTATTTCAAATATTCAATTAAACACTAAAAGCAAACACAACCCCTGCGATCATGATTGTAGTCCCCAGTTACACTGGGTGCAAAATTAAGTGGAAACACAGGCAAAATAAGCAGTTGTCAGAACAAACTGCACAGTGTGCAGATGT
Source organism: Cettia cetti (assembly GCA_013401135.1). Taxonomy (NCBI): domain Eukaryota; kingdom Metazoa; phylum Chordata; class Aves; order Passeriformes; family Sylviidae; genus Cettia; species Cettia cetti. The sequence goes on along the minus strand of VZUI01066988.1, from coordinate 337,883 downwards.
CATTTTCTGAACACCTCAGTTTAGCAGTATTTTCAAAATGTAACCCAAAACATTCAAAATTCATTTATACCTTTGCTTTGAAAGAGAATTAGAATATAAACAAGTGATGGAATCTGACATTTTCTGCAGACGATGCCTTCTTGTTTCATCTTCTGTGTTAAGTGCCCACAGAGAACCAGACTGAGTTCCTGCTACAATCCAGTTTTCTTTCTCAGATGGAAGAGTCACTAAGGCCAAACTTATAATTTTACTGTCTGCAATATCCTGAGTCAGAAAAGAAGAAGAAAAACAACTTGGTCATGATTTCAGTAACGGTAAATGCTAGTAAATTACTGATGATAAAAATATAGCACAATTTTTGTGGGCTCTGGACAGACCCTTGGTCTAACTTCCCGTTTAAGAAATCTAATTCCCTATTAGCAGAAGACATCATCAACAGGGCCACCTATCTTCAAAGTGCTGGGAAGGACCCCTCAAACAGTACACAGGAAAATCTCTCAGCTGAAGGCTGACAAAAAATATATTCTTTTTATTCTAATCAAGATCTCCAAGCCATCAGAGAATTGAACAAATGCAACTAGTGCAATACTAATTGCTAACCATGAAAGTATTTGCCTAATATTTCTTTTTCTCATTTTATTTTTAGAAAAACAACCCATATAATTTATACTAAAGCTACTAATTCAGATGTATCATGGTCAACAGATGGGAGATAGAAATAGAACAGAAATAATTTTGATGATGAATCATGCTCATTCTGGCACACATGTTCATCACAGCACATGAGTCCTGGGTAAAACCTTTCTGCTTTGCTGACGGGATAGAACTGAGACGTACCCAAATCAAAAAGAGCTGGAGGGTATCACCAAAGTGGCACAAGGAGATGGCATTTGTGGGAAGTGAGAAGCTGTTAAGAGACAACCTGGATTGTTAAAAGGAAGTAGATATATGGAGGTCTGCTTAACTAGTAACTCCTCTCTGTGGTCTCCATGCTAGAAATAGTTTCCATCTCAGTAGAAGAAAGTAATCCAATAATGGAAAATGGAAACTTATGAGAAAGTTCAGGCTGGATAGCAGGAAGAGAGTAAAAAGCAACTGCTTTTCTACTTCATTTCATGGATGACTCACTTACAACCAATCTTTGTTCTCTCAAAGCTTAGATTTCCAGAAGTAATATCCTGCTGTAAAAATGCAATTAGTGTTTCTCAAATACATCTGTCTGCCAGAAAAAATAGAATAAATGTCAGCTTTCCCACATACCTCACAAGTATGTCCATCTGTGTTTAGGTTAACAAATGAAAGTTGTGCCTTTTCTGTGTTCCCATTGCCTATCCAGACTCCTGCCTTCTTGCAGGTTTGATTGGCAGCCACCATGCACTCTGCTGTAGATGTGCTGGGTATGGAGACATACCTCATCAAACAGATGAGCTCTGCAGAATTCAGGATCTCATAAACCTATAAAGAAAGCCACAGCATGCCCATGGTGACAACAATGGCTTGTACAGTGATAAATAACAAGCAATGGATAGAAACATTTTTTAGATATGGACTCGGTATCTCAGCAGGCCTGGTCATTTTACTGCCACAGAACAGTGCGTAACTGCAGTGGTACTAATTAACTCCTTTTTGCATAGCTCTAGTAAAGACCAAAAAGTAATCTGAATTTGTTTCCCTACAATTGCTACACAGCAACACAGGGGGAAACAGCACGCAGTTGGCAGATTTCAATGGAACAGTTTATTCTGGATGGCGAGAGCAGACAGTATTTCATGGCAGTTTCCATTCCAGAAAAGAACAACAGAAAGAAACCTGTGCTTCTCATTAACTTAATGCCTGATTCATTTTCAGAAACCACAACTTTGTACTGCCATTTATAATAAAAAACCAAATAAATAAACTAAGTAATACCTGGCAAGAAGTTGGTCGTTCCTGAGGGTTTTCCTTCAAACACTTTTTAATTAAATTTTCAACTTCAGGCCAGGGGGAACACCCATATTCTTTGACAGGATCTAGAATATAAAATTACATAACTTATTTATCAGGATTTACCATAGTTCTAACTAACCTTCTTATTTTTAGAATTCATCTAATGTCTTACTGAGCTGCTCTAAGAAATATCACATTCTTAGGTAAAATGTCAGCATGAACAGCTCGGAATTGCTCATCTGCCGTAATATGCTGGAGCACGAAATGCTAGAACTAGAGTCCTTTTAATTAATAGCAATTATAGCAAATGGATTTTGCTTTATCTTTTTCTTTGGTGTCCTTGTGCCTGGGACTGAATCACAGATATACAAGAGTTGTATTTCCATTAATGCTGACCATTCAAGAGTATGTCACTTTAGTCAACAGTCTTTCAAATTCCTGTAAACACCATTTTCCACATTTATTCTTCTGAATATGGAATACAGATGAACTTCCAATAAAAAGATACTGCAAATAGATAAACAACTCCATATAGCATTTAGTCTGGAGAATATGTACTGGAATATGTATCTTATGACTATAGTTGCTGAACTCTCTGAGAAAAAATCTTTCATGATGGCATCTATATTGCTTTTCCTTTTAACTCATCATAATCCACAGGAAACAGTCCCCTTCTGCCTCAGACAGAGGTAATATTAGTGATGAATACTTGCAAATGAACATATTCAGTGCAGCAAAAGACAGGCACTGTTTGCTTGAGAGATCAGCCAACCCTTCTTTTGGTGGAAATATAGAAATGATGAGCATAGGTGGGAGGAACTGTACTCTCTCCAGAAACTAATACTTCAGTTACTCCACAGAGCTTATAATACACTCAATACAGCTGCATTTAAGAGATACTTAGTCATCAGTTCCTGGGATGTCCTCTTCAGGACGGCGGCAGAAACTGTCTGAGCTTACAACTGGATTGTTCTCCTTAAGAAGCAGAAAATGTATGAACACTGTCTCTCATAATGGAGAAGCTATGCCAGATTGAGTGATGCTGCTCTTTCCTAAATGGAGCAAAACATTCCTTAAAGAATGTTTCATGAGTATACCCACTATTGCTGGGCAAAAAAAATAAGAACACCAGACATTAAGCTTGTAGCGCTATAAAAATTCAGCAGCTCTTGACACTTTGGCAGAAGTTGCCCAAATTGTCCTGAGTTATATTGCCCAAATGATTACATCATATCCAGCCAGATAGCCTGTTTAATCTTCCTTCCAGCAGCCAATAATTACGTACGGTAATGCTGAAGGAATATGAAGAATGTTATGTTTTTCCAAGTCTCCTGCTATGATCACTGTTAGATACAAGGTAACTCATAAGATATGCTATTTCTGGAAAAGGAAGGACAAATGCTAAAACTTTTAGAAACAAGGCATACCTGGTAATTTTCCTTGTATTGCTAGCTCATCAAATTCATTTGGAAACTTCAAGCCTTCCATTATTCTACCTCCTCCTGTTAAAATGTCATAAAGCAGCAAGCCAAATGAATAAACATCAGCTTGCTGATTGTAAATAACATTTCCTCTGGCAACCTCTGGTGCTCGAAATCCTGCAAATAAATCATTCATTAATAAGTATGCTTCATATCAAGATGAAACCATCTCTGTACTTTAAAAAGTAAACAATTATTGATAAAAATTACATAGGAAGTGCAATAAAAACATCAAACTATTTCTGGGCTGGCAATAGCTTGTATTTGGCAATTGTCCAAACATATCAGCAATAAGTATAAAGGAAGGGAACAGTACATCAGTTACAGAGCTCCTGCCCCTTTTTAATATAAAATAATTATTTTACCAATGAATGCTGAAAATCAAGGGCAAGTCTGCAATCTTTATTGAAGATCTAACATTTAACATTTGAAGTGATGCTCTCAAGCACAATTTAAAAGCCCTAAAGGAACTTTTCAAAGTGGTTGAATTGTTCAGTGCTCTAGAGTGGAAGCTAATACGTTCTCTCTAAAGCTGGGAAACAGTGAAGATATTTATTGCCTTTAAAAAAAAATAAGATTTATGTATGCATTACTGGAAATTAAAGCAAAATATTTTAGCAGTATAATTTCAATATCACAATAACCATATTGAAATAAGACAATGAAAAATTATGATGAATGCATGTAATTTAATTTCTTTTTAAACCTTTAATACACTCCTTGATTCTTCTAAAAGGTGTTGAAGTATGAACAGGAGCAAAGGCCAAGAAGTATAAATCTGGCATCACAACTTGTAATATGATTAGGACTCCTTTTTGTGATTTTTGACTAGAATATAGATTTGAGTTACTTCTTACAGACTACATGAAAAAAATACTAGCAATTTTTGGACATAATGGACCTTAAATCAAATGTTATTTCCATACCTGGTGTGCCTTCGGAGGTTTTTATTCCCATTCGGCAGCAATACTGGGAAATGCCATAGTCAGCTATCTTTGCAATAACAGCTGAATTGGGATATAAGGTAAAGAGCAGCACGTTGTGAGGCTTTAAATCACGGTAGATGATCATTGCTGAATGCAGGTACCTAGTAATCAAAAAATATTTATTGAAAGTATTCGTAAGTTAGGAATGCATCTGTATACACACACAGAGTGCATTATTTCCACAACAGTAAATTGTGCTTTCAAACATGAAATATTGTGTTATAAACTTCAAACATCGCCAGCATGACACAGCCTGTCTGGATAATGACTTTAGAATTGTTCTGAAATACTGTTTACTGTTTAGTACTTTACCATTTACATTGCAGCATTTTAGTACCAAGTTTTATCTGAAGAGTCACTGATAGTTTGAAAAATGCATCTTAGAATCTTAAGCTTAACCCTCTTGAAAGTTTTATCGTTTTAAAGTCACTCTGCAATGAGGTGAGGTGATTCATGGACTTCCAGAAATTGAAAAAATGCACTAAATTAATTTCTTTGACATTTCAGTAAGAAATCAACAGCCACATGGAAATTGCACCCAGGGTCTTGCAATTGCTCTACTTATATAAGCATCACTCATTAGCAGGAAAAAAGAAAACCAGGTAATGAAAGTATGCGTTACATATCAGCCAATCAACCATAAAAATACAATCATTAGTCTGACCCAGGAAATATTCTGCTTGAGATGTGAGAGAACAGAAGCTTTTCATTTGCAGTATATCATCATTGAAGCTATATCCTGTTTTTACAGCAATGCAGAAATCACATTTACCTTAAGCCATCTGCTACATGTAGAGCTATCCTGTGCTGAAGTGTTCGAGTTAAACTTGCATTGTCTTGTTGAAGCAAACGGTCAAGAGATCCTTTGAGGGCCAATTCCATCACCAGCATCCGGGGACGGATTGCAGCAGCCAGCAAAGACACTAAACTGGGGTGGTGGAGGTGACAAAGCACTGCAAGCTCCTGTAAATTGTAAAAATGATGAAATAGTGCAAATAGCATCATCTCTACACCTGAAGTAAAGTGAGGAATATTTTGGAGTGAGGACTTACAATTTACTTAAACTTTTAAAACTCTTCACTAGGGTTGGAATTCCAAGAACAGCACTACAGAAAAAAGGCTGTATTTCTTACTTGTCTTAGGAGCCTGAGGGAAGTATGTTTATTGAAAATCTTTACAGCAACCTCTTCACCACCATAGGATGCACGGTACACAGATCCAAACCCACCATCACCTTTGGAACAATAAAATTGAAGAGCATTATAAAAAAGGGATAACAACCATTTCTCAAAAATAGTAGCTTAAAGGGTTCAGTTTCAAAAATATGTGAATCATCTACTGTGTCAAGATTCATGATGAGTAAACTGAACACATAAAAACAAGTGTCCTAGTGCACAAAACTCAGTAACTTGAAATTCAGAATACCTTAAATACATTTCTTCAGAAAAGAAATATTTTAAATGCTTTCCATATGTTGCAGAACTGACTTCAATAGATTTGTATATATAATCTCTGAAAAAAAACACCCCACCCTACAAAATAATGCCTACCCAAGAGAAATTCAGGAGCTTCATCAAATTCCAGGTCATCGCTGTTCAACATAATATTTCTAGGCAAATCAGCCAGTATCAAATCAGGAGCAATCTGAGCAATTGGAATGGTCTGTCTTGGTTGATCTGGATTTACCAAAAGGTCACCTAAGAAAAACAAAAGAGAAAATGAAAAAAACCCAAAGGGTAGGCATCATTGAAAAGCCCTGAAAGGCATGAGGATCTCTGAGAATGCATAAGATCAACGTACCTAAAATTAGATTCATATATATACACACACACACACACACACACATAAATATATGCATACACACAGACGTACATACTTATTAAGTCTGCCATTCAAATTCTTGGTCTTTCATGTTTAAGCATTTTCAATGTTCTATATATGTACCAATCAAATGTGGAAAAATTTGCTGCTATGTAACACCATGAAACTAACCAAGAGATCGTTCTTCTGTCTGTAAAAAGGAAGAATGCTGCTAGTATGTAGAATGCCAAACTGAATATTGTCTTTTAAATTACTGTGCTATGTGACTCAACCAAGAGATCAAGTATTAGTTTTACTATCTGCTGTAATTCAGTTCCAAGATTGAAGCTGCATTATCAGTATTAGGACAAAATGATTCTTTCCTTTATTGCTATTTTCATATAACTACATGGAGCAGATGCAATCTGTCTCATATTCTATACTTACATATAATAGACAGCTCTTACATAAAACCCCCACGTTGCTTTTGACTTACACTGTAATTTTTTCTTATGGAAATGAAACATTTTTAAATAACGTGAGGTACCCAAATGTTATAAAGGGGATGTTGCACAATATTTGTGTAGATACAAATGTACCTCTATATACCTTAAAAGGCAAAAATATATACCTTCTTCAGCTTTCCTAAGTAAGTCATCAAGTAGTATTTTTTGGTGTTCTTCACCATCTTGAAAGCTGTACAGAGCCCATTTCTTCAACAGTGTTTCCCCTTCACCACACACATCTATTTCCAACAAACCTGGAAACCATTCTTCCATAAGAGAATCTATGTGATCCACAACTTGCCCCAAAAGGATGCACCCTTTAAGAAACAAAAAGGGGAAATTACAGATCCAATCTGCCATACTTTTAATTGCAAATATAAGCTCTATATTCCAAAGGCAAAAGCACAACAAACCAAAATGCCAAGCTGCAATCAAACTGGAGCAAAATTCAGGCTCAGGAATAATTAACCTTTTCTGCAAGAAGGTGCTGTAATTTTCAAAAAGCTGTCTGGGTTGTTGTCAAATACTGCTGATTCCACTAGACAATAAGCTTCAGGAGACCAGTTCAAGTAGATGCCTTGTCTCCAGTACATTCTGTTAGGACGAAGAGCTCGCTCTAGAAAACACATCATTAGATTAGAAGTCTGTTCTTCAATATGAATGTCTATTTTAAAATATTCAGAATAATTCGTGGTTCTTTGAATATATAATTATGATTGTAGGGTTATACTTACACAAATAACTAACAAAATAAAGGCTACAACCTTGCAGGCAGCATAGCCCCACAAAAACTAAATATGTGTCAACTTGTGTTCAGTTCTAGAAGGCATACTCACAAACTGTAAATATTTAATCAGATAGTAAGTCATGCAGTAGGCAGGCATTACAGGAAAGCTTAGGTACATTCAGGTTCAAGCAGAGAGTATATCAATATGAAAAAAAGCTGTGATTTAAATTTTTCCTGTTATACACTCATGAAATAGCAGGATGCAACTGGAATTTGATGCTCAGAAGAAACCTGAATGCCAGTATATCAGGCATTTACATGTGATATTTATAGAGTATTAGCATGTGAAAGGATGAATTCTTGGAAAAAAAGTAGAGTTATATCCCCTCCTTCTGATAAAAGCAAAGCTTTGAGACTTAAACAAAGGGAGAATTAATACACCTGAAGAAAAGCAGTTTGTTTTTCTGTGTGGAAAACATATCCCTTTCCATATCCTTTATGGAAGCAAATAGCAATATTGCATAAACATAAGGATTTCCTCTATCTCTAGCATGTGAAGGAGAGAAATGGACCACTTACAACTTCTACTTTCTTTTGCACACCACTCTGAAAATTAGGCACTATCTGTTCCTGGATACTTCTAAGTTACAAAAATGACCACTGTCTTTTTTTTTACATTTATGAAATGTTCAGAATTCAGCTAAAGCAAAACAGGGTTGGGGATTAAAGCATTAACTTGCAGGTGTTGGCATTTGAAGCAAACTTGCACACTATTCCTTTTGAAGATAAAGATTTGTACCTCTTCCTGATAGCATGTAAGGTGATATCTCAAGCAACCTGTTGATCAGCCTGGACCAAAATCCCATAGGAAAGTATGGCATCTCATAAAGCCTGATGATAATTTCTGAATTTTCACAGTGGGGAAGTTCTATAACAGGTCTGTGATCAGACAAGCTGAAAGAAAAAAAATATTAAGACAGTATTTGATGATGTAACATATCTGAGCTGATAACATATATTATTTATCATGAAAAATGCATTATTTATTAATGAATGGTCAGGGATGGTCAGGGATCTAACAGATAGTGTATTTGTTTATTCTGCTTGCTTGTGTCAAAGTGAAGTTCTGACTGTAATTTAAACCTAACAGCACCTCACTAATGGATCATAAGATATTTAATGGGATTATGAGAAAAATCTGAGACATACATATGGCTGGTAAGTCATTCAGATAAAATCTTCCTATCTCATGGCTTTGTAGGACATAAAAACCCTAATCAGTGCAGCCATGCAGCACTGTCTTCATTTGGCAACATAAACATCACTAAACACATATGGGAAATCTGTAACTGAGGCAGAGAAACTGAGTTACCTGCTTCAGACAAAACAAAAAAACCCTACATTCAAAGTCATAACACTTTTTTTTTTGTCACCACATGTAGTATCTATACTTTTGGAAGGAGATATTGCTTCTGGGTAACTTATCTGTGGTTCTCACTTCATGCAAATAGGTTATAGAAATGTTTTGGTATCTTTTATATTGCAATAAATATCTGTAATACTGGCACACTGCTGTGTGAAGCTAAATTATAATCTCCTTGCTATAGTCTTGAAGAATGGAAACTGTAAAAGAAGTACTATCCTCATAAAGTATTCTATCATTTCTAGTTTCCATTTACCCACCATGTTGATACAACATAAGCTTTAACTGCTACAAGATCAGCTTAACATGTCTCTTCTGAAAGCATTTGCTAAAACGTAATATACAAAAATGCATCATGCTTTCATGTACCAAATTGCTCTGAGGATCAGTGAAACTAGTTAGCCTGATGAGAGGTTTCTATTCTCATCTATCTCTATGGCTGTTATTTGAGGGTTTAGCTCCTTGCTTACCTGCTTGGGATAAGCAGCTGGTCCTCTCCTAATGGCAAAGCAATCTGAAACTTTTCCAGAAGCTTAAAGTATTGTGACATATAGATTTTAGGGAACTTGCTCTTCTTCAAAAGGAATTTTTCCACATCTGAACGCTTTACAATTCCCTTAGGGTATTTAGAAGAGCCTTCCACTTTCACCATCAGAATCTTTTAAAAAAGTGAAACAATTTCAGGTGTACATTCATCAATTATTCAAAGTTTCAGAGGTTAGAAAATATGGATATACACAATAAATTTTGAGAGTGTTTCTAGATCAACATTTCAATGATGTTCTCACTTTAGCAGTCAGTCTGCTGCTCTCCCATTCCAACTTGATATCCACTCACTTTTCTCTTCCCCCTTCTTACAGCCTTTAATCCAAAGTTCCTGCTTTTATCCCAACCTGTGGCAACATATTTCAGGATTACCTTGCATCCATGGGGTTTTTCTGTTCTACATGTATTGTGTCCATTGCAGTTTAAATGGTTTTGGACATTACAATGTAAGGACAGACAAGCAATGAAACAGTCAGTTGTCCAGAATGCAACAAAACCAGAAAGAACTGGGTGAAAAAATGTGGGATTTGAGAAAATTCTAGATCATGAAACAGTAAAGAAATGGTGAAGAAGAAACACTGATGAGTTACAGTGGCTTTAGACAGGGGAAAATGCACCACAAATGTATACACAAAAAGTAATCAGTCTGACCTGTGCCATGATCTTACACAGCCACTTTGGATCTACGAAATACAGATCTCTTAGCTGTAGTGCTGGGTCTTGGAAATGAAGGAGAACACCTACACAAGAATACTGTAATTAGCAATGCATTGCTCAAGATCAATATTAAGCAAAGTAAGCACTCCACTCTGGGCTGTTTTTATTATATGACTTGACATAAACAATTTGAATAATAAATACAGCTAGATTTATGTCAATATCTCAGAACAGCAGAGTGCAAACATGGCTTGCTCAGCTTTATTTTCAGACTTTTTGTTAGATTTTTAATCTGACTTGCTCTTTTGCTAAGCTCTGTGTCGTTCATTATTTAATCTTAGGAAGTCAGTACTGCACTGAGATAAGCTGTTACATGTGTTCCTCTAACAACTACACTATTTGAGCTATCAGAGCAATTGCATCTTTCTTCAGTGACTGTGCTGCCTAACCAGCAATAGAATGTTTTCACGGAGGGGTAAGAGAGAGCAAGAGATATAAACTGTTACAGCACTGATTCTTCACATCATGGAATTTCCTTCCTAACAATGTGGTTTAACAAACAAATGTTACCTAAACTTAGACACTACAGCTTACCATTTTGTGGCAACCTTGTGAAAGACTTAAAATGTGTACAGATCTGTCAGCTGTAGATTTACAACTAAGTGCTAACAAACAGACATTGAAGAGAATATTTTACCTGATTCATTCAGAAAGTGAATTGCATGAGGGAGTTCATTTTCATCCAGCTGTAACTGGCCTTCTTGTACCAGTTCCAGCAAGCGTTTCTGATCAATTACAGGAAATTCCACTGGGACGTTTTTACGTTCCAGCAAAATTCTCTTTTCCAGCTCTAGGTAGCTGTCAGGAATTAGCTGACCAACCACTGGTTGATCTCTGATCTGTAAAATTAGGAATAATAATCTTAAATGTATTAATTCATTCATGTGAAATGGAGAAAATAAAACTAGGATATAAAGTGCACGTCCACTCAATAGTAGCAGAAAGGAAAAGGAACACTAATTTATTGATTAACATGGCTTCTGAAAGGTAGATGCAAGTAATTATTCTTTTAGAATTATAATATTTTTCTATAAATAAATACTCAGAGAAGAAAATATTTCCATACTCTTACTATTACTAAAAATAATAAATGAAGTCTCTCAGAAGACATTATTTCAAGGAGAAGTTTTGGTTCACAGTGAAAGGAAAATATTCAATGAACAGATGATATCATACATCTTCAGTTAACACAAAACAATATACAAATAAATAAAAATACCCTACACTTGTAATAGGGGTAAAAAAAGTTGTAATATGTAATATCTCTAGCCACATCTTTAGGTAAACTGGGGGGAAGAGGGTAGTAGCTTGATTAAAAATCTCCACTGCTGGCAGTCAGTGGACAAGACAATAGAATGAAATAAATTTAGCCACATGAGTGACACAAACGGGTGCTTTGTGCCTGTCTCCTCATCCTCTGTCCCTTCCTGCAGACACCCTTTGGTATCTGGTAATCACCTGTACCCAGTCAGGTTTTCCTTTCTCCACGTGTGCTGACCTACTAACTTTTTTGAGAAATGGGAAACAACTTTCCCAATGTTTACAAACTGGCTTCTTAACTATAATTTTTCTCTCACCAATGCACTGTGATGTTTTTAATGTGTCAAAAATATAATTGGTACCTTGTGCAGATGAAATTAGCACCTTGTGCAATTTTAAAGACTTCAGAGTACTTGAGTACTTCAGAGTACTTGATGACAAGGCGGAATACTTAACTCACTTGGTCTAACCTCTAAGCAGATACCTTGTAACACTCCTTTCACCAACTACCTACATAATTTATGGTAATTATTTCATTTCCTTCAGGCCACCTTACATGTGTGTAGAAGTTTAAACATCAGTTTAAGTCATAGTCTCAAGAGATGTAGGCATTAAAGGAACAACATTTTTCAAAAAGCAGAACTTCTCTGGAGTGTTGAATAAGTATGGTGACACACAGAACCACATAAAAGCACCAGCTCTATCCGTGCCTACTGGATGTTTTGGAAGAGGAATTAACTCATTTCACTTGAAGAGGGCACCTTCTTGCCATTTAGGACTGGTTAGCTGTTCTTTGCACTGTGGAATGAAGTTAGGGAGATTTTGGATATGGCTAAGCTGCTAATTCCTGTTAAGAAACAAGAGAGCTGTGTACACTTTAACTCATTTGGAACACCACCGTGAGGCCAGTCATAAATACATCATTTGCTCTATAAAATCTTCCAAGCAGTCATTCAAAAGAAATTTGGGTTCTGGTATGATTTATGAAGCTCTGCCATTGATTTAAGTAGTACAGGACATCACCTTTTCTCTTCAATATGTTATGACATAGATGAAAAATGTATTGTTGCATAAATTAGAAGAAAAAGTATATTCTTTTTGTTACAGATAAGACCCTGTCTTTCCATAAGCTCCATGCCTGGACTGGTCTCTTCATCCACACTTAGGGCTTCACGCTGTGGCTAAGGATAGAGCAGGGAATGAGTTGGGATGACTTTGGAGACAACAGAATTACAAATGCAGATATTCCAATCTAAGAGGATCACTCAGTCCACAGGATTCTTCTTTTCCTGCTTTAATTCACTTTCCTCTTTATAGAAATAGTTTCATGCTACGTAAAATGAAATCAGTAAATGGGAAATCAGTTGGTTTTCACAAACCACAACATCATATTTCCTGTCCACAGAAATCTTTCGATACTTACTGTAATTACAGGATGTGGCCCAAGAAACCAGGGTTTTAATTAAATTTCTTTGTAAGACAAAAATGGCTCATTTTTAGTTAAATACTTGATTCATGGCCCTAGTGCTTGAAAACACAACTTAGCTGGGATTTTTACTAAGTTTTTTTTTTTTTGGGAAGAAAATCAAATTAAAACAAACCTGGTGATTTTTCTTCATTATTTTACTGTATGTAACATTTTATAGAAGGTAAGATGACTTTGCTATCACAGGGAAATTTACTTAATTATGTATTAATGTTCAAAAATGTATTCACTTAAGTCAAACAAGGATGTTTTCAACATTAAAACCAGTACGTAGCTTACCTTGAAGTGAAGACTCTCCTTTATGATGATTTTCCGAAGTCTGATAATGGAATCAGACTCTTCTGTAGCATTGACAAAGTGGTAATCCTGGATTGCTGGGAAGCCTCGCTTGTTCAACAGCTCTCTAGTAATTTTACTCATGCAGGCCTTACGTTGCATTTCATCAGAAACATCCAGATGAGTGCCAACAAGAATGACAGGGGATGTTGATGCTCGAGCCTGTTAGTGAGATCCATACTGTTGATTAGTTCAAAAGTGAATGTTGATTTTAGTGTTTTACATTCACATAAAATGTGAGCAATTTAGTCAAACATTCAGAGAGTCATTAATTTCAAAACAGAAATATTAAAAAATCAGCTTTTCCTACAAGAAAAGAGTGTACATCTGGATTTAATTCCTTGCTCATTAGCACTATCAGCACTAAAATAGAGGGACATTATTTGTTAAGAACATCCAACTAAATGGAAAAGCCAAAAGAAATGGAACTTTGTTAGCCATCATTGGAACAGGGCAGCAGTGGAACATCAGCAAGTACTGCATAGCAAAGAACACATGAGAAGAGATTTTCATCAGCACTAAACTGATTGCAATGCTGAGTCCTGCCCAAGACGAAAAGAGTGAAAAAGACAAGTTCATTAACAGGATCAGTAAACAAAGTCTTTATGTGAGTGTATTGCCCAGTCATGGTTAGGCATCCTACCAAAAGAAAAGACAAGTAATGCTCATTCAGCATGGAATGGCTCCATAAATGGAGAGAAACACTTAGAAAAAATGACAAATATACAGGCAGATTCTCATGTCAATTCCCTATCATAGTTCTGGAATAATTTTTATTAATAATAGGATACAAAGAATACACTTAATAGCATGATTTCAAACCATGTCAGTTTTAAATTAGTCTAATTGTGATTTCCACAAAATTTATACTGGTGTAAAAGAAAAATGCAAGTTTAACTCATTATTTCTTTAATACTACTCCTTTCTTATTTTTATCACTAAATTCAAAATATTGCCAGAATATACAAGCTATTCTTTTGCACATCACTTTGTACAATTTTAAGTCCAAAATACTGCTGATCATGTCTTTTTATGTCTAAAAATATTTTCATATCCAATACATGATGTATTTCAGCTTTTGTTTAATATTACTATTCTTACTTTCTGAAGATTTTTTTTCCTTCCCCTATATAAATATTTTTGGTTAATTTTCTGTTCACCTTCAGCTCCCTGGAATGGAGAATTCCATTCTGTATGTCTTACCTTGATGTTAAAAAGCCATGGCTTCATAGCATCCACCTCTGCTTGCCCTTTGCTGAGATCATAAACAGCAAGATATAAAGCCCTCTGGGTCATGAAATGAGGATGGGTACTGTAGAACTCTTCTTGTCCTAATGACCAGAAATTTCCATTGTTTAGTACTTCCTTGACTGAACATCTTCAGATCACAAAAAGGCTGAGGAACCTATGTCCCCAGACCAAAAGTTCACAAATGAAATTAATGTTTGCATAAATGTATATAAATTGACAGAAAACCATAGTAACTATGAATTTTAGGAAGGCACTCTGTGGTAGCTCATTGATTGAGGTGTAATGTTAAAACACATATGCTTGTATTCTATTAAGTGTAAGATTTAACTGGATAAACACAGTTGCTGCATAGACAACTTAAAAGGTTATGATTCTTTTAAAACCCCAATACTGAATTTCTCCCTCACTCTTTCCTTTTCTTCTGCCTTCTTCCTTTCCTTTATCCTATACTTTCAGTAACTTCAAAACAAATTCACATAATTGAGCACTTAAAATTACAACTAAATCTGGACATCCAGATTGAATGGTGCTGGTCTGTGCTTATGCATTGTGATAGACTGTATTTAAATGCTGATAGACCTCTGTTTAAAAATAACTTTTCTATAGTCTCAAATAGCCCTGGATTTTAGAAGTGATTCTGTAGTCCCCCAGACTTAAAAAGTTTTCCAGAATCATAAGGTTCGAAGACTTGTCCTAAGTGCTTTTTTGTCTGTGACCTTACAAACCTGTGATACTGCAGAGCCTAGAGAGACCCAGACTACAAAAGGAAGAAACAAGGTTGAATGAAAGATTCTTCTGGTGATTACAAACAGTTTCTTACTATTCTGAAATGATTATTCTGAAGTATTATAGTTGAAATGAGTTGTCAAACCACATTTGGTGATAAGAAATTCCTTTATATTAGATTTGAGAGGTTAGCTGCTAATTTACAGAATTCACTAATTAATAAGTGGTCACTGGACTTTTGGTGTATGCTTGTGATTCTACTGTCCCCAGTTTGAATTACCACAGGCTGACTCTAAGATCAAGCAATGCATTAAAATGTTAGAAAAGACAATAGTAAAGGAAAATAAACTCAGGAAATACCTCCAAAGTCCCACACATTTAATATAAGCTCCTTCTTCATTTTGCCTTTCCCTTGAATGACCCAGTCTTTCACATCAATGCCTACTGTAGCTTTTGGAGAGCCCAATTCTGTTCGTTTGCTTTTCATTAGTTGTTGTAGCAGGGTAGTTTTCCCACTGCCAGTGTTTCCAACAATCATGAGCTTCATTCTGTTGTAAGGCACAGCCTTCTTCAGTCGTTGTTGAAGAAATCTGGCAGAAAAAAGTTTGCAAAACTCACGGAAGTGCATAACAGAGAATAAGACCAACAGAACTCAAGAACAAAGAACAATCTAGAACCATACAATTTTCTTCAAATTTTCAGTATCTGTTTGATATAACTGTTCATTTAACTGTCTACTCTAATTTCTGATTTGAAAGCTAGAATTTAATTCAGAATATGTCTTTTTTTGTTTTGTAATTATCCCAAAATTGTGGTCTGTGCAGGACACTGGGGAACACAATAAACGTACTACAAATAATTGGTAAGCACCATTTATTGCACAGTTTATAGAAGCATCAAATTCAAGAGGTAACACTAGTATGGTCTAAACCACTCTAATCTATTTTATCTGTGTGTGTTGATACTATAACCTTCCACAGAACTACATGCTGGATTTCATATGACAAACCAGAATGTCTTTTCAAAACAGCATGTTATTTTCTCAATGCTTACTGCAAATCCCAAGAAAGCAAGCCATGAATATTCAAGAACAATAGGGCAACAAACCTGATAATGTCTCTGGCTTTGCATCCTACATGCTTGAAGTCTAAGTTAAGATGGAGTCCTTCCAAAGGAAGATCCCAGACTTTGGATAGTCTTCCCATTTCATCAGGAAAGAATCTCAAATCAGGATTATGACTTACATCCAGTGAAGTCAAGTTCTCTAGGAAGCCAATCTGAGGAGGAATCTAAATAAAAGAACATTTAATGGGCAATAATATGTTTAAAAAAATGAGGAACATAAATACATTAATTATTTAACAGAACTAGGTATTATTTTTACTGCTGTAGTTAATTTTTTTTTTTAATAAACAGGCCTAATATCTCACAGGAAGAGAGAAAAGACCTTATAAGTAATTCAGTATACAAAGTGATTATATGACACATTCCAGGCAGAAAAGCTGAATAGAATATAGCGATTTTCCTTCACAGAGTACTGTTTGCACTTACATTCCCATTTCACCAATACAGTGTTCAATGGTATGAGAGGTGACATGAAAATCAAATGAACATTGAAAAATTGCATTCAACCGAAAAGCAATTAAATTTTCTTCAGGTAGAATCTTACACTTTACCTCCTTTAACTTGTTGTGGGAGAGGTGTAGCTTTTCTAGCCTAGACCATGCACATGCCTTTTCACTCAAGTCCAAGACACCTATTTGGTTATGATTAAATATCAGCTCTCTTAAATTTAGCGATTTCCAGTGCATCGGTCCAGGCAGGCTTACGATCTTGTTTTGGCTTAAATCTACTGATCGCAAACTAAAAACAGGAAAATAAAAGAGAGAAGTTAGCAAATGAAAAAAAAAAAAAAACAAAAACCAGATTAGCTGGAACCAAAGCTGTATTAATTTTTAATAAACAAGTGGATTAGAAGAGATGGTTTTCTTACTGAAATCCAAATACAAGTCGATATGTTTGCAAATACATGTATGTGCAGAAATTTCATGGTTCATCTACATCTATTGGACAAATATACTGTTTATGTTACTATGAAACATGAAGCATACTAAAATATAGTGTTTATGTTACTATGAAACATGAAGCATACTAAAATGCATACAACACCTTCTTGATTCGTCTCAGCTGGGAGATCAGGTAGAACCTGAAAACTGCTTTTTTTTTCAACACATCCATTAAATCTGCTGCTGTGAATGTTCGAACGCTGAAATTGTGCAGTATCATGTTAATTTCATTAATATCAATTCCCAAATCTGTGGATCTGTTCTCTCTATGGTGCCATCAGCACTCACATCTCCCCACACCTATTGGATCACCCCTTCCAAGCACTCCCTCCACAATCTCATTCTAGTGATCTGTTAAGGTCAGCAATTTTTATTAAAAAAGCAGATGTGCAATTTTCACATAAGTAATGCTTTGAAGGTATAGCAAAATAAATGTCACATGCATCTTATCACAACTCCTTCTAGAGGAAGTGTTTTTCTTTGAGAATATGTATCTCATGTAATTTGGGAAGTGAAAAACTTATCTCAGGAGTCTTGTGCAAAAGTCTGCAGAACTCAAAAAGGAAAAATTGCTGATATCTTTTTATTGTTGGTTCCAAGTAAATATGAGATTAATTCTAGTATTCTTAGCAAGAATTGTCTGCTTCAGCTGTCAAAGAATGTATTTTCAACAATGGTGATTTGTATCTGAGGAACAGAATTTTACAGAATCATGAAGAAAATGAGACTAATTCATCCTCAGTTTAAAAGCTACCAAGTTCTGGATTTAACCATTGAGGAATCCATGAAAATCAGTAAAACATGCAGAATTTTCTGCTTAACAATTTTGTGATCAGATTTTCTTTATCAAGAACATGATATTAACATTAATGAATAAAAGAGTAACTTACTGTGGTAGAAGAAGAATTGCTTCTGGAACATTATTAAAACAATTCTGGGATAATTTTAAACTTGTTATGCTGGATGACAAGTCAGGTATTTTTTCTAGAGCAGAAAAAGAGGTTAATCCTATGATTTTTAAGAATGGTTTAAACTATGTTTAAGACTGGAGTTTAGATAACTAAAAGGTCAGTCTACGTACAAAGGTATCACCTACCAAAGCCAAAGTTCAAATCCTTTTTTTAAAAAAAGTTTATTAGAAACTAAACTCCCAAAATTAATTAGTCTATTGGCTTTTAACATATTATACATTGCTATCCCTCATCCCCTAGTGGCATTAAACACTGAAGTAATCTTACTTACACTTTACTGTACTGCAAATATACAAAAGGTCCATGTGACCAAGGATTTGTTGGGTCTTATTCACCTATTAATTTTTATTCATTCTTATAAAAATGACTCTAATGGTTCAGCTGTGTTTAATGCAATTCTAAGAATTACCTTCTGAAATAACGTGAAAAAATTTCTAAATGGAAGACTTTATGTCTTGAAGAAAGAATAAATTCTAACAGTAACTTATGAACTCTCACAGTATAATTGAAAATCTGATTTGTATAATTTTTAATTTGCATAAATAAAGTGATTTTGACACCTTTGCAAAAAACATATGCTACAGCACTGACGCACATTCTGGATGGACTAAATTCAGTTCCTTAACATTGGGTTCTAGTGAAGGGGATCTGCCCTGTGCTACCTGAGCTGTCTGCACAAGGTTTAAAGATAAAACACAGGAGCTAATGGACATCTGCTTTTTCTGGACCAGAAGCTGTAAGCCCAGGGGGATGATTCAGGGAATCTCAAATGATATATGCATGCAGGCAACTGAACCAAACATTCTCTCTTGTTCTGAAGATAATGCTGGATATAGTGTGGTATTTAACCATAGTATCATTCAGGTCAGAAAAGACCTTTTAAGACAATTGTGCCCAACCATTAACCCTACACGGCCAAGTCCACCACTAAAGGCCTAAAGGCCACATTACATATCTTCTAAAAACCTCCAGAGATGGTGACTCAACCACTTCTCTGTGCAGCCTATTCCAGCCCTTCTTTCAGTGAAGATATTTTCCCTAATACCCAATCTAACCTCCCCTGGCACAACTTGAGGCCATCTTCTGTTGTCCTATTGCCTGTTCCTTGGGAGAAGAGACTGACCTCCACCTGGCTGCAGCCTCTTTCAGGCAGTTGTAGAGATGGATGAGGTTCCCCCTGATGCTCCCCATCAGACATTAGACGTTTCACCAGCTCCTCTGCCCTGCTTTGGATTCACTCCAGCACCTTAATGTCTGTTGTAGTGACAGGCCCAAAACTGAACACAGGATTTGAGCTGTGGCCTCACCAGTGCCAAACACCAGGGGACAATCACTGCCCTGGTCCTGCTGGACACACTATTGCTGGTACAAGCCAGGATGCTTCTATGTATTACAGTACAGTATTAAACCTGTGTTCATACTAGATTTGAAACCTAAATCTGAAAGATTTTCTCTTCTTTGAACCTTCCTCAACAGTGTGTACAATCTCGAGTACACTCAATCATTTTTACAGATGCACTCCAAACGTAGGAACAAGATGAGTTAGGTGAGTCAGATCAAATGACTGGAAGCATACTCTATGCTTCAGTGGTCAAAAGCTGATGCTTAGGAAACTGTATAAACAAGGACAAGTACATGTGGTATTACTCTTTTCTGTTCTCCCAAGATTCCAAATGTTGGTGGCAGAGGAATTTTGTGACTTGGAATAGTTCCTAGAATGTGAATCCTATTTTCACAGATACTTACCAAGAACATTCATTCTGGCATTGAACTGCTCCAGTTTTGTACAGCCCATGAAGACATTCTCAGCAAGGGATGAAATATTGTTCTTACTAATGTTTAAAATTTTCAGGTCTTTCAAGCACAGGGGTGAACTTAAGCATGAAATTTTGTTTCTATGATAACAAGAAAAAAGACAATCCAGGTTTAATTTAGAAACTATTAGGTAAAAGGTAAAACTAGTGTCGATCTGACAAAGTCATCCTTACACCAGTAAAACTAAAAGAAAGCTTTATCTACATAAAGACTGACTAGTCAACAAAAACACTAGTACATATGCCAACATGGAATAACATGACTAATATTAACATCAATTCAATCAATTTGGAGACCAAGTGTCAAAATGTATTGCAAGGTTTAATTTTCTTATTACATACTGGAGCTCAATCCCACACAAAGAGGATTGTTGCATTTGTGAGAGGTTCTGTGTACTAAAAATAGGTGTTTGCAATACCATAATTACAGAATTACTGACAACCTAATTTTACACAATGTATTCTGGGGAGAAGAACACTAGAAAGAGGAAGAGAAAGATGCCAAAAATACAGAGATAAAAGATACATCCACTGTTTTGCCAGGGTAGTATTACTAACAAAGTTCATAATCTTATTTAGCATGAACTGTAGGAAATGAATGAGACAGTCTCTGCAGTTTACAGAACTATAACCAATTACATTCTTAAGAATTCCACATGGGTACAAATTACTCACTAAGAAATATGATAATAAGTGCTGGCAAATAAAAAAGCTACTTGTTTTATCAGTTTCTGTCATTTAAAACATATCCATACCCATACCTAAAATTACATTACTACTATTTCCAAAGAAGTAGTAGTAATTTTTTATGCATAAAAAATACAGAGGAAACTGTATTGTGTATACAAAAAATGTAGCTGAATGTCAGACTACACAGCCCTGTGGATTAATAGTATGGTAGCAGAAAGAAACTGAACTACAACACATCTAGTAGGTTAATGGAACAGCAATGCTGTTAGATTCTGTCAAGGTTCAAAGTCATTCTCATGTCTTGCACTTTGCAATCCAACTACGAAAATTGTAGCAATTTACACATTTGGAAGACAATGTCAGTGTTTCACCAGTGACTAAACAATCCTTTCCATGCTATAAGAGTCATCATTCTGCATGACAAATCTATTATTTCTTATTATGTTTGTTATGCTACAGTCCATTTGCTCATGCTACTTACCCTTCCAGCAAGAGCTGTTCCAGATTTTCAGCAACACTTGTAAGAAATTCAGGAATGCACACAAGCTGATTGTATGAAAGGTTAAGTTGCTTTAGAGTTGGACATCTGAGGCATGGATCCAAAGCAAGGGAATGTCCAATGTCATTTCGTGAGATATCAAGACTTGCAATACAATTCATTTTCAGCAAGTAAGTTGGGAAAGAAGTAAATTGGTTACTGTGCAAATCCAAGAAAGTCAAGCATTTCAAGTTCTGAAAGAAAAGGAAAATTTGTTTGTAAAAAGTTAAAGTAAATACGAATTTATATGTTTGCAATTGAGTTATATTTTTATACAAATTATTATTTATATTTATCTCACACAGAAAAGTAGCAGAAAATAGCAATCACACCAATGTAACCCACAATATTTCTATGAAAAACTAAAGTATAGGGCATTATTCAAAAACAGTTAGCTCCATTTCAAAAAATTTAAGATATTAATTGCCTGCAGTTCTCTGTTCCGTTGTCACTATTATGCTACTCAATATCACATACCTTAAAGCAGTTTTCTGCAATAAATGACTTAAAACAATCCCATGAATTTTACTCCTAACGAACATGAATCCACTGAATGAAAGCTGAGTAAATATATGGCAATATTCTTGAGTAATATTGGTATGGATACATTATTACAATATATATGGATTACATTATCAGAGATCAACACTTCATTTAACTAATTTCAACTTGTGTTACATAAAATTATGCAGAATTACTTCACACAGTTGTTCTGGAATGTTTGTAAGAGCATTTTGGTGGAGCTCCAGTTTCTCAAGGTGTTCCAGATGACTAGTTAAGCAGCTGTTCTGGCTGATGGCATCAATGTTCTCCAGCTCATTTGATGAAAGATCTAGTGATTTAATATATTCTTTCTCTGAGACCAATGAAGAAAGACTGTCTGATGGTCTTAGATGTGATGACAATTTTGAAATGACTTCTATTAAAACAAAAACATGAAAAAAGCATGGTTTCTTTTATTGCTTAGGTAAAATTATGATCATTTAACTTGAGATCTAAAGATGAATGTTTGGATATTGGTGAAGATCCAAATCCACGAAGAATTCTATTAAGATACAGAAATTTATAAAACAGGAAGGAGAAGAGGTGAATGGTTATGCACTGCACAACAGAAGGAGCTTTTGAAAGCTAATAAGGGCATTCATGAAATTCCATTGCCTACATAAATTATTTGTGGAGCCCAAGAAATAAAAATCCCTATATATGCATTATTTGTACTTCACTGTAGTATTTCCAAAATGCATCCTCCTCTTAAACAAATATATAATCTATCTCAAATCTTTGCATGCTATGCTTTGTGAAAGCATAAGGATGCAAAATCTGTTTATATACCTTAAATTGTATAGTTTACTTACTGGGAGATTCCTCTGAGAGCAAGAATTTTCGTCTTTGTTTCATTAATGGTTCATAATCTGAGCCAGGTCCCTGCAAAATCCAAGAGAAAAGGAATTTAGAAACATATGCATATTCTGAAATCATCCAAATTCAGTAAAACTCTATTTATTGTAATTTCTTTTTATCAGAGCTTACAGGGAGAACACAAAGAAACTATACACTTGAACTCAAAATAACAATAGGTCACATCTTTATCAAACATATTGATGCATGCAATATGAAAGAATGGTAGATTTAAAGTGCATGGAAGTAGTGCATTTCTGGCAACCCAAAATGACTTTCACTAGGGTGCAGTAATAGGACGGGGCAGAGTACTACAAAACAAATTTCTCCAGGAAAGCCAGTCTCTCCAGTTTCCCTTTACAGTCAATGGAAAGAGACAAGCTCCTACCAAAGGAACCTGACTTCAATCAGAAATCATTGATCATTACTGAAGATCAGCTTCACTAAGGGGAAGTTAAGTGTTTGTGAATGGGCCCATGATCCCTGCATTTCCATTTGAACACCAGACTGCAAATCTGAATACTTCAAAAGGGTGTCTACTTTTCAGTGATCAAAAATTTTGGCTGACAGAAACTCAGCC
This sequence comes from Cettia cetti, assembly GCA_013401135.1. Classification (NCBI taxonomy): domain Eukaryota; kingdom Metazoa; phylum Chordata; class Aves; order Passeriformes; family Sylviidae; genus Cettia; species Cettia cetti. The sequence goes on along the minus strand of VZUI01066988.1, from coordinate 314,655 downwards.
ATACAGTGCACCACAAAAGAAGGAAACACTGGATGGCAACAGTGAGACAAAGCCTATATGGTCACATGACCTTTCCTAATACTTGATTATTATCAATTTTGGAGTTGGCTATGTAGAGGAACTTAAAAACCTGGAAGAAGCACGGATCTGACTTACCACAGAGTAGGAATGTCGCAACAAAGTAGGAGAACCTCTCTGATGTGCCATTTCCCTACAATATAAATCAGCAGCTGCAATGGAATTGGACTTCTTTTTTGTAAAAAGTGACCCTTCACTTCCTTGAACACAGGAACAGAAATAGATAAGAAAATGTATTTAAAGATGAGGCTCAGAATTCAACTGTAGTATAGATGCTGACATACAAAGAGATGCATTTCAAAAGAATCAACACTGGCAGGATCTCACTGGTCAATTCTATGTGCAATAGGCCAAGAACATTGTCAGTGTGTTTTAGAGCAGAGGGGCCATACTCACCTGACATTCTTCAAGTAGGACCTGCAGGTGATTGCAGGACCTGCACTGATGATTTATGATACAAAATTTCCATTGGGTTGGGATTATTATGCATGTCTCATAGCACATCTTTCTGCTACTTCAGTGTAAATAAATTTTTAAAATAGAAAAGGGTTGTATTTCAATAGATAATATTGCAGTCCCGCATTTATTAAGAATGAAACATCAAATGCCACTCTGGATTTGGGGATTTAGGAGACATTTGGTGTCATTATCTGGAGACATTTTGTCCCTCTCCCCAAAGCTACTTTTAAAACTCCTAAAATCACTCCTGCATTTTTTTATGATAACAACTTTCCTACATGGGGCAACAAATAGACAGAAAATAAAAGTGGTGCTGAATGATATAAGGAAAAGAACAAAGTAGAATCAAAAAGTTCCTTAGGATTCTCTCATTCCAAAATTCAAATTCGTCATCTGTGATGATTTTAAGTAACCAGCTCTTCTAAAACAAAAGCAACATCTGAACAACAAAAAAGATACCTTAAAAATTAAGGCTACTTTAATTATTAAGTTGCTGGTATTATAGACAGAAATGCTGTCATTCTGTAAGTTAAAGGCATTCAAATATCCTGGTGACAAAGAGTGGTGTTGGGCTAAACATAAACCTGCCAATTACACTTTCTGATCAATTAGTTATCTTTGGGATAGGGCTTGTTTCACCTACGTTATTTGTTAATAACATAGTCCTTTATACCAGATCTGGTAGTATGAACTTTATTTACAGACTACCCAGGGAACAAAGGGGTTTCTAGATCACAATATACCTGACTTCATGATGAGACAAATTAGGGTCTCGAAGCTCCTGCTTTTTACCATAGACTATAAAGGCAGCTCAGAAGCAGACAAAAAAAGTCAAAATCTAAATTCAGTTGCAAGAATCTTTTTCTCTCTAAAAAAAATTGAATGCATGACAAACTAATTCTAAATGTGTAACTGACTAAAATTCTTCAAGGTCTTAGTTTTGTAGATGAATCACATACTCACCACAAACGATTTTCTAATGTTTACCCCAAAGAAAATTTTAGATAGAAGGTTTTTTTCTTCATGGGAGGTGTTAAATCTCAAATGCAAATAGCTGATTTATGGCTATAGTCTAGCCCTAGTACATTAGATTGGGATTACAAAAAGAAAAAAAAAAAAAAAGAAAAACAATTACCTTCACTATCAATATCATCACTCAAAGGAAAAATACTTTCCACTAAGGGGTCAGGTATAAAATTCCAATCATAGTTTCTATCCACTCCATCTTCAGACAAGTTTGGATCAGAGGAGGCTCTTGATCTATCCTCTGAAATGTTCTTCATCTGGAATTTGAGCACCATCCTTGCCAGTGCAGAACCTGCATCTGTATGTACAAGAAATGGAAAAGCTAAAATAATCTCCAAGAAATCTAAGTAGCTTCAAAAAATAACAGAAATAACTTGATTTGTTTTCAAGTTTTGCCAAACTTTCTATAGCAAGCTGAATGCTATGAAGAAATTCTCAACTGAAAGTCTTCACCTAAAGCACATCCATAGCATCATCAAAAGATATTGACACATTTTGTACAGCAATTTCTATATATACTCACTCTGTTTTCTTGTTTGAGTTAGTTTATCTGGGAACAAAGGAATGAGCCAGGAAGGCTCTAATCTTCCAAAACCAAATCCTCCAAGACAAATACTGCTGTTGGTGACATCAAGGCTAAGTTTCCTTAAGAGCAAGCTGATGATTTGGCTGTCTCCTCTCTTTATACTGATGGCTAAAGCACTACGAACATCCTGCTCTCGAGCACCACTGGCTAATAACAATTCCACCAATTTAGGATTATTTCCTTTCTCACAAACCTAAAAGATAAAAGCAATTAAAACAAACCAAGAATATGAAGCATTAAACAGCTCAGACTGCATTAAGACGCCTGTCTCAAATTCAGAGTGACTTTATTTTAAGGATTGTGTCTCTCTCTCAATTGTGCAATTCCTTACTCCTTGGAGCATATGCCTGCTTAAGGTGTCTGAGTATCAATCCCCACGTTCATGAAGGCTTTGCCAAAATGTGTCAAATGCTTTACATCTGCAATTGTAATTTTTGTCATGAGTGCACACAATTTTCCAGCAGAAATGAATGGTAATTTATCTAGTTTGGTTATTGCTTGTGGTCTATTGCAACTCCATTTATTTATCTGATTAGTGGAAAATAGACACCTAAAGGTTATCATCTGGACATTTAATGAACAGGCAACAATAGTCAGTCTCATCAAGCCTTGCTGAATGACAGTGAGCTGCTCAGCTCTACTGGCTTTAACTGCCTGAAAGGAGAGTGTAGCTAGGTAGAGATCAACCACTTCTCCCAGGCAGCCAGTGACAGGACAAGAGGACATGGCCTCAAGCTGCTCCACGGTAAGCTCAGGTTAAACAGCAGGAAGAATTTTTTCACTGCCAGGGTGGTTGAGCATTAAAACCCTAAGTGGTGGAGTTCCCATCCATGGAAGTGTTCAAGAAATAACTGGATGTGGCATTTAGTGCTCTGATTTAGTTGACAAGGTGGTGTTCAACCAAAACTTGGACTTCACTACCATGAAGGTCTTTTCCAACCTTTATATTTCTATGGTTCAGTCAGCTCCTCCCAGTCTCCAAGTCTGCATTGCTACACAGACCAGGGTTGAACTGTGAATATTAGAAATATTTTCTACAAATATTTTCAGTTACTTAAATATGTCCACTGTGCTTTGCTAACACTGATTTGCCTACCTCACACTCTATGAATGGATGGTCAGTTCCAAACCCAGCTGTGTTTCATCACCCAGACAGTTCTACCAGCAGAACTGAACACTTTCTAATTCCCTTCAGGCAGTATTGGTGAAGTTCCCTCAGACTATTTAAAACTTTGACACTGAACCAAAATAAAGAGGTGCTTATGCATATCACTTAAAAGAAAAAAAAATTAAATTTAAAGGTGTTCACAGTTAGCAGGAAGCACTTGTAGGCGAGTGGGAGCAGCCTCTCTGTTCTCTGTGTTCTGCCAAATAAATATTACAGTGGCAACAGAAAGGAACCCAAAAGCACAAATTTTAAGCATTATAATTATATATATATTTCCATATATTACCTGATAGATCAAAGAGTTTGTTTTTGTCTTCTTATTAACATCAGCTCCCAGCAGAAGTAAACATTCAGCCATAATACTATTGTACTCCATACATGCTTTTTCCAGCATAGTATTTTTTAAATCATCATTTTCAGCTATTTTAGCAAAACATTTACAACACAGGCTTTGAAACTGAATGGAAAGACAAACAACAAAAGTTAGGACAAAAAAAAAATTAACATTTTTCAGCTGTGGAACTGTCAGAGAAAGAAGATACCTGTTGATCTCGCTGGTCAGAGAAACACATAGACATCTGGTAGAAAATGACTGTGTCAAATGATTCATTTACCAGCAGCTTTGCAAAACAAGGTGACAAACCAAGAATTGCCAAGATTGCATGAAAACCCTAAGAACACAAGGAGAACATGGAAAGAAGTACAGTGTTAAAAAGTATCACTTTAAAACAGGCCATGCAACAAAATCAAATTTCAACCACAACTCGTGCTTTAATTTTTTTTGTTTTACTTTTAAACATGCAATAGTTAACAAACAGGAGAAGTTCAGGAGAGAAGGCAGAAATAGCAGGTATCTCTGTTTTTATACCTGTAGTTTCATGCTTGTTTAGCTGACCCACTTAAACAGATATTAACTGACATTTTGAAAAGTCAAAACTGCACCACAATATCTGACAATGTCCTGTCTGGCAGTGACAAATGTACTTGTGATTTCCTGAAAATGTAAAGAGGAAACAATCCCTTTCTAAGGATAAGGAATGAAGATACATTCCCTGTTCCAGTGTGTTGCTCTGTGATTCCTGAATTTGAAAAGAACTATTAGACTAAATGAAAAAATTAACAGGTATATCTAAAAACTAAGAAGAATTATCCCATGATTCTGCAAGTAAAGTTCACCTAGAAGAGTGAACTCAGTAAATTATGGACTCTTTTGTCTAAACCCAATTGAAACTAAATCACTTAAAGTAACTTCCTAATTCCAGCACATTATTTTTACTTCTCTCTACATTGGTTGCTAAGCAAAATGTGGAAAGGCTGGGGGAAAAACAGCAGCAAAGGAGGCAGGCTGTACTTGGAATATTTTCATATTAATCTGAAAGACAAACCTCACAGAAAACTGATGTCATATGCAAACTCTATCCCACTAGAAAAATGAAACTGGTAACAAGCAGGGAAAACTTCTGAAGCAGAGGAAACAGAACTTTACACAAGGATTAAATGTGTATTTACAGACAAAGAACTTTCCTTCCATATACAGATATGGATCCAAAGTCTGATAGTATTCCAGTAATATCTTTTCTTAAGTACAGCATTCCTACACTAAGTTTATTCGAGGCAACAAGGCTGGGAACTAAGTTATCTTCTATGACTTTTCAAAGAAGGGCAATCAGTACTTTAATAATGGTTGCTTCATGAAATGGTTACATGAAATGGAACAACAGATCACGCCTGAGAAATTTGTTCCACTTTGCAGATCTCAGAAGTTTTAGATAAACAACCTATGCTTAGACATTCTGGATTGAATATATGCCTCCAAGAAAACCATTTCTACAACAAATGTCTCAGTTTAATGACAAAGGTTTATACTAATCTAGTAATTTCAAGAAAATCAAAATCATGTTAGTAAAATACAGAATTATACTTCAAATATAACTATATTAAAATAATTTTCTATGGTTTTGAGTTTTGTTTTCATCTTCATAGCCAGAAGTGACACATACATGCATCTGGATTTCAGTGACTTCTTTAAACCGTCGCAGAGTGGAAACCAGAACTGCTGACAGGACATGCATAGTTGCAATACACAAACTCTTCCTTGTAATCAAAGAGCGTAGGAGACTCAACCCCAAACACTGTATGTCTAGAAGAAAAATAAATAATATTCAGACACCGATAATTCAGACATTCTGAATGGAATGAACCCATGATTTAAGTAGTTTTTTAGTAACATTCCAGAAAGTTACTTGCACAAGCTATTATAGGGCCAGGCATAGCTACAACGTAGGTGAATCTGAGGACTGTGCAGCACTGCAGCCTTCTCTTGCCATGCAACCTACATCACACCCAGCACTAAAGAGGGCAACAGACCTGTTACAATCCCTCCTGCCATGCCATTCTCATTCTGCTGACCTTCCCTACCTTGTTCATCTGGATACATCTGCAGGGTGTGAAGCACAGTGTCAGTAGCTCCTTGCTGTGTTAAAATTTCTAGTGCTCCAGTGCACTCAGCTACAGAACCAAGTAGTTTTAATCCACACTTCTGAATGCTAGGATTTCCAATAAACTAATGGAGAAAGGAAGATAAAATCATATCAAAACTGTTCTGCTTACAATGGCAACAGAAGAGTTACTTGTTCTTAAAGCTGCTATGTAACAACAAGTGAATGTTGTTCTTAAGTATGTGAAATTACAGCTGATGTGGCAATAAATAAGAACAATCACAATTCCAAACAGATTATCTTACCAACCCATCAGTTTCAGATGCTCATAACTTCCCCAGATTTTCATCTTTGATTCTGAAAATCTTTGATTTCTGAAAATATTCCCTAGCAACTTTTATGATGAAAATTGGATTTTTCCCTCATTGATAAGTTTACACCATTTTTCCAGGTCAAGCAGAGGAAGAAAATGTTCCTTTGAGGTTAAAAATGAAAAAAATATTGGGGTTTATTTAAATTTTTTTGTTTGTTTGTTTCTTTCTTTCTTTGTTGAGAACTGGAACAAGTGATAAACATGCTGGCAACTGAAAAAATATAGAAAAAGATATGAAGCAACATACCTATTTCCACCCCCCACTTTCAGATGGAGGAAACCTAGATGAGGCCTAGATCTAAGAGTGTCACAGCCATCACGAATCTGCAAAATTATTTAAATGGAGTCATGCCCATCTTCATCCTTATTCTGTCTCTAGTTTTCAATTAAATGTATCAATTTCTAGTCCTTCTGGCTGATATTGAAGTACCCCAAATCACAAACCAGCTGCTTTGGAAAATGCAATCAGGATGATCACAAAATACTGAAGACCTTCTGAAGCAAAAATTATTTTACCCCCTTTGTTAGCTCCTATATCTGATATCTTCAGGTCAAGATGTCCTTTAGACACTCTAGAACTATTTCACTGATACATTACTTGCTCTGACTTCTATAATAAATATAAGAGACATAAATTTCCTTGACTGAATCTGTTTGGCAAGCTTAAAATTCCTGAGAGGGACTTCTAAAAAATTAGAAAATGCTACATTTTGATTGTGATCATGTGAACTTTGAAAACCTTGCAGAGATTGGATTCTTCTGAAGGCCATGAAGTTAAACATTTCCAATCATTAGGACTTAAGGTTAATTTGCTGTGCAAAGTTCCCAGTGTTTCCTTTGCATAGACTGAGTCTGCTTCAGCCTTTCATTTTTCAGTTTCTCCTTCAAGGCACTGTGAACATTCTATTTTACAGGGGCTGGAAAAAGTCGAACAGTGAAAAGAATGCAGACAACTGAGTTGTCCACTCAGTTCTATGTAGCTGAGGTGTAGGCATGAGGACACTTTTCATAAATACAGTAGTCTGTTTTAAGAAAAAAGAATACCAAATAAACTGTATCCTTGAAAAATACCTAGCTTTTTTTTTTTAATAAATATCCTTCAGAATTACTGTATAAAGAATCATCTAATACACTCCAGAAAAGAAAGTAAGAAGAAACCCTATAAGATTCACGAAACTTGGGAGTTAAGATTAATTCTACCAAATCAGTAGGAAAACCAATGCAGAACTAAAACTTACAAATGATTCATTGTTTCAAGTGTAAAATAATGACAAAATCTATTAGAATAAAGCTTTAACTATACCCTGTTTAAAGCATTAAGCACCAATGAGTGAGTTCCCTCCAACAGACACTGGCTTTTAATGACTTTTCCTGTAAGTGCAAAAGCAGCATCTCCCACATCTCTGGAAGAACCATTCTGGTGTTCATTCTTTGTATCTGCAACAATGGAAAACAGCCTTCCTCAGAACAGCAGATTTAATATTCTCCCCACCATTAACCCAAAAATATGATCTAATAATCAAATGAACACTGAGGTGACTCAGAGACTTCAGAACTTATGGTACTTTCAGAACACTGTATTGCAGAGACTGGAATCCCTCCAGATTTACATTGTAATGTGAGTACATTGTGTTTCAAAGGAAAATTTCACCACATATTTGCTCACTGCTTACTATGAAAATACAAAATCATGCCAAAGAATCTTTTCTAAGGTACATTGCAATATATTACTTTTTTGAACTACGGAGTTTTCTGATACCTACTTCAGAATGCCTCTTCCTTCTGGTAAGGAGACTGTAGAGAAGCTATAAACTATTTGTTCTGGCTCACTTGGCAGCACATCATAGGACAAATTTTACATACAGATGACATTAAGTGGAATGTGGGCATATTAAAAAAAACCAGAAAGGTCTTTCAGATTTACCCTTCTTGTAGCTTTTGGCACTTGCAGTCAAGTGATACTACAGAGAGTACCCAGAGATCCTTTCAAAGTCACTTCAGCATTAATATTTACTGTGATTACTATTTTTCCCCATGAATTACTCTTTTATTCCCTAATTAACCTGCAAGTTTCAACATCCAGTTGGTGCTCTCTGTGTTTGATTACACTTTACAAGGGCATCACTTCCCGGATAGTGGCAACCAAAGTGCCTTGCCTCCATGTTAGAACACAAATAACAAGTCTAAATCTTGCTCTTCATTGAAAAAAGAGGAAAGTATTAGGATTAGAACTAAAATAACAGCAGGAAACTGAAATCCTACAATCAGGTTACTATTTTCAGAGTTAATAGTTTTTAAATGTACAGCTAAAACTGCTGAGAGATACTTGCAAAAGTTGTTTTGAAAAAATCAGTACCCCATGTGAGTACTCCTACACTCAATATCAGAGGAAAAAAACAGGATCTATAGCAGTACACTGACAAAAAATTTAAAACTTTTCCAGAATTCTAAAGGCACAAAACTAATAAAGAAAATTTTTCCCCCTCTGGATTGCTGATAAAGGGTTTTTTGGAAAGGAATTTCTAGTGTCCTGGTTGAGGGTTTCTTCTTTTTGCTAGAACTAGTATATAACTGCATATTTTCTATCTTTAAATATAAAATCTCTGTCCAGTTTTTATTTCTTTCCAAGAGATACTATCAAAACAATTGCGTTTTGTGGTACAGCAATGCTCATGTCATTATCTTAGTTTGTTCTCACTGAAAGGGAATTTATGATGCAAACCACAATGACACTGCGAGCTCCACACTCATTCCCTGAATTCCTTAGAAGTAATGGAGCTAACCCTTGACTGATGAAATCAAGCAGAAATCAGCAGTGATAATTTTGGTCTGTTACCTTCAATACCTCAAATATTTTCTCCCATCTTGTATGTTCCTAAAGACTTACAGCTGTTCTCTGCTATGTACAGAACTGCAATAACTTTTTGAAGTCCCCTTAAAAGTTGTCTCATTAGATAAGAAAGACTAAAATCCAGCTATCTGATCCTATTCTCGGATTTGGTGCATGCCTTTGGATGACTTACTGGGCATCATGAAGTGTAAAAGGACTCGAAGGGCTTCCAGTTGTACAGAGAGTGATTTTTCATGCTTCCTCATGGCTTTTACAACTTCTGATACTGCTACTGTCATTACATCCAGATGAGGGAAACTGAAAATAATTTTTATAAAATAAATAAAAAGAATGTATTTCTAAATTTTACATCCTTAATTAACACCATGTGATAACCCTTTGGAACACTAAATCTGAAACATGAATTAAACTGTGGTAATTTCCTTCATCATAGCAAATTATTTTCATGCCATTCCATTAATTCAGTCTATGTAAATAATTGCATCCTAGCCAACAAGAAAGTAGTATTAACAAAATGCTATTTTAATAATCAGGAGTAATTTTGAGGGAAATTTCTTATCTCTCAAAGGAATTCAGTGTGGCTAACAGGAGGGGACATGACCCAGTCAGTGATTGTCTGTTTGAATCTCACTGCTCAAGGAGCACAGAGAGAAGAACATGCAGCTCCCTACACACACCCCCTTGGGCTTTTGACTACAGGGCTTAGGCTACAAAATTCCATGTCTTAAACAGGATTGTCAGTCTGTGTTCAATTTTACCATCAGTCAACAATTTATCACACTAGTCTCAAAACCTTTCACCATGGAAGTGGACATGCACTTTTAATTTTATTACCTTCCTTCAAAAACATGATTCAGAATCCTGCAGGCACTTTCAACCACTTCAGGAGAATGTGGATGTTTCCTCATTATATCCAAAACATTCATATGTATGCCTTTTGCCAGAAGTGTCTTCCTAATATTTACTAAAATACAAAATAGCAAGCATCCTGTAAGTAAATCTTTTTGTGTACTTCTCAAAAAATTCTTTTTCCCTCCTTTTTTTTTTTTTTTTTTTTTGGAGTGTTTTTGCCTCAAGAAACAGACATTATAGCATAAATTAAAATGGGAAAGAATTTGAGCTGAAGCTGACTTCTGTTTGCATAGCTTAATCAACCACATTATAATTTCTGACTGTCTAGTAGGTTTCTATACATCTGCTATCTTTACTTAGGTAAAGTTAACATACGTGAAGGAGAATGTATAGCCTTACTGATATTTTCAGAAATGTTTATTCTTGAACTTTTTCCTTGTAATTGCATTCTGTGATCTTGTAGGAAAGCTAGAGCTTAAAACTTTAAAAAACCTTCTAAATCCCAAAATTAAACTTCAAAAATGAACTTATATTTATTCACTCTATTTACTTTGTTAATTCATTTTTTGCAAATTTCAGTATCCAAGCACATGTTGTAGAGTTAACTGTAACTAATAAAAATTAGAACACTATTAAAATTACCATAATAATTACTACAAAATTTTGTTATTCCCAGTTCAGTACATCCATTTCAGGTGGTTAGATCAAGCAATACTGCATTATGCCAGAAGGTTTTACTAAGCTTCATGTCTATCATTTCTGCTGTAAGCACATTTATTCAGGAGAAGAAAAAAATTTTAAAAAAAGAAAAAAATTTGCTTTAGATTTCCAAAAGAAATCAGAGGTCCACTTGTCAGTAACATGTTATGGAAGTACCTAGTATATGACAATAGTATGCATACATTTATGAGATCTGTTTTTCAGTATAGATACATATTGATCTCATAAATAATTAAAAAACCTTTTCTGTGTTAGGTTTTATATACTTGGATGGCTCAATAAACTGGTGATAAAACAATGTTTTCTCACCTAGAGAATGGTAATTAACTGCTAGGATTTTTCTTCCTATCTAGCCAGTGGTTTTCAATGTGCAGTCTGCAAACCACTTGAGGTCCATAACCATTTCAAAGGATTTTGTGAAAGTTATCTAATAAAAGCAGGCCAACTGTAGGCTTAAATACTCTACTCAGGGGTCCACATCTCCACTGAAAAATTTTGAGGGGGTCTGCAAATTGAAAAAAGTTAGGAAACCATGTTAGGGACACCATCAGGAGCAAAGCAATCTTGAAAAGTGTCATGCACATGCTTGTTTCTACACAATTTGATCCACTGAAGTCAACAGGACTGTGTTAAGCAAGAAAGTGGTATTTGTTGAGCTGTGTTCCTTATTCATGTGATTTTTCAACAAATGGTGCTCTTGACGAAATTCAAACCTGATAAATATTTAAACAAGCATACAAAGAGAGCACATTTATTTCATGTCTCCTTCTCCAAAAAGTAGCAATTGCAACACATAAACTGGCAGAAAGCTCTTTATTTCCTCATATTTTTTGATATTAGCCAACAATAACTTTTTCAAAGCAAGGAATAAACTTTCTACTTATCACAACATACTATTCTAATCACAGGGAGTATTGTATTAATCCAATAGTACACTAAATTCTCTTTAATATTTTTGCAATAACTTTCTGCTGAATGAGAAGGAAAAGATAATTAAAGATCCTTACCATTTTGTTGTGACAAAATTGCCAAGGTACTAGCAGCTGCCTGAAACACTTCTTTTGAAGAGGAGTGCATCAGCATGGAGAGCATCACTGCTCTGTCTATTGGGAACCTTTCAGAGAGAAAGAAATCACTACATATTGACTGTATTACAGCATTTACTTCATAATTGCAGTTCAGTTTCTTCAAAAAGTATTACATAACATAATGAAAATTTCAGGTGATTGCTCTTGGTTTCTAATATGTTTCCAGAGCAACAGCTGACAGAAAGCTCTTTGTAACCTATGCAACTTTGTCTAGTCTGAGGCTCACTGAATTCCTTGAAACCACACTTTCCAAGGGACCCGAGGTCCAGAAAAGGGTATGAACAAGCTTACAAAAAATTTAGCTACTAAATTTTTAAGGAACTCTGTGAAATAGTTAAAGTAAAATGGAATTTTTTGTCTTATCCATGCCCAGTAGATTATCCCTAATGATGCAGCATTTTCTGTACAACACCTTTTCATCTGATTTGTGGGAAAATGAGCACTGCTTTTCTACACTCCGTACATGCTAGGTATCTTAATCATGTCTGTTTTCCCAGTTCTTACATTCTTTATTCCTGTTGCAACTGAAGATAAAATTCTTTATGAACTGTAAAAATTAGCTCTAATAGGCTGTGTCCTGACCCTTTATGAAAACACTTGCAGATTTTTCTGAGTCAAGGTTAGCACACTTTGGAAGAAACTTTCCCAGGTGTGGTTGATCATCATGCATTTCATCTACTACAGAACTAAAAATAATTGAAAAACAAAACATCAAATGACTTAATAAAAGGCACTGATTTTTTTTTTTTCATTTCCAAAAATCCAGTTTAAGACAACACTGACTGATTATCTCCATCTCCAATCTTCTCATGAAGGTTGCATTGATACAGAAAGAGATTCTTCAAAGCCCAGCACGAGGCCTCCTAAATATAAGCCAAGACAAAAAGATTAAGAAAATATACCTGTAGAAGATTAAAAATATATGAAAAAACTTAAATAGTTTGACTGCTTTTCAGTTCACAAAGGAGGTACAAGGTATTTTATGCAGAAATAGAACAAAATGTACACTGTAACATTCTTTATAGCTCAGATAGGCCCAAGTTACAAACATGTACGACAATCTCATTATTTCATTTGCATTTTGATATCCGTTCTAGGCCAAGATTATTTCTTCTGCTGATGGGCCTGTGTTTAACTGTTTTGGATACAAAGAAAGGTTGTAAACAACAATCTTTGCATGGCCAATGTTTCAGGTACAAGCCTCATTTTAACTACCGACATGTGACCTGAAGAAGTAACTAAAACCTCTTGAGATGAACAAAGAAAGGCAAGAAAGGTAAGATTTATTCTAAATCTAATCCAGATATCAAGGCCTTTTTTGCCTGAGGAGATGAGAAAAACATGTTTTTACACATTTTATTCAATACATATTCCCACCATCCACAACTTCTCACCAGCACATCTGTATTTTTTCGGTGCAGTTCTAATGCTCTGTAACATGCTTCCAACCAGCATAACTTTTCTTCCTCCTCTTCTTCTTTTCTTTCCTCTAAGTCCCGGTTTAAGAATATTGTTTCAGCTTGAAATATAAAATATTTACAATAAATTCTTACTGTAAAAACAAAACACCTATGTCTTAACCTTTCTGTAGTCATGGAGGCCCTCACACTGGCAACGTGTGAAAATCAGTGGGAAGATAAGCCTTTTCTGGGAAGGGAGAAATTTTTTGATATAAACTCTGAGACAGACTTGTAAAATGTCTTCAAGGTTATAAAGGGAGTTAAAAACTTAAGTTTACTGCAGTAAATGAGTCATATAGTTACAGATCAGTCTAGGCTTTGGCTCTGAAAAGACCTGCATGTACCTCTTTTTGTTGTGTATTTACATACAGAATTCCACACACATAAAAAATAACTGTGAATGATTTGCAGTGGAAGCTCTTATTACAAAGCCATTTACACTCAGAAGCAATGCTGTTAAAAAACAAAATGCAAATTGCAGTTGCTAAGACAGAAATATCTGGTCCCAGAAAGTGCAACAGAATTTGAAATATATAATTTTCTACTTGTGATTTTTCAGCAATTAAGGGAAAGAAAGAGATACCAACATTGAGCATAATATCTGAGGCAAAATGGAATGTGCACTGATTTCTAATCTTTACTATTTGGGGGACTCTTAAACAGCATTTCTACTAACTTTTATATGGAACAATTAGTCTAGGACAAAGAGGATCAGATTCTTACCTTTTCCCCACTAGCTAACTAATTTCTGTCTGAACTGCACTCAAGGAAAAGTGTACATCTTTTAATTGATTTCAGAACTCAAGCACAAGCATTGATTTTGTGTTGCTATCAACTGCCACAACGCGAGTACTGTCATACCTGGCAAACACAACATCAAATCAGTGTTGTTATCACTGGAGACTTTATGTTAAGAAGGGATTATCCAAAATTTGTCTATGAATAAACAGTTTGCTCTGTTACCAGCTCTGAACACTGCAGATGTTGAGCATATGATATGAACACAGCCTTATCATAGTGAAACAGCAAACTGTAATTATGTAGGAAATCCAGCTTTGTTGAAGCTGTCCTGCCTGAGGCTTTTATGTTAAAGAAATGGAGTTCAATATTATTACAGGAAATTATTAGAATGAAAAAATTAACAAGCAGAGATTTACTCACTCAAAAGAGCTAAACAACTGAGAGCTGCAGCTTGTAACTTTGCATTTTCAGGATATTTTGTAACAGCCTTCACAATGACTTCTGGAACCTTATGTAATACAAGAATATTGAAAAAATTTCCTGAAAACAGATAAGGTATCAAATTAATACAAACACATCTGGAGCTTTACATGCATTTAACACAAATTTCTCAGCACACAATGCACAAACTTTGTACCAAATGCTGGTTTTCTTATTACAGGGCTTGACACACCAAAATTTTATCTGTGGAAAGAAGAAGTTAAGAATAAAAACCAGTTGGGATCTACATTCTTTGTGGGCCTTTTTAATTTTTTTTTTTTTTTACAAGAGACTGAGGTTTAATACAAAATGAAACACATACTGTCATCAAAATAAGAAAAATACAGTTGGTGTATCACTTGCAGACTTCCTGCCAGGAAGCAAATAGAGTCCTGGTCCTGAACTCCTGCAATGATTTGATTTATCCTATGACACAAGTACTTTAACCCTAGTTTATTCTCTGACTTTGCCTTCCTCATAAATAAATCAAGGCCAGCATTAGAAATACAGAATAGATTCCTTCTGGAACAGAAGAAAGCCTTTGGATAGTAAATATATTTAAAGCTTAACAATTCTTACAAGTTGTACAGTATTTTGTATTATAGGCTGAATATAAGGCATTCTCCAAAAAGCAAGCAAATTCAAATAACTTCCTTGTTTGGAAGTATCACGAAGAAAATAATAGACCAACACTCATTTCATCAAATATGGTTTGATAGCAATGGCTTCTATTTTGATATTCAATTTCACTTAAATCTTGATTAGCAAAAATGAGAATCAGAGTAGTAATGTGAAAGATCAGTTGTGTGGTCGTATTATATCAACATAGCTGTTTCTTAACATATTTTAATGGAAAATGTATGTTTGTGTAAATGCATTACTTACCTAAAGAAATTAATAAACCTAGGCTATGTGATGAGTAATTCTGTTGGACTTGTGGCTTAACAGGCATCAGCCAGTTAAAATTCCAAAGACAATCAAATCTAGGATAGTCATTACCAGATTAGCAAGAATGGATGATGGTGCTTTTGGAAGCTAGTAGATGCTGACTCTACCATTTCACTGACAATTAACATGGGTTTAGGAAGACAGTGTCCATCAGAATAATCTGGGAAGCAATACTAGCTATACATATGAAAATCTTCCAGATTATTTCCAGAAGAAATGGATCTTGTGGATGCTCTTCTGCCACTCTTCGTTGTTGGTCAGCATAAACACATGGCAAACATCTGAAACCAGACTGGTTGCACTCATGGCAAGATCAAGGCCTGTCAACCAAGTTGCTGTGTCCTCACAAGTGCTTGGTTTCCCTGCCTGTCTTCAGTTGGCCTTGCACAGCAAACTGTTCAAGGTTAGCACCACCTCTTCCCCAAATACCCTGCAATTAACACCTCACCAGCCACCATATTTTCTTAAATTTCATATCTGGCTTTCTGAAGGGGAATGGAAAATAACTCTGGATTGCACTCAGGTCTGATCTGTATTTTCTGCCACATCTGCATGAAGAAGTGGAAACAGATGGTGAAAGGATGGGACCGACTTTACTATGGTGAATCATGCACTGGTACCAGCATCTGCAGTAGCTTGAGGCCACCACCTGCAGAAATTGGGAAATCCAACTCTTGATGAAGAAGAACCAGCCATGGAGTGAGGGCTGCTCAGGCAGCTGCTCACAGTTGGTTTGTATGCCGCAAGGGGAAAATATACTTATTTCCATTTGAACTTTCTACTATGTGTGCAAGGGCTCAAATGGATTTATTATAGTTGCAAGTGTGAGAACAGAGCTGCTAGGAGGCACAACTTTTTGCCAATGTCATAATTTCTCTTGATGTGATGCCAGCTCATTTTAGCCCAGACAACCAAAGCACTTTTGCTCAAGTCAAGGCAAGTCCAGAACCCAGTGATTCATTCCCTGCTTCAGCACAGGAGGGCCCAAAGACAGGCATCATCACTGTCAGGAATGCAGTACAGGTCTGATGATATATGCATTGCAAGGAGGAAAACTAGAGTTTTAGAGAACACTTTTCAACTAATTCTGTAGCATCAGTTGTTTCTCACACACTCACCATTGGAACTTCGAAAATTGAAATCTCTAATTTTCTTCTTTTCTATAGTAACTTTATACAGAATCAGACCTACTGATTTCCCA
The DNA here is from genome assembly GCA_013401135.1 of Cettia cetti. NCBI lineage: Eukaryota > Metazoa > Chordata > Aves > Passeriformes > Sylviidae > Cettia > Cettia cetti. The sequence continues at coordinate 298,186 of VZUI01066988.1, read as the reverse complement.
TTCTCCTATTGTGCTTCTCACCCTTTTTTATCTCATTACTTCCCCTGCGTTAAGTCTTTCATAGCAGCTTCTCATTGTTACTTATATTTACCACTTAAGGACACCATACTGACTGTGGCCAGGCTTTTGCATCATTAGACACAAGGATCTATGCAGCACCCTGAGGATTTACTGGAATAGCAGCTGTTGCCTGTAACACTCCCAGTTAACTCCAACTCTTACACAGTCAGAATAGGCTGACAGGCTGACTTTATATAAACAACTTTGGGAACTTACCCAATGTAAGCTTGTGCAACAAACAGCAACTCACTTCCTGAACTGTTTCACTACTGGGGAAACTCTTCATCATTTCCACTATAACATTGTAGCAGCGCACATTTCCTGACATAAGCACTTCAACGTTGCTGGCTAAAGAAAGAAACAGAAACAAAAACTGCTTCTTAAGAGAGGGGGAAAAAAAAAGAAAAAGGTGAGTGGATTCTAATTCAGATTTTAGTTAAATAAAATTATTTAGAGAACTGTGACTATATTGCAGTTTTACCTTGCGTCTTCAAAGAAAAGTGGCTTTATTTCTTGATATAGCCATAAAAGACATACATGACAATGTAAACTTGAAAATTATTCATTAAAACAATGCTTTCTCAAATAGAGAATGGTAATTTAACTGCTAGGATTTTTCTTACTATCTAGCCAGTGCTTTTTCATGTGCAATCAAAATTCAGATTAACATTTTTGGTTTTCTCCCATTCTGTATCAGGCCATGTAACAGAAACCTTTTCCCAAACGAACCTTACATAGCTTTTTTCTTAAATATGAATAAACTGGCTTATAAATACTAAATAAATCTTATAAATGGTGTTTCTAATGTGATTGTGATAAACTACACATTTTACAGTATTTCAGTAATATCCCCAAGGGCATAAAACTAAGAAACACTTTAGAATTTTTTTTGTCATAAAATTTATTTTGTAGTAATTTATTTGGTTTAATAATGTATTTCTAAGTATTCCTTCTTTTTTAGGGGCCACATTAGGAAGTTATTATTTTCATATAAATTAGTTCTACTGTATACCTGTTGTGTACTGAAATTTTCATCTAACGTTCCTGCAATATTTTGAAAGCCATTGCACACCATGTATTTCACAGAAACACAGAAGGCTGACGTTGGAAGAACAGCTAAAAGGTCACCAAGTCCAACCCACATGCTCAAGCAGGGCTGCCTGCAGCAGGTTGTCCAAAAGACTTCTGAGTATTTCCAAGGAGGGAAACTTCACCATCCAAGAAAACTGTGCCAGAGCTTGGTCATTCTCACCCTGTTTACTGTTTATTACTCTGGCCAGACACAGAAACCAACAGGACAATCACGTGAGCCCAGAATGTACCCCTTCCAACTGAGGACAGAGTGATCCCACATATAGTAATTTCAGGCAAAACAGCATCATGGTAGTTAAAACACAGTGTATTAAAGCATCCTTCTAGTATTTCTATCCAGGGTATGAGACAGAATATGAACCCAAGAAATCCTGGCCAAAATCCTGGCCCAAATGAATGAAAGGGAGTCCTGTCACCAACTCCAAGGGAGCTAGCATTACTCTGCTGAGGTCTATAAATTTTCCTAATTGTTCTTTCAAAAGCTTGGCTTCCCTGGATACAACATCAGAGAAATATTCACAACTGTATTATTAAAGATAATTACCCTTTTTAAAAGAGCAGCAAATTTTTAAAATAATACATCTCTAAATATTAAATAATGACAATGTACCGGATGAAAAAGCAAGCTCTGAGTGGGAAGCATTTTTGAAGCACTGTATTTGACAGTGAAGGAAGGTACCTTTCACAATGCTTTAATAGGACAGTGACTTATCATGTCACCCTCAACTGAAAACACACATTCCACAAGACAGTATTGCATCACTGCATCATCACAGTAAGTTACAATTTCAAAGGTGATATTTATGAGTATAGTAAAACTGTCACACAATTCCAAAATTGATCACTACGGAGATGGTATAATGAACTGCATGTTGAAATCTGCAAGATCTAAGCAATTGCACATCTGCAGGGAGTCACCATTTCCCAGAACAAATTAGAGAAAAAGAGATGGAACAGATCTTATTTAATCTTAACCACCAAAACTTGGTCATCTAGGTTCTCTCAACAATTGATGATGAGATCTGAGCACTCTGTATGGTGACTTGTGTCAGCTGGTTTAGGATTAGGGAAATTTCCTCTTGAGATGACTGTTTCTCCCTACTAAACTATGCCTGTCATTTAGATGGGTAACATTCTGTGATCCACCACTCTACTTTGGAGGATAGTCAGCAGCAAAGCATTTTTCTCATGCCACAAATACTACTGAGATTTAAGAGTTCTTGTACAGCACTGGAATAAACCCTTATCCTACAATTTCTTATGACATAAGTCAGAACCAAGTCTAAGTATGCATTAATGAAAGAAGGCATAGTGAGGTACTCATTCAGAATAGAGACTTGAACTTCAGGATATGAGGAGACATTTTGCTACTGGGTAAGCTACAGTATGCACTTACACTGAATTATCTTCTCCTTGGTGGCCTTAAAGGAATATATCTTGTTGAGTTCTTGAGGAACGTCACCAACCAAGAGTATGAATACCAGCTTTGCACATTCATGTGCAAGTAGTCTCTGTTCCTCTGGCTATTTTCAATATTTCATATTAGAAATAAGAGTATTAAAAAGCTACTTTAGAGCAGATCTTTTTCATGCCTTCTCTTGTTACACTTTTTATAACTATTTACTGTTTTGAAAAGGACTTAAAATCTGGCATCCTCTTCTCTAGAAAGCAGCAGTAACTTCTAGGCTAGGGTAAAATTATTTCTGACTCAAGGGATGCTAAACTTTTTAAACAGAAACTGGAACAGCATGAATTTTGAGAAAGAGGAACTAGATAGCTTGGAGTCTGATGAAATGCAGGACACTCCATCTAGTTTTTTGTTCAGTGGGCATTCATGGGGCCAGCATAATTCCTATAGAGCCACACAAGATGTATGAGCAAGACTTTGTAAGTAAACACATTTGCAGGAGGTACAACACTATGCGCCTCACGAAAGACATGGAAAGCAGAACCCTGCTCCATGCTTCCCAAAGTTAGTCAGATTGCTGTCAACAAATTGATACAAATTATCAAACATATTTCTCAGGATCTGATTTTGCATGTAACAGGGAATGCTGTTACCAGAAGACAAGAGACAACAAAGACATTTGCTTCTAGTCTTACTGCACAACAATTGAGGACACTGTAAGACTACCACATGCACAGTGCCACCAACTCTCACCATTGTAGAGAATAACCTGAGAATAACATCTGAATAACCACAGAAGGTGTCTGAACTCAGATATCTTGTCCTAGGCCTGGCCACTGAATTTGTATGGGCAATTTTCCCTTTGTGGGACAGACTTTGCCAAGAATATTCTTTACCTGCAACCCAAACTCACTAAATATTTATTTAGTCAATAAATATATCTTATTTTTCAAGTATAAAAGATGACAGGGCAGGGTCTTGAACTTCAGTCTCTACAACCACGATAAGTATCTCTGCTACCACTTACTCCAAGCGGAAGAAAGTATTTTTCTGTTATTTAGGAGAGATTTCTACTTTATATTGTTAAATATAAAAAATATCCCATTAAAAAAAAAAAAATCCCAAAGAAAACAGGAAGGTGATCTGTCTGGCAACTCCCAACCAGTTCTCAATGACTTTTTGCAACCACACAAAGATTATGTTTTACAATCACAGAAAGCATGAGCTGATGCACACCGTGGGAGAAAAGGAATTGAAAATAACTTCTAATACTTACTTGGACCAGCTAAGGAATGTAATGAATGAAGTGCAGGAAGAATCACCTCTTCTTTCTCTGGAAACTCTTTAAATACTTTCAGTATGATCATATGATCTTTGCTTTCAACAAATTCAGTCAGCTGCTCTTCTGGAACTAAGTTGAAAGGCAAGAGATACAGTATGTCTTGAGGAAATAATTCTTATCCTGGTACATCATAAGAAAAGACAACTGTTTTTATTAAGTTTCCTTATATTTATTTTCTATGTTTCAAAGAAAGTAAAGTACTCTCCTTTTTTAACTAAAAAAAAATTAGTTAAAAGTATTTTAACTAAATGATTATGGCTTTTTAAACTAAAAACTGAGATACTTTATAAACACCTTTTTCTAGCTTACACTTTATGTAATAGAGTTCTGACTTTTACATGCTACCTTGTGAATCTATTTTAGAAGTCTTTTAGCCTTTTTCAGAAAATGGCAGTCAAAATCAAGACAGTGTACAAGTTGAGAGAAAAGCTAAGCATACAGTGATTAAAAAAAAAATAGGGAATGCCATTTTGCTTACTCTGATTTTAATTTTTCTTTTTTCTTGGACTTTTTTGCCATAAAGCCATGGTTTAATAATATCTTACCTTAATGGCATAAGGTTCTTCCCTTCCTAGCCCCTGTTATTCATGCTGACATAACTGTGTGGCTGTGCAATGAACCAGATAAGGGAACTGACCCAGGATGAGAAAGAGCACCTTTTAAATTTCACAAGCAGAAGTGTTTTCTGAACTTGGTTCAAGATAAGGTTATGCAAGCACCCACATAACAAAAACTGACAAAGTGGCTCAAAGGTAGAGAAAATGAGGCAGGAGCAGCCCAGGAACTTGCCACATTGGTGCACCCATCAAGAAGAAAGTATGCAGGTCTGCACCCACAGCCAGGTTTGTGAAAATCTGGCATTTACAAAAAAATGCACAGAAAAATAAGAAGTTCAGACTTTTGTGGAGACTGAAGAGAAAATATAGCAGGGCAAAAGTATTTAGGGACAGGAAGAGGAAAAGGAACAGAGATAATAATTCCAAGCACACATGTGGAAGAAAGACTTAAAAAAGCAATATAAAATGGTGCCAAAACAACCAATCTGAAGAACTGAAGACTATCTTTGAAGCAAGGGAGTACAGCAGAGCGATAGCATTTCTCAGTATTTATTCTGAATCAAGAAATTCAATTCAAAGCAAGGGGACTTCTGACCATAACGTGCACAGTTCCTGAGATTTCTGCAAAAATTCAATATATGGTGACTTCATTATTCAGAATGGGAACATTGTATGGACACGTGATCACCTTTTATCATTGTCAGGGTAAAAAGCAGAATCAAGTATTTTTCTAAAGTAAAAACATTTTGCTTGATTTTAGAACTGTTCACGTTCGTAAAATTTACTGGTCTTTAAATACACAATCCTGTTTTTGAGAATTAAAATCAAATGTCACTGTTCTTTATTCCAGTTACTGACCAATGTTAAATCCCAACTTTTCAGTTAATGCTGGAGTTAGAAATGAAGGGACATTTTGATATTTTTAAAGATGTCATATTTATTGCTCTAATTTATAGAATTTGTGATATTGCTTGAAAAGTCTGTTTTGTGCTAGCTCATTTAAGTACAGACATAATTCACAAACCAATGTGCAATGCAAAAGTTCATTTACTGCATTTAAATTAATAAAAAATATCTGTCATCTCTCCCAATCTATATATTTTTCTAATGTCATAAACTACAAGATAAAATACCTTTCTCAAAAAGTTTGTGTAATGCTTTACATCCATGCTCCTGGATCTCTTCACTTTTAGGGAAGGTGTGCATGGCATGAAATACCAAGGAAAACACATCCACCTCTTCTTCCAAGAGCAGGAAAGCAATTATATCTGAACAGCAGGAGAGATTACATGTTGCACTGATTATTTCTCAACATTTTCACTGAAACACCACAAAATCCAAAATTTTTTAATACTATCCTTAAAATTTACTCAGATGGTTCAAGTCCAGCTCTGTATAACCCATGACAAAGTTATCTCTTAAAGTAGCATTTTACAATATTACTGATGTTATAAAACTTTACCACCAAAGGATAGTTCATACCTACCTGGTAAAAAAAGGTGCAAAATAGTACTCTTATTATGTTTTATACAAGTACAAGTGACTTCCTGGAGTAAAACAGAAAAATCCAGTCTACCATGTATAGTTACACACTTTGTATCAGCTCTGTGTTTTAAAGGCTTAGACAAAATAGGAAAGTAAAGCACACAATACCTGACATGAGGAGTAGATTTAATGCTTTTAGTCCTATTACTGAAAGATTTATATTTCCTTTGTGGACTGTAAGCATTTTAAGAATCTGCCTAAAAAATAAAGACAAAAAAAAAAAGTGAAAAAGGAGTTATAGCTAAAGAAATATTGACACACACAGATTTTTATGAAACATTTACTTCGAAAACAGAGGTAGTTACAGAAATCAACAAAACCTTAAAAAGCTCTCAATTAATTTTTAAAAACCCTTTTATTTCAGTTTATACTTCTGAAGTTACAAATGAAGTAATATTGGAATTTCAACTATGATCATAGTTCATTAAAATACAGATATATAATTTACTCAATTTACTTTAGTTTTTAATCAGTTATCTAAATTAATTCTGCAGGGTCATTTAGGAGGTGGTTAGTCTGTGGAGCACCATGGAGTGTGGACAGTACAGCACTGCCCTGCCTGCAGCAAGAGCTCAGTTACACTGAACAACCAAGAGTTTGGTGGAAGAGAAGCAGGAATTTCCCAGCTGAAGAACCTGAACAGCATCTTGATGAACTCTACACTACTTTTCAGCCCTACAGCATTTATATGATGCTGGAGAAACCACTAAAAAGAATTTCCTAGACTGCCATTTGCACACTCTACTTTCGTTTAGTGTGTTCTGATTTGTTAAACAGGGAGAGCCAAACAATGCCGAGTACTGCAAAATTCAGGTTGTGTATCAAATTGGGAACTTAAAAATCAGTATGTATTTTTAACATACTTTACTCGAACTACTATCTGTGAAATAGTGACTAAAAATCTGTAACATCTCTTCATAAAAAAAAATTTAGAAGCATTGATATCACACTGAATGAAGCATATCACAAAATGGGGGGAACTATAATCAAAAACTAAATTAAAATGCATAGATTTACCCACAAAAAATTAAAGAAACTTTTTAAACTTTTCCTTATTTTAGAGAGCTTGATTCTGCAAAATCTTCAAATGTGAATCTTTGCATATATAATATCTAATAAAAATAGATTATGCAGTATTTTGTGATACTTCAGTTGATGTTCTTGACCTGTCTTGACAAACATAAGCAGCATTTGAAGTTTCATCCAAATTTCATACCCCAGCTCTGGCAGTGATGTTGTCTGCCTTGCTGAAGTCTAAATTCATAAGCTGGAATGATTGTATCAGTGTTTTCCCTTCATACTATGATGCTACCAGTTTCTCTCTCCTCTGTTGTAGCACTAGTGTTGCAGCTATGATGACCAAAGCAGACACAAGAGGCAAAACCTAATGAGAGGTACAACATCAATTATAGGTATAACATCAATTTTCTAAATTTACCTTTAGAGAATCCCCTCCCATATACCCTCTCATTTCAAGTATAACCAAGAAGAAGAATGTAAAGGATGTAAACCTTTCTAAACCTCTGCTGTAGGAAAGTTTAACCTAAGAGATTATAAAACATCTCATCAAATCCACTTTAGCTTGTGGAAAGAATGCAAATACACTGTAGGAAATTATTTTTCTCTTCAGAGTTATAGAACTATTTAATTATTTATTACACAGTTTGTCAAAAACACCTAAATCAATAGCAAACTACCACTTGTGAACTACAGTGTAGTCAAGTTGGATCATAGCTGAGAGACAAAAGAAAGAAATGCTTTTTCTAGTTCAATACTCCTATTCTCCTAAAATAGTTACACACACAAAAGGGAAAATCTGCCAAAAAAAATGACCTTTTCTTCTCTATTGTAACTGTTTCCTGCCTTGCTGTAAACAGCACATATTCATTATGGTGTTGATTCACTGCAATTCTAGTACAATCCATGCTCAAGGAACATAAGACATAATTTAGTTGGCTTGCTCTGCACTGACAGAGCACTGACAGAGATGCCTGAGCCCCCTCCCCCACTCTCCTCAGCAAGGAAAACTGTCAACACGTCAGACAGGGATACACAGTTGGCTAAAATATTGGTACTGAGAAAGAATCATGTACAGCAATGCTACCATCAGATCTTTAGTGAAGTTTGAGTTTGAAAAGGATGCTTTGTTAACCACACACACAGCATGGGTGCTGAGGAGGCTGTGGGAAAGATCAGTCCCAGAAAGTAATTTTTCTGACACCTGAGAATGAGCAGTAACTGTATCTCCAGCTCTCAGGATAACTTTCAGTCAATTTACAAGCTTTTAGGCTGCCAAAGGAATCGTAACTAGCATGTGCAGCTTCAGCCCAGTTATTTCTTGCTCATGAAAAACAACCCAAATCACTTTTCCTTTCCAACAAAAATTGCCAACACATCTTTCAAAGGAGTTCCTTCCCCTACTGACCATGTATTCTAGCCACTATAAAAACAAATAAACAAACCCCCACAAAACCAAAGTGCTTCTTCATGCTACTTTTCATTGGCAACCTTTCCAATGAAGGGTGTGGTGAGGACTGTGGAGGCAGATTCATGGGGTTATAAGGCTGTAAGTGCTTGCTGCTGTCATTATCAGCCCTGAAGGCAGCAAATCTGTCTGAGAGTGAGAACACCGAACCAAGCCCCCAAATCAACTCCCATGTGCATCGTGCCTACCATGTTGCCACTGGGCAACAATTCAGCCAATCCACCTGGGTAACACTTGTTTAGGTTTCTTCTGACAGCTGATGGATGAGAGCTGAGCAAATCTAAACTACAATTTGCTCCATTTACTAGAAAGATGGAACAAACCATCTCTTCTAAAGGTAATTGTATCCAGTGAATTCACAGGTAGTTGGGTGATCAGTGTAAATACTTACCTTTAAGACAATAACAAGAGGTGTGACAAAACCTCCTCATCTTGATTCACACTACTTTAGGTTTGTGGATATAATTCCTCACATTTGAAAAAACACACATGAACATCCAGGTAATACTGCCTCTGCCGAAAAGGTTACTTGGGTTTTTTTTTTTTCACATGTAAGTGGAATTTCCTATACTTCAATTTGGGCCCTTTGCTTCTTGTTCTGTCAGTGTCACCAAAAAAGGCCTGAGTCAATCTCCTTTACTTTCTGCACCAGGTATTTAAATACACAGATAAGATCCCTGTTTGTGTGTGTCACATTCTGAAGGCTGAAGAAATGCACAAAAAAGCCGATGTAATAACTTTATATATTTCATTGCGTATATATATGCTGCCAAAATGACCAAGCATTCTGGCAGACTCTTTGCATACAAAATACTTACTGGTGAACACCCAGTACTTCCCAGTCCTTCCCAACATCCTTAGGAGCTATGTTTTGTAGAGTACTTGGACAAATTTCTATTAATTTACAAAGAAGTGACCAGCCCATCTGTAAAACAAAAATGCAGATATTTTACAATATATATTCTGCTTGGACATTCTACATTGTCTTCTAATATCCTTGGATTTTGCAAGACAGCTGTTCTACTACCTAGCTAAATCAGTAAGAGAAAATTAACACAAGACAAATGGCATGGAAAGTTAAAAGATGGAAGTAGAACATATGCTAATGATTCTGCATTGCTTGCAGGAACACATCACTCTCAATGCGCTTCAGCACTGCTTGAGGATAAAGAGCACACAGTTAAAATAGCTGCTGACAGACAGAAACGTATGATGTGGTCCATAGTATGTTATCACTGGCCAGGGAAAACCCCTGCACTATTAAAAAGGGTTCAGCTTTAATGAAAAATATGTGTTTTCATAAGAAGTTGCCATTTAATTGCAAATTGTAAGGATAAAGTGTAGGGTTTTAAAGGTCTTCAACGTTTTAAATGGGGATGAGATACATAAAGAATTACCATACATTTCATATTCTTGCCATCAACTCTCAGTACTATGTGCTTTCAAAATGTAACGAAGGCAGCTGAAGTTTTGAGATCAAACAGAGTGAAAGACAACTAGACCCAATGCATTTGTTCTTAATAACTACCTGTTCCATCCTATGCAAATTCTTTGACTTTCAAACATCTGTAAATAATGCCTAAAGCATAGAACGTTCTTCTTTGATCTTCTGTATTGGAGAAAACTGCTCTTATGAATGTTTACAGGCTGATATGACTGAATAGGCTGCATTGAGAAAGCAGTAAGCAAAATCTGTACAAAGAAATAACTGATGAAAGAAAATTCCTCTGTATTGAAAGAAAACTTATGAACTGTGAAATGTCAAAAGTCAAGAAGTAGCAGATTTTACAAAAAGGAATTATAACAAGGCATGTGAGTTTCCTTGAGCCTATAAGTAAATAAAAAGTGTAAGCAGGCCTCTGTGCTTTAAGAATAGAGTAAAAGCAGAAGATAATAGGTAACGAAGACTCTATGTGTAACTGGATCACTTTTTCACAGAAGAGTTATGTAAAGCAAAGAGGTCAAGATAGGACAGCCAACAACAGGAATGTAAATGGCTACCTCCAAAGAGTTTAACAGCAAAGTTCATATAAAGTGCATGATCCCTAACCCTGCAATCAGCAAAACTAGAGACATGGAATTACAAGTCTCATAGAGCCAGCCACAGGAACAGCATAAGCTTGAATCTAGACAGCTTTCCTGACAGCTTTGTAGAGTGTGCAAAAGGTGAAGTAGCTCCCTGGGGACTGGAATTCTGCTTCTGTCTTTCATGCACTTGTTTGCAGTGTGAGCAGAGCCATACCTGCAGTACTTTTGTTTCTGTTTCAGTTTAGATTTGCAAAGACAAACGTTTTAAGACAGTTACAGCCTTAATGTCTGCAGATTGAGCTTGACTATGAGCCGATTTCCATGCACTTCTCTTCCTTGGATAGCAAGCTGCCTTGCCCTTCATGAGACTACAAATCACTTAGTACAGACATTCAGGATGGTCTGTGTAACTGAGTCCTAACTAAGTGTAGGTACAATGAATAGTCTTAGTAACCATCAGTCCAAGATGAGGATATGTAATGCCCAATTCTTCCATATTCCAAGCAAAATAGGGTTTCAGCCAGGTACAGATTTCAAAAACATTGTAGAGATGACTATTAATTGATGAACTGCTTATTCCTTAGAAAACATTTTATAATAGAAATGCCACTTTATAAGAGCATCCTAACTGTTCCTATAAAATTTAGAATCTGATGGAAACTTGCTCAATTACTTTAGAAAACTCCTTTCTGTATTAACTGCTTCCAATGAATTTTATATTCCTATTGAACATTTTTATTTGGATTGTTAGGACTCCAAGTATTGACAAACATTTATCAGAACTGTGGATCTAGAGAAGACCAATGGAAACATCTGACCTCCTGATATGTGGTCTATTTTACTATATTTAAATCACAACCTGAGGTAATAGAGAGCTTATTAGCTGTTTGATAATTAAGTAAGAAAGCAAGGTTCTTTTAAATAACAGAAATCCTAAAGGTTACAGGGAAGAGAAATAAAGCAAACAAAGATGTCCTTATAAAGAGTTAAACAGGTCCCTATATCTAGAAACAGTTGGTAGCAGCACTGAAACTCATTATTTTTAATTCAGACCCTTTTTATTGCTAGCATGCAATTAACTTATATTACATTAGGTCCCACCATCTATGTAAGACAATAAAGCTCTGCTGAGTACTCTTAACTCAAGTGCACTCATATTTTGCTTTAGAGTTTCTCAGCTGCTCCAATCATTGCCAGAGAAACTGCAGAAAACTACCCTATTTACTTAAAGACATATATTTTACTTACAGGAACTGGAACTACTGGCTTTCCAAACCAGTACCTTCCTATTTCTGAAGGAGCTTGCAGGGTTTTTGCCTGCAGTTTGACTTGGGCCAGTACTTGCAATATTGATCTACTAGGCAAATTAACCCTGTACAAGTTAGTGGAACAGCAGCAACCCATGATGCTTTGTAACCAGTTAAGGAGGAGAGGTAAAGAAAATTCTCATTTCAGGTTATGTCTCTGACTGTGTTTATTCTCTTATGTGAGTCAATTTTTTTACTATGCCAAAAGTAAAAGGAGGAGAATTAATTATTTATTCAATAAAAAAATCATTAATAGTGCAGAGACTGCACTGAAATCTGGACTTCATTACTTTGCCACTGCTGTAAAGTGAGAATTTGTTCACAATGATTACGAACAAATAGCAGTGAATGAAGCAAGAAAACAGAGCTCTACTTACATAGTGTGAATGTTTGTAAACATCAAAACTGAATGTGAAAGAAGAGCTGCCCAAGACACTTTATGAGGAATGGGATTTGAGCTTTGCAATGGGTATGAATTTCCCACTGCGACGCAAACATAGTAATGCAAAGGAGGTCCAGAACTTCTAAACTGAAACACTGTATGACTGCAAATGGAGGCAGGCAGAAGATTAAAATTAATTTTAAAATTCTGCATTAGAATGAGGTATTTTAAGAGAGTTAAAATAAAAATTAATCCCTGTCTTCCTTATGCAATTCTGAGAGTCTTGTGCTATCACACCTACATCTTGTTGTGATTGATGTTTTACTTCCAAGTTTAGACTTCTGGGCAGAGGTTTTATAAATTGTTATATATCTAAAATACTTTTTCTTGAAAATAACTGCTGATTCGTATTCCTGTATTTGTCAATAACTTGACTATCAAACAGTAAAACAAGTAAAACCTTAAGACACTGCACCAATACTTAGTCTTCAAAGAAAACCTGAGATCATTGTTATTTCGGATTAATCCCTACAGAAATACAATTTCATATTTAATGTGGATTTTGGGATTTTGACCTCTAGCTAAGGTCTAGTACACAGAAAAGCCCCCAAACCCAAAGCCTTAAAATATATTATTAAGAGACATTTGCAATAAAAATCATGTTTTGCCTTCCAGTTGAATTGAAAAAAACCTCAAAACATGCCCAAAATATTGTAACTATAAAAATGGGCCTAATAATAATAATAAAAAAAATCAAGTGAGTTGCACAGAAATCTGGAGCTTATAAACATCCTCTATGCATAGCATAGTCAGAAATTTAATATATGCCTGCCAGGAAGGACCTGTTTCGTATGACAAGTCTGGCAGCTGTACCATAAGTATAACATCGAATTGTGCAAGTGCCACACCTAGTCCAAATGGGCCAATGCTAAATTACAGGAGCAGGCAGGCTTAAATTAGCTATAATATTCCCCCTGCCTTTAAAAAACTGTGCTGGCACGAGTCTCAAGGATATGGCTACATATATATGAATTCATAGTAAAAAAAAAAGTGCTTTTCTGAAGTTTGTCTAACCATGGCAAAATTCAATATGGACACATCAAAATTATATTAGATAACATTATTTAGAACCCTACATGACACAATGTTCACATGGCTTAATTTTTATTTTCTATTTCTCCCCCTTCTGTCGGTAAAAACAGAGACGCAGCCAGTGGCGTCTACAGTAAGTTGGAACGCTTGGTCCCTTTAAATGCCAGCGGTGGCAGCGCCCTTCTACAGCTCAGAGCACTTCATGAAGCGGCCCAGGAGACAGACAGCAAGTTAAGGAGAAATCAACAAGCGGAACAAGAACTTTTATGCCGGGAAGGGCCGCGCTTGCTCATCCCGCGGGGCGCGGCGGGAGCGGGGGAAGCGGCCCCGGCCCCGTCCCCTGACCTGCTGCACGCCCGCCGCTCCCGGGTACAGATCCACCACCAGCAGCAGGGGCACGTGGACGTTTTTGCCGCTGAAGAGCCGGGGAGCTGTGGGGGTACAGAGACAGACAGAGAGACTGCGTTAGCGACCGGCGGCGGGCGGGACAGGCAGGGCAAGGCAGGGCAAGGCAGGGCAGGGCGCTCACCGCTCTGCCGGGCCGCCAGCTCCAGCAGGTCGCTCAGGGTCTGCACCAGCGTCTCTAGCCGCTTCCTCTCCTGGACGTTTTGGAGCCGGACGACCAGCTTCCTCAGGGCTTGTTCCTCCCCCGCCACCGCCTCCCCCTCCTCGGGGCCGCCGCTGGCCATGGCCGACCCGCCGCCCTCTCTGTGCCCATCCGCCGCTCGGCGGGACGAACGCAGGGCTGGGCTGGGCCGGGCGGTGCGGGCCTGTCCCGCTGCTGCAGCCCCGCAGTGCCGCCGCCCGGCCGCCCTCACCCGGCCCTCCCGAGCCGCCCCTGCCGCGGCCTCCGGCCCCTCCCACGGCGCTGCTCCATGGACACGGCCGAGGACCGGCCCCCGCGGGCGGGCGGCCCCGGTAACCCCTGGGAAACGCCCGCGGGCCTCGCGCAAGCGCCCGGCAAACAGAAGAGACCCGCGGGCAGCTCCCCCTCACAGTGACTGAGGAAACTGCTGCCCAATAGAGCTGCCGAGATGGACCGGGTCCGCCCAGCAGTGCCCCGCTATAAACACCGGCAAGCGGGTGGTGTGGCCTGGGTGGGTTTGGTTCATGGTTGGATGAGCTTTGTGGGGAGGACCTGTGACCCTATAGGATACTTACATTGAGGGATATTTACACTGAGGTCGTCTATTCCTGAAAGGCTGCGCCCTCTGGAAGGGTGTGGAGTTGAGCCTTGGAAGAAGGGAGGGGTGAGGTGAAGGTGTTTTAAGACTTCATTTCCATCTCTAATTGCCCTACTCTAATTTGTTTGGCAATAAACTGATTTCCCCCAGTTGAGACTGTTTTGCCTGTAATGGTGATTGGTGAGTGATCTTTCCCTGTCCTTATCTTGACCCATGAGCCTTTTGCTATATTTTCTCTCTCTCCTGACGATAAGGAGGTGAGTTAGAGAGTGGCTTTGCTGAGAAGCTGGTGTCTAGATGGGGTCAACCCACCACAGTCCTTTTTGGCCCCCACCACATTACTCTTGCTGAAACCACAGGTGTCTGAAATCTTCAGTGTGTATCTTCTACCCACCTTGATAGTAAATATTGTGTAGTTGAAGTCTCTTTACTTGTTCCAGCTCCCAGCTGGCTGGAAGACCTGGATCACTTGTAGTTCCTTCAGTAAATGATTTGTTGCAATTGTAGTTTCCTGAACTAGACAGCTTGAGCCTGAGTTAATGTTTCCTCTTCTTTCCACTTATGTTGACAAAGAAAAAAAAACAAACCAGAAACCAAAGAAACAACTGTACTAGTTTTTCTGAGGTTCCTGAATACATACAGGAACTACCTTCTAGAGATCAGGTGTCTCAAACACTAATCTTGCAACATGTCTCCCAAGCTTCATTCATCTGCAGGTAGCAGTTCCCTGGAATGCTGGTAGGAGAGGATGCCAGCTTCTGATAAGTCCCTGGAAGTCTGGTAGAGTTTGACAAAAGTCTTCAGAAGTGTATTAATTAGCTAGACAAGAGGAGAATGGAAAGAACAAGGTAGTCTTGGTAAGCATCTATATTGTAGTTTTCCTGGATTTTTCTAGGAAGATCTGGTGAAGATAATATATCTTCACCAGAATGAATGGGGAGAATGGATTCAAATTCAAAGACAGTAAGTTTAAATTGAATACTAGGAAAAATTCTTTACTGTGAGGGTGGTAAGGCACTCTAACAGGCTGCCTGGGAAAGTTATGGGTGTCCCATCCTTGGGGGTGCTCAAGGCCAGGTTGGATGGGACTCTGAGCAACCTGGTCTAGTGGAGAGTATCCCAGCCCATAGAAGAAAGGTTGGAACAAGATGGTCTTCAAGGTCCCCTTCCAACCCAAACCATTGTATGATCTGTAGAAGTGATTAGAGGTTATGAGTGAGCTGACTTGTGTTGATGTCTGGCAGGAAAATTGAGCTGTGATAGTGAAGTGTAGTCATCTGAATGTTATTCTTACCAGACCATGAGAAAAGGGCAAAGGACCTCACCTCTGGAGCACCTCTTAAACATGTTTTTGCTCTGGAAGTTTCATATGTTTCTGATCTCTTTCTAATGTTCTAGCAATAAGTATGGATGGCTTACCCTAAGGACCACAACAAAGGGGCCCAGATCTCTAACTAATTTAAACAATTTGTTCTTTTTCTGTTGGGTCTCAGTGTGCTTATTCCATTCTTCTGTTCTCTATCAGCTGTAGCATGTTGTGTTGTTTTATATAGTTTGAAAAGACTGTACAGTGTCACAGAATTAACTGGGTTGGAGAAGACCTTTGAGATAATTGAGTCCAACCTATGACTAACACCATCTTGTCAACTAGGCCATGGCACTAATGTCACATCAAGTATTTTCTTTTAAACACCTTCAAGGACAGGGACTCCATTTCTTTTTTGCCACAGGGTATTATTCCACGTCATACAGTCTTCTGGTTTGATATAGCAATTTCCATGGCCTCATAATCCAGTGTATAATGCAAATTGTTATATTTTCTTGAAATCAGTGTAATGTTATGTATGAATGGAGGATGTGTTGACCCCTATAGAAACTTTCTAAGTGAACACAATGTTAGATTTGAGTCTACTGCAACTGTATTTTATTTTAGTTCCATGTAGAAATTGATTGGGGTAGGAGCTTCTGTTGGAGTAAGACTGCGAAGGGGACTCCAAAGGAAGGAGCAAGCTGCTTGAAAACACACCATAAGACCCACAAGAACTATTTTTGTCTGAGTTATGACCCTAGGGTTCATCCCATTCCTAGGATTTGTTTTAGAAATGAAATCCAGGTTGTAGCTCCAGGTTGATGTGGGTTGTAAAGGGGCCATTTTTGCCTTCTGTTCTCAGTCATCCCTAATGTCTCTTTGAAAATAATTTTCTTGTCTTGGGCCTATTTCCCTCTCTTGACTACCATACATTTTCATGTTTGGAATAAAATTTTCTGCTTCATGTTTTAATTCAGTCTGTTCTTGATATTAGCCATCTCTGATTGGATTTTGCTATCAGCTGTGTATCCTGTCCCTCATTTCTTCATCCTTCATAGCTTTGGTGTTGACACTGATTTAAATGTTCTATGTGCTTATAGGGTAAGATATCAGGATGCAGAGAGAGATTCTGGGTCAGCTGTGAATGTATGTTGCAGTATGATACAAGTGTATTTCAGAACTGAAACTTCATCTTTTTGACAGGAGGGGGAGGCTGTGTGCAAGGAAAGACTGTAGGCTGTTGTTTCTGCATTGCTGGGAAGGAAGATGTTTTTCTGGAACAGTTCTTTTCCCTGGATTATTGCTAGTTCAGTTGGGCTTTTTGGAGGCGGAATTCTCTTTGTATTTTCTTTGTTTGGTTTTCTGGGGGGGAATGTATGTGAGAATGAGTGGGTTTTGTGGGGGAGGTTCTGAATTGTTTTTGGTTTGGTTGTGTTTTCTGAGGGTTTGTTTTGTCTGTCTTTTGTTGATTTTTCCCCCTCTTCCTGCTCTCCCATTATTTATTTACACCACCTGAGCCTGCAGAAGCTGTGTTAGGTATTGCCTGGGGACTCTCCTTTGTGAGCTATTTCTAACAGAGAGCAATGTCAGTCAGGTTCATTTTTTCACATTCAATTTTGTCTCATCATGGTTCTCCTAGAGAGGAGAATGAAAATTTAATTACACGAGACTTTATAACCACCTTTTTTTTTTGGTTTTGAAATCTGCTTTGAAGAGCCCATGCATATTTATCATTGAGGGCATAATACCCTGAATAAATATTCTTTCCAGTGTTACATCTCCACTCAGTGTGTTTTAACCCTGCAGCTGGAGAGGGGGTGGTGTTAATTTGAATGACAGAAAGTGCTCAGACAGAGCCTGTTCAGAAGTGATATGACAGTTATTTGATTCGCCCCTGGACAAAATGCTGATAAATGGTCCATCTGCTTTTATGTCATAACCAGCAGGGGCTCTGTGGTGTTAATGAATTCATTGCTTCAGAAAACAGTGGCAGAGCAGGTATTCTACCTCAGCCTTTTCAGCTCTCATTTTAGCTATTTGGGAATTAAATTATAAAAAGATTAAGTACTGTCCATAGGCTCATACTTGTTCACTGCTCTCTGTATGTGAAGGTGCCTCATCTTCACGGCTTGCAAATGCATGGCCTTGGGCAGGCACTCTCTTTGCTGGGTAGGCAACTGACTGATGGCTGGGCCCAGAGAGTGGTGGTGAATGGTGATCCCAGGTGGTGGCTGGTCACAAGTGATGTTCCCCAGGGGTCAGTATTTGGACCAGCCCTGTCTAATACCTTTATCAATGATCTGGATGAGGGATCAAGTGCTTCCTGTCCGTTTGCAACAAGCTGGGACCAAAGTGGAAGTGTTGATCTGCTGGAGAGTAGGAAGGCTCTGCAGAGGGCACTGGACAGGACTGATGGGCCAAGAACAATTGTGTGACGTTTCACAAGGTCAAGTGCTGAGTCCTGCACCTTGGTCTCAACAACCCCTCAACAATGGAATGCTGAAGGGTGGGGCAGAGTGGCTGGAAATCTACCCAGTGGAAATGAACCTGGGTGTGCTGGTCAACAGTGGCTGAACACGAGCCAGTGTGTACCCAAGTGCCCAAGAAGGCCAACGGCATCCTGGCCTGGATCAGAAATATTGTGACCAGCAGGAGCAAGGCAGTTTACTCAGCATTGTACTCGGCACTGGTGGGGCTGCACCTCAAACCCTGTGTTCAGCTTTGGGCTTCTCACTGTAAGACTGACACTGAGGTACTGGAGCAAGTCCAGAGAAGGGCAATGAAGCTGGTGGAGGGTCTGGAACACAAGTCTTACGAGGAGCAGCTGAGGGAGCTGGGAATGTGTAGCCTGGAGAAAAGGAGGCTCAGGGGAGACCTTATTGGTGTCTACAACTGCCTGAAAGTAGGCTGTAGCCAGATGGGGGTCAATGTCTTCTCCCCAGTAGCAAGTGATAGAACAAGAGGAAATGTCCTCATGTTGTGTGAGGGGAGGTTTAAGTGGGAAGTTGAGAAAAACTTCTTCCCTGAAAAGGTTGTCATGGCCTGGAATGGGCAGTCCAGCAGGTGTTAGCATATGGCACAAACAGGATGAGACCACTGGGAGATGTTCCTTGAGCCTTTATTGTGACATAAACCTCATAACAGATTGAGACAATTGAAAGATGGCAACAGCTCACATCTTGCCAGCAGTGGCCAAAGATCTCTTTGTTACAGAGCATTTAAAATGTTTTCCAGCCAATAGCATATTGCTAAGCTTACAGACAATTGTTCTAGCCAATCACTAAAAGCACACAGACACCTGCTTCAAACAATGCCTGCCTGTATGCTTTCTGTTAACAATACACGATACTCTTATTAAGCTTAAAACCTTCTACTATCTTGCTAGGCATATTTTTCTGCAGTCTTAAGGTCTACCCTAGCCAAGCCTAATGACTCAAACCATTGTTTCATGTCCTTGCTTGCTGTACTATTGTAACTTTTCCTACATTCAAGCTTTGCAGCTACAGCTAACTCTAAATTCTTCTCCTCTTTCTGTTTCTGGGGCCTGCTTTCACAGCTTCTGAAAATCTTACCTTTACTAGTAATTTCCCACACAGGGAAGTGGTTAATTCACCGTCCCTGGGGATATTTAAAAGACATGTTGATGTGGCCCTTAGGGGCATGGTTAATGGTGGACTTGGCAGGGCTTGCTTTATGATTGAACTCAATGGTTTTAAAAGACTTTTCCACACTAAATGATTCTATAAAATGTACCTCTCTGAAAGCATGTACTCTACTTGAGTTTCAAAAAGATTTCAGGTATTCAACATGCTTTTTTGAAATTGTCCTTAGGTATGTTCCTTACAGTCAGCTTGAGTGTTACACATATATGTATACATTATATAAATATGTATGAATATTTCCATTATGTAGTTAAAAGATGAAAGTATAACAAAAGTGAAATTTTGTTTAAAGAAATTTGTGCGTATGTTAAATTGGGCTGACACCTAGTGGTGGGAATACTTCTACTACAGTAGTAAATGGTCTGTGGATCCTCTGGTTCTGTGGGTGTTTTAAGTCAAACAAAGATGGCTTGAAACGATGCTTTTTTTTTTTTTTTTTTTTTTTTTTTTTTTTTTTAGAGAAGGCCACAGAAGACCTGGTTTCCTCAAAAGAAGGGCTGTCCCTGGAATTCATGTCCTATATATTTCCTGAAAATAATCCTCCCTCTGCCTGCTTTTCCCCTCTCATCATCCTTTGGAGTACATTGCATTGCTATATACTCTATATGGTCTATATGTTAACAGAGCAGATGAGTACTTCAAAGCCCAAGTAAGCTTTCCTGTTGTTTCCTGCTGAATAGCTGATGATGCACTTCGTGGTTCTAAATTAGAAACTGAAGGAGATGTTCAGGATGTTTTCTGCCAGTATCCAGCTGATTAAACAGCTTCTGTTAAAGGAACAAAGCTTTCACTTCACAGAATCATGGAATTTTGGGGTTGGAAGGAACCTTAAATACCATCAAATTCTGATCCCCCAGCCATGGGCAGGGACACCTTCCACTATACCAGGTTGCTCAGGGCCCCATCCAACTCACACACTTCCAGGGATGGGGCAGCCACAGCTTCTCTGGGCAACCTGTTCCAGTGCCTCACCAGCCTCACAGTAAAGGATTTCTTCCTAATATCTAATCTAAACTTGCCCTCTTTCAGTTTGAAGCCTTTCCCCCTTGTTCCATCACTTCACGCTCTTGAAAAATGTCCCTATACACCTGTAGAATCCCTTCTAGCTCTTTGCATCCCTTGACAAGTCTAGCTCCAACTTCACCTTCTGCCCCCATCCCTGTACAACTAGACTGCATCCCTATACTCTTCCCAGGCTACCCACTCTTGATTCCTTTGCCTGTGCACATACTTTTTTGCCCTTTAGCTTGACCAGCAGGTCCAGACTCAGTGATTCCCATCTCCTGCCTTCCTTGCCAAATTTCTTGTGCCTGGGGATCACTAATTTGTATGCTCCATGAAGATGTCCTTAAAAATTTCCCAGTTCTGTTCTGTTCCCTTGTCCCTGAAGAAAGTTTCCCAGGGGATTGTATTAACGAGTTCCTTGAGGAGGTGGTGTTTACTTTCTTGAAGATGATCAGGCCTTTAAGGGGAAAAAACCCCTTCAACTGAAAAACTATGAAGTGGACTTGTGGCTGGTCTCTAAGGAGGTATAATAAAAACCCTGAATTTATGGATCACTGTCTTCAAGCTTATGTTAAAGAGAGCTGTGAGGAGGAGGGTTAGGGGCCACCTGATCCAGAGTATGTAGCACTTGGCCATAACAACTAGCAAAGAGATGTAGGTTTAAAAAAGAATCTCCCACAGCTGAGGATAAAGCAGCACTGACTGCTTGAAGAGTATGAAATGATCATCACTTTCAGAGTGGCTGAAATATATGGACCTTGGATATAATAGGATATATTAAGGCCATTGGTTTATGCAATATAGTGAACTTCATAATGTTAACTCTACTAGAAGGTACTGCCTCCATTTATGCTACTTCCTTCTAGCATAGATACTACAATTCCTACAGAAGTGAATTTGCTCACCAGATAGAGGCCAGCACTGTGTCTGACCTGGATAGCACTGCTCATCTTGGGATTATTTTACTTCTTACTTATTTCATTTTAAATTGTTTTCTTAATAACTGTAGCTGTTACTATACAGCACCAGTGGGTTTACAGGGCCATGTATGATGCATTTTATCTGTGTCTAGGGTTTTGCATATTTTTCCTAATTTAATTTTTATGGGTCTCTTTCATTGTACTATAATGTCTATCTGTCATCAGATTTTATAAAGAGTACAAATAAAGATGGTAATGCAAATGAGTGTAAATCCCTGAAGCAGAATTCAGGAATGTGTCACCAAGGTAAATCACAATCCAGCAATATATTTTTTCCTGTCTTTGTCTGTTCAGTTGTTAGTGGATTGAACACACTGGTTTTAGTAAGGAAGAAGGTTCTTGCCTCTTACATGGACAGTTATTAATATGGCTTATTTTTTACTTGGGCAATTTATAGAAAAAATTTCTTATTGGGTTTGCCAGTGATAAAATATAAACTTTCTAATTCCTACAAACCTTCTTAGATTTACTAGATGTTTTTAGTTCTCCCAGAGGATGCATTGTTTTCCAGTACACATTTTTGCACCGGTTATAAATCAAAGTAATTTTCTTTATAAGAAGGAAGAGAAAACTTCAGAGTGACCTAATTGCAGCCTTCCAGTACCTGAGGGGAGCTTACATAAAAAGTTGGAGAGAGATTTTTTTTAAAGAGTATTTGGTGACAGGGCAAGGAAGAATGGCTTAAAACTGAAAGAGAACATATATTTAAATTAGATATTAGGAGGAAGTTTTTTACTGTGAGTGTGGTAAGGCACAGAAACAGGTTCCCAGAGAAGCTGTGGCTGCCCCTGGAAGCATTCAAGGCCAGGCTGGATGGGGCTCTGCACAACCTGATCTAGTGGAAAGTGTCCCTACCAACAGCAGGGAGGTTGGAATTAGATCGTCTTTAAGGTCCCTTTCCAATCCAAGACATTCTTTGATTCTATTCTTTACAACAGCCTATTTCATTAGTTTGAATGTAAAAATTGTTCTAAGCAGCACTCATTGGATTTGCAAGTAGCTAAAATGATTGACAATTAGACAACCAGACAATCAGTGTTCCTATGTCTGTCCAAGCCTTCTGGTGCTGTATCAAGTAACTGATACATGATAGCTGAGCTATCACACAGCAGGTCCTAGCTTACCACTGAAATAGCATAAAACTTCCCATTCCCTTTACCAAGCGAGCATCTTTCTGAATTAGTTGCTTATCCATATATTGCCTTTTTCAAACTAGAAAAAAATTCTAATCTACTAACCTTTTCAAAGTAACATAATGGAATACTAGTTGGTAATGCTGTTAATTAGCCAAGGACTTTTCTTAAAATATTAAAATTGGTTTAGCCTTTGTCAGCAATGACAGTGGTAAGGCCTGTCCTCATTATTTCCTCAGTTAAAGTAGCAGGACTAGTGTTAACTTCATTAATTTTCTTGAGAAACTGAGAATTTGGGTGCTTTAAACTTGTTTCTTGTCACTGCAAGAGGCTTCTAATCAATATTTTCTCTCTTCATAATTGGAACAGCTTTAGTACCAATAAGTTTCACTGCATGAAAGTTTTGACAAATTACCTACAGTATCAAACACAGTAATTATTTTTGCAAGGTTTTGTGTACCACCATTCTGCTCAGATTAAGCAGTATCATTATTCTAATTTCACAGTAATTCCTAATTTCTATCAACACTAGCAAATCAAGGGTGAAGGGAACAAGACTGGAAGGGAATAGTCCTCTGGTTTAACCCCAGTTCATAATTTTCCAAGGATATGTTGGCATCCCTCTTTTCTTCAAAGAAAGACTCTGCGTATTCTCAGTCCAACTTCCAGCAGATTCTCTTGTCTTTGTTCTCTACTCCTTTTCTTGTCCCTCAGAGGACTCTTCTTACTCCTTAAGACATTTCTTGACTTTGGCATGTTCGTTTCCTGTGGTCCTTCACCAGAATGCTGCAGGCACAAGTGGTGCCTGCCCCAATGCCAAGACTTGTGCCAGGCATCCATGTGGCAAGAAGGTCAAGCCCTACTGCCATATCTGGCTGCAGCCAGATCAGTCCCCTCCCTCTTCCTGCTTGGCCAGGTGCTTGCCATCTCTGTTGCTACTGCCAATAGTGATTATCTTGGATCTTCCACAATGCTGATACAAAGAAATTATTTTGGCACTGTCAAATACTGTGATATATCCCTATTAAACTGATTTGAAAAGCATTAAGGTGTATAAACTTACTAATGGTACAATTTCATCTACTGTGTGTAAACGATTGCAGTATTGAAATTACATTGCAGTTGCTAGAAAACTACTTCAATCACTTCAGTAAATGCATTTCTGTGTGAACAGTATATTGTAATGCTCAGTATGCTGTCACTGACACTGAGCATGTAAACATAGCACAATTATGTAGTTCCTGTACCTGTGGTGATAGACTACAAAGTCTGTTTACTCGGGCTGTTCTTATCTTAGCAGTAAGATAAAAACCATGAGCCACAACAAAGTCAGTCAAATATCTCAATTAATGTTTATTGCAAGTGTGCCAAGTTCTCCATGCTTTTGCCTCTTTCCAAAGAAGGTATGTGTATCAAAGAGCTCATGATAAAGACAACTGAGCCTTTGGCACCAAGGGTCCAACACCCAGTAGCTGGCTGTAATGTGCATTTATCTTGGTCTCTTGGTAATACTGGCTGTGGCTGGCTTTCTGGCAGGCTTCCTACCACATCCCTGGGTGATGTTCCAGCTCTGGAAATGAAAGGATACAATTTCATTTCTTTCCCTTGCAGTCTGTTAACAAGAGTACTGAGTACAAAGTCCTTATTATTTTACTCAGTATTGCCAGTGTAATTAAGCCTCTCAGAACTGATTTGGCATTCACTTCAGCCACTGAAGAGCCCTCTAAGTCACATCAGGAACCGGTTACCTACAGCAGTAGTGGGCCTGTCCACCAGATTCCAGTAGGACTTGCTAGAAAGGGAACTGTGCAATATGTTCTGCAACACCACAGGGAACAAAACATTTATTTGGAGTAAATGAGTGGTCCTTTTTCAGTCATGTTGTTAAAAGAGAAAAAATTTAGCCAGATGTTCACTATGGAAAAATATTAATTTAAGTAAGCTTTGTCCCAGATGAGTTCTTAAATAGAATGGAAAATGAGGGCTTCACATGTGTTGGTCATTGCCCTGTCCACCTAAGCAATGATGCCTCAGGAATGACTGTTCCCAAGCCACTGCTCAAGTCCTGGCCCACATGATGTGTGTGGATGGTTGGCAAAGAGGTGTGAGGACCAAAAGAAGTTTGGCACTGTGGAAACTCAGAGGCTTTGCTTTGAGGAGAGGGAGGCAGGCCTGACTGGGAGGATGTGATTCCTTTCAGAGCATGGTCAAGTTGAGGGCCTGATGTAGAGGCCATGCCCCTTTTCCATCCTGAGCTTCAGTAGTAGCAGAAGGCCTTCCACCAGTTGGCCATGCACAATTAAATGTCACTGCATCTGCTTGCAGTTAAACAGCAGGGAAAGGCATCTGACCATCCCTCCTGGTGTGTTAGTAGCTCACTATTCATTTTCTTCTGTGTGATGCTGGTTCAGGCTGCAGCACTGGGCTCTAATGTTCCCCTGCTATGGTTGCAGAGACAGGCTCTGCCCCTAAGTAGTGGGGAAGGCCCTTTGCAGTTTGCTAAGTTGGTGACTCAAGGAGGAAAGGATGAATATAAGATGCCTTAGGGTATGATGTTGAGATGTGTCAGAGCTTGGGAAGCCACAAATCTATTGGCACAGACACAGTGATGTGATATTAGCAAGATCTTGTCCATACAACCTCTGAAAAGCAATCCCTGCTATTATCTTACCCTGATCACTCTGGGGTTTCATTCTAGACTGAGCCACTTGATTTTCTGGGGTATTTATTATGTAGATGAAGTGTCTGGCTACTCCCAGGCTTGCTTCTTAGGGTTATTTTGTAACATGAACACAGCTTGTAAGGACTTTTTTCTGTTACCTTTGGGAGAATGGTGTAATCAGTTGGGAGTTCTTGCAACTGGATGCAAAGTGACACTCAACTGCTGCTGGTTCAGAAAGTTTGCAGCTGTTCATGTGAGAATCTCATGTGTCCCATGCAAGGTGAATGAGATTGTGAGTGACAAAGTACCTTGCAGTTATTTTTCTTTTCTTCCCCTAGACTAGGAGGAAAGCAGAGCTATTCCTTTCTGTTCCCCTTATCCCCCAAAAGAGCAAGTCTGTATTTGATCTATTTTTCTTTTTTTTTCTTTCCTTCCCTAATGTACAAAACTAGGCCATGAAATCCATCTGTAGACTGCTTGGCAAATTTCTTTGGACTTGCTTGAAGAATTAGCCACAGTTTTGATGTAGTCAGTGTCTTTAAACATCACTGGTTTTAGAAGGTATGTGTTGATACAGACAAATGCAGCATTGCTTTCTCTTGGATAATCAGCCAATAGTACCACAAAACACAAACCAGCAGGTAATTTCTCAGTCACAAGTACTGTTCAACAGTATTTTTTGAGCTGATTTTGTCTGCTGTGCGCAATAGACTGATACTAAGGACTCACAGACTTCTGTTATTATTCAAAGCGTGGTGATTTCCCTGAAGAGTTTCTAGGTGGGTATTTGATCTTGGTGTTTGACAGTTTCAGGAGGTCTGGCATCCTCCTCCCTCTATGGTAGAAAGTGAGAGTTGGTTCCTGCAAATATACTCTGCAATAAGACTTTCAATTTCTTTTATAACTTTTTGTAATCAGTGAAGTGGGACTTACTGTTGATGTATGGCCTCAACCTTTTGATGAATACTGCCTTGACATGTGTATTGCAGAGCTAAAATTAGGCATATTTAGATGCATGAGTTTAGAGTATAGTAACAGGACTGAATGCCTAGGTTGTCAATATATTTGCCAGTAGTTGTACTTTCCATAGGATAAACTTTCATAAATACTTTCAGATAATAGCTCATATTTTCTGCACAGAATAATTTAGTCCCAACAAAATTTATCCAATGCTGGAGGGAGTCACATTGACAGCAGCCACCTCACCATAATCTTCTCTTGTTGCAAAAGTTCTCTTTTCTCAGTTATTGCTTGTTTGGAAAGCCAAAATCGCAAATATATCCATTCTATTAAAAGAGGTCAGTCCCAAACTCCAGCTGGATAATCTCATCCCTTAGTTGTAGATTAAAATTTCTTGGTCTTTTATTAATTATTTGCATTTCATTTCTGATCTCTCAGGATTCATGCACAGTAGGGCTCATGTCCAGCCCATGTGCAAAACAGTCTTGTTTCGTGAAAAACTGGGACAAAATGGACATAAGCAAAATTTTGAACCTAGATGATTAGTATGAATTATTATTGTAAGGACTATTTTTAAAATATCAGTGAAGAAAAAAAACAATTCAAGTTTTATAAGCTATTAAAATATCTATGAAAATCACTGAAAAGAAAAAAAAATTCCTCTTTTATGCTGACTTCATGTATATTAGTGGCTGACAAATTTCAGTAAGTCTTAATCTCCACTTATGTTATACTCAAAGATTTAGTATTTCTTCTTAATTCTGTGTGGTTTTGTGCCAGTCACCCAAATTGCAGGGTCAGCAGCCAGGCAACCGTATCCAACATCCTGGTCCAGTCTTGCTGATTGGCATTACTTTTCAGTCTGTCAGAGGCTTCCAAATATATTGCACTGTCTTTAAGTTATTCAATTTTAGTTGGAAAACTGTTTTGCTCATTTTCTGTCAGGTATTAAATTAAATCCTTGTTTTGTTCAGCTCCTTGCAGTTGTATTTTGCTAACCTTTTCCCACAAAACAGTGGATAAAATGTACTATGTCAACAGATTTGCAAGCATTAAAAAGTCTTTGAAGCTGAGAGTTCATTTTAATACTCATGAGCTGAAATTATTTCATTCTTATTACAAATATATTTCTTCATGTGACTGTATTGCTTGCTGCACTGAAATAATGTTAAAATTCCTTGTACTGCTACTATAGCTTTACTTTTCTGGCTTTGATGGCATTGGTTACAAAAGGCTGTAGATG
This sequence comes from Cettia cetti, assembly GCA_013401135.1. Lineage (NCBI taxonomy): Eukaryota > Metazoa > Chordata > Aves > Passeriformes > Sylviidae > Cettia > Cettia cetti. Next base: position 270,750 of record VZUI01066988.1, on the reverse strand, counting down.
TCTTATTCCTATTTGATCAATTGTTCTTTGATTTAGTCTTTTCATAGGTAAAAAATTTTGCTTTGAACTATTTTGAAGTATGTGCCCTGGAAGATTTTAGATTTAACCATTTTTGGCATATCCTATTTTCTGCCTGTCTGGAGATTGTTCAAGGTTTTTACTGTACAATTAATCAGATTTTGACTTGGGACAGAGTCATAAAAAGAGATTTTGTATCACAGTCAACTTCTCAAAAATATCTGTTACAGAGCTAGTTAAATTTAAGAATTGGTAATAAGCTATCTTTTTCATTGTTTCACCACAAATAGATTTTTTTTTTTTTTAAATTAAGTGTATAGGACAAAATATTTGTAGTGGAACATAGACTACAGAAATATCCAAATCTGGATTATGGCACATGTAAATATTGATCATTTTCCTCTGTCAAAGCCCTTTCAGAAGTCAAGGTAGATACATAAATTGCTTTTCACTTGTCCATTGATCCAGTCATTCCATTGTAGAAGGCCACTAGGTTAGTCAAGCACTATTTGCCCTTTATGAAGTCAGAAATCACAGAAAACAAATGTACTTTAACTAGCTAGGATTAAATCAATATGCAAAAAATCTCAGAGCACCAGTTGTATGTATGACTGGTGGCTATGGACTAACAGTCTAGATTGTCTAAATCTCTATAGCAATCATATAAATGCTAAATCTAGTAATTATCACAAATAATACAAAAAGTAATATAGTCAATATTCAAGTGTAAGGTTTTTCAAGGTTAGGGCTGCAAGAAGTGTTTAATAGAATATCTATGATGTAGATATTACATTAACATTGTTTGTCATTAGCAGTGATTTGACATTAGCATTGTTTCTGTCAGATTGCTTTTCTTTAAAAATTTAAAAAACCAAACATATAAAATCTGGTTATGATGCCAAAATTGTTACTGTTCCCTCCTTTTTTTTGACTGATTGAAAAATTCACAGATGAGACTTAAATATGGCATGTTAGCATATCCATATTATCCTCTCAGTGCAGAGAGCATTAACAAAATGTTCATGCAATTCATCCTCATTCATCAGCCTCACTACACTTTCTGCAATAATTTTTGTATTTAGCCTTGTATTTATTGTCCAATCTTGCATTGTTTTTTTACTTCCTCTCTAAACATCAGAGATAAACTCGAAGTTTTATTTTAAGCATGGTTCTGTTTTGAGATCTTAATTTTCCATTCTACTTCTTGTATTAGACCTGAAAGTATTTATTAGGGAAAAAATGCTCACTGCGCACATTGCTTGCAGGAGCTGCTGAAAATAATCAGAGTATTGCTTTGTGAGATTGCTACATAAATATGTTGAACTATCTTTAGCAAATTAAAAGCATTGTTTATTTGCAAGAGCTTCCAAGCACCATATATTTGCTGACAGGTCTCATTTCCTGCTGATGAATACATCTTTGAATAATGTGAGCTTGTTTTGGAGATGGTTACCATGAAAATCTAGTGACTGCAGCCATTCCATGCTAACATGATACTTTACAGGCTTCATCTGCTCTCGCAAACAGTGGAAGCATAAATCTGATGAAGGTAGTAGTCTGAAAATAAAAGAAATGTGTAAATTCTGTGAGAAGAGCTGTTCTTCTGGAGTCAGAATAAGCAAAATTTGAGTGGTTGCCAAATTTTCAGCAAACCTAATACTGCTACAGACCAAAGTAGCCAGCATTTTTGTGAATGGGATATGCCTGTGTGCTGTGGTAGAGTCAGGGATGTTTTATGAAAGTCTTCACAAAAATGTGAAGCCTTTCTGCCTTCTTGTATATAGAAGTAAGTAATTGGTCTATTGTTTGATATTTTTGCTGATGAATCTACACAGAGGACCAAAAATTCACTTGGTGTTTGTGTTTTCACATTTTATTATACACACAGTCAAAGTCATTGCATATTTCAGCTGTAGCTTTTGTTTCTATGGTCTTGAACATCAGCAGTGTGGCTATGACTTATCTCATGAATAGTTAAATTCTGTGGATGCTACTTGTTCCTTTCTTTGCAGCTGCTGTTTCTGTCCTAAGAGTCCTTTTCACTGCCTTGTGTAGAAATGCTGCATTTGCCAGGCTTATTCACAGCTCTAAAGCCATCATACTCCATTGCAAAGCTTACATGCAATTAACATCATCCTCTCTCAGCAACATCCTCTGCTCATGTTTTTTTTTCTGTCTTGAACTGTTCATCACTAAATGGATATATTGCTGTATAAATCTATGATGTACTGACATCTTGAACATTTTAGAATTTGTCCTGTTATCTCAAGAAGAAGATAGTGAAGCTGGAAACATTCTATCTAATATGTGGCTGATTTTGTGACCAAGGAATTGAATGATTTCTGTATGGTGGACAGTTTGCTGAATCCTCATCCAGGCTCTTTGTTCTCAAAGAGACAACTGGGTTATGCATGTGTAAAACTGTGACTGGCACAAACTGCATAGGAAACTTCTTCCACTCTGATTCTGTGCTGGAGCTAGTGAGTGTCAAAGCCACCCAGCCCAGGGTAGGTGCAAAATATAATTCATCATAACATGCTATTCAGCTGTGGAACTGGTCATCACAGGACATTTTGGAAGCTAAAGATTTGCATGTGTTCCAAAAAACGATTGGATTAATTCATAGGGGAAAAATACCTCAATTACTATTAAGTACTCAGGAAGTCCCTGAGATGATGATTCCTGGAAGCAATGCTGAAGCTTGCCCTGCTCAGATCAAACTGTACCATCAGGCAGGTCTGTTCTTACTCATTTGTGTGGTTCTGTAATCTAACACCCAGAGCTCTACTGTGCAAATGCTGGGGAGAAATTTGTCCTGAAATGTCAGTGCAGCTGAAGAAATGAAAGGTATCATCACAATGAGAGAAAGTCCCAATGGCTCAGTGAAGTTGAGGGCAAAGCAATAAGTATCACAAAATGGCTGAGATTGGGAGTAACCTCTGAAAGTCTTCTGATCCATCCACCCTATTCAAGCAGGGCCACTTTAGAGCTGGTTGCCCAGCACTATGACCCTGCATCCAAGGAGGGAGATTCCAGCACTTCTCCAGGCAACCTGTATCAGTGCTCAGTCATCTTCATAGTGTAAAAGTGTTTCTTTATGTTCAAACAATGTCACCTGTGTTTCAGTTTGTGACCCTTGCCTCTGGTCCTGTCAATGGGCACATCTTGAAAGAATTTCACTCTGTCTCCTTTTCACACTCTTTTCAGGTCATTTTCTGAAAGCTGCTTTCTTAGTTGGGTGTCCTCTGATGTCCTGGTGCATGCATTTGTTCTTCTCCAGCTGCAGGACTTTGAACTTCTTATTCAGTTTCCTGGGGCTCCTGTTGGCCTCTTTCTCCAGCCTGTTAAGCTCCCTTGAGATTGCAGCATGGCTCTCTGGCCCCTGCTCTCAGTTTTGTGTCATTGCAAGCTGGTTGAGCATACACTCTGCACCACCACCTAATGAAGGTGGTAGACAGGATTAAACCTAATATTGACCCCTGGGGTACATTGCCAGTTGCTGGCTTCCAGCTTGACTTCATGCCACTGACCACCACACTCTGAGCCTGGCCATTCAGTCAGTTTTTGGTCCACCTCCCTGATTGCTCATCCAGTTTATAATTCAGCAGATTCCCTGTGAGAATCTTCTGGCAGACAGTGTTGGAAAGCCTTACTAAAGCGTTACTAAATATCCACTGCTCCACCCTTTTCTACCAGGATAGTAATTTCATCATAGAAGGTTGTCAAGTTTGTCAAGCATGACCTGCATTTGGTGAATCCATGCTGACTCTTCCACATGATTCTTGTCTTTCATATGCTTAGAAATGGTTTCCAGGATTAGCTACTTCATCACCTTCCAAGGGATCAAGTTGAGTCTGACTGGCCTTTAGTCTCCTGGATCCTCCTTCTTGAAAATAGGATGATATTGCTTTTTTCTAGTCTTCAGGCACTCCTCCAAAATTTTATGGGGAATCATGGGTTATAGAGTAGTGTTACAATGGCATCAGCCAGTTCCCTTGGGTTCCTGATCCATCCCCATGAAGAACTCCATGATATTTGGGCTATCCAATATCTAAAATGGAAGTCTATCAGCAGCTCTGTCTTGTAAGTTGAAGCAGGAAACAAGAAGCATTGAAGCAAGTATAAGAAGTGGGAGATTATTGCTAGTGGTTGAAAATTACTGACACATAAATGAGTTCAGGCTGGAGTTGGTAAGTGTGATGCTTATGCTAAAATCACTACTGAAGTTAATAAATAGCATCAAAACCATCAGCAGTTCACAGATAGAGGTTCAGCAGGTAGAGTCCCTGGATGTTACTGAAGATATGGGTAGTCAATATAGAAAACTCATTCAATTGGCCTTTTTAGCTTGATTTGTATGCATGAATTGTGTTACTGCCAGCTGCACCAAGTTTTGGCTTCAAAAGACAGCACGGTGACACACTGGAGGGAACAGCTCTCCTCTTCTGCTCATCAACAGATTTCAAGTGCAGCTCTGGACTTAAGAGAGAAGGTTTTCATACTAGAGTCCTGTCTAAGCTCTTTAATCTTTATTCCCTGCCAAAACCAAACTCAGCAGAGTAATCTGTTTGGACAGATGAAGGCAAAGGCTGTCATTTTATACACTTTCATACTGTTGATATTCTGAGTGTTATTCAGTTTGACCTGCCCACAAACAGCTCACTTTATCTTTCCCATTCTTAAATTCCCCGACCTGAAATTCAGTTTTGTGTGACAGTTCTGACACCACAAAGTTATTCTAATTCCCTTCCTCCAGCTCTTGCTCACTGTCACAAGCATCCAATATATCTGCAATATTTTTTAAGAGAAGTACTGCTTCTCTGCTTTCTTAGGTTTACCTTGTGCTACCACCGATGACAGTTAAGCTGACTAAATAAAAATCTGCATCACCCACTGACTGTGCTAACTCCTGGCTTCTGGTAATGGCCATGTTCTTCCAGATGCTGCAAAAACAGATCTACATGTGTGAAAGCAGTAGGCTGCAAGAATTAGAGTATATCCACTGACTCCAAGTATGTAAGTAAATGCTTACTTGCCTTAAAAGACTAACTTCTCCTGTGCATATATTTTCAGTGTTATTGGAAGAGTGTAGCTTGGGAGAGTGTCTACTGAATATTGTTAAGCTTAAATTTGTAGATATTCACCAGATTAACTGCTTTAGGGCTTGTATCAAAGGAGGAGGAGAATGCTGCCTTGATGCATGATAAGGTGGCATGCTAGCAGCTTTTTCTGGGGAATGTTGAGCTTGACAAAGATGCTCAAGCTAGTGGAAGCAGAAGCCATGGTCCCTCTGGAGCCTTATCTAGCCAGAGTAGAGGCAGATTAGAAAAACACAGAGAAAACATAGAATGGGACAAGATATCGAAGTCACTCATGCATGAGGAGATTCCTTCTGGATACTGAAGGTAGATGCAGAGGTGAGTTACCTGATACCAAGATGAAGGTAGAATGCAGAAAAACTGCACTTTTATGTGAGTAGCATTTAGTGATCATCAGCTGGACCCAAGAAAGAAAATGTTTATGTCTTGGCCTTTTGAATGGATACACTGAGAATAATAGTGTCATTGTGGGCACTGATGCAGGCATTTCATTGCACCACTAAGCTTCTCTTCAATGCAGGATGGAATGTCTTAGAGCCCAGCTTTTGAGGTAAAGGTGACTGGATTTTTGCTTAGACCCTATCTTTCAAGGTAGAGGTGATTTGATCTGTGCTGTAAATTCCAATAATGGATGCTACAACAACTGGAGAGGAGATGCTTTTTCAGAATTAGAGCTGTTGTCTAGGATGACCTGTTCAAACTGCATGGGCAGATGCTGGCCACTGATCTCTCAGCCTGCCTCTGCTGTCGTTTTAAAATTCAGTTTTCTTAACCACAGATCTGAATAGCAATATCTTCTGCCTCTGAATGGAGGCAGAAATATAGTCTCCTCAGGACTGCCAGGATTCTCTGCAGCTTCCATGGCTGCCAGACTGTTACTAATGCTAGCTGCAGAGTTTTTAATCTGCAAGGTAAGAATTATGTCTGAAGCTAGGCATCTGAAACTGGTTTTTTCGCCTTGTGACAACTGCTTCTTTCAGCATTATAATTGTGTGCAAATGGCTCTTCTCTTCATGGCTCTGACCTTTCAATTTGAAATCATAGTAATTTCCTTCAGGAAACTATCCCGGGGACTGCTGCTGAACTTTTGCATATTTGGGGAAGCAGACACTCCTGGGATTGGGCCTGTTGGTATTCATCCAGCCCCTTAAGGTTTGCAATTGTGTAGTCAGTTGACAAATGCACACACTGGTCAAGGTACTGAGGTGGTCAAGGCCAGTGGGAGTGCATAAGTGAGTGCTTATATGTTTATATCAGAAGGAGACACAGTGTCTGCCAAGCCTTAGTGTGGTATTTGAACCTTGGGTGGTAGGCTGGTGTGTCTGTACCTGGGAAAAGGATCTTGGCTTTACCTTTCTGACCTTGGTGTCTCAAGTGCAGCTGCTGTATTCATCTTTCTCAGCGGTCTTTAAGGGTGGTGGACCCTCCAACATTCAAATTACTCTGTCTTCCCCACCAAACTTGTTCATTGTGGGCATGCACAGGTTTTTCTCTCTTTTATTCATGATGGCATAGCTGTGGAGGGTAGTATAGTATCCTGAAAAATGGGATGTTAGTGCTAAATAGCAAATTTTAGGCTCCTTGATATCCAGAAAATTGTGGTCCCATTGTTGTTCAACCTGTGTGTATACATTAGTCATTCCTATCAGAAACAGAATGGCAATGGCTCGGGTGAGCTGGCCTACCACAGCAGTACCATATATCTGAATGGGCAACTCAGGCTTGACCTGGAGTAAAACCTATGATGTGTGGAGCAATTCTTATGATCCCATCTGCAGGAAAAAGCCAGGCCCACAAACTGGAAAGAGAAGACATCAGAGACCCTCTGGAAGAAGTACAAGGAGCAAATGCAGTGGATGTAGAAGTAACATCAGTGAGAGCAGATGTCATTGTAGAGAGTGCTGCACAAAGGCAGGAGCCTTCCTTTAGGTGTTTGTTTCTGTGCCCTGGGCAGGCAAATGGTACACACAGTGCATGTGCAGTATTGAAGAATTGTGCAGGTGAGAAATGTAGGAACATAGAACAGATACTGAGCACCGCAAGTGCAGAGTGGTCATAGCAGCAGATGTGGTCTGTATGGAACTCTTTGGGCTGCCAAGAGGAAATTGCTGCCTGGGGAGATGTTGGTGGTCATGTAGATGTAATCTAAGATAGCTGTAATGCAGTTCTTGGTACCTAACCACATCCAGCTTGTGTGTCTAGCAAGCTAAAGACATTATTTAAATGTCTATTTTAAACCACGTTTCTACAGAGAGTTGCCTTTTACCTCTGGTCATCACAGTGTTCTTCCAAACCAGAAAAGGTTTGTATATAATATATGTACATTATTATATATCTAGTGAGGCAGTGTTACTAGCCTGGTAGGCCAAGTCACCTGTAGTCATCACCAATCAATTCCTGAAGGGAACACCTAATGTTTGTCTACAGGATGTGTTAACAGACATAGAGATAAATATGTACAAAGAAAGACCACAGTAACAAGAAACATTTTTTCTGAATGAGGTCTTTTTTAGCTCTAGTAATGAAGTTGCATTTCTGTGCTATGGATGTATTTTGAACTTGTTATGCAAAATCTGTGTTAAAAAACCCAATAAACTGGGCCTACTTTTATAGCTATTAGGTGGAAATTAGTGTCTTTTGGGGAACAATTAGAGCTCCTCCTAGTGCCTTTGGAGTAATATTGTAGAGGAGCTGTACCAATTATACTCAAAATATCTTGCAATTTTCACAGAAATAAAAAGTATTTAACAGCTTGCCTTAGTAAGTCTCATTATCTAAGTTCTGAACTGTTTCAAGATTAGGTTTTTAACTGGAAAATTTTTGGAAAGCAGTCCCTTAAGAACTATTCCCTTTTTCTTTTTATCTCTCTGTCTTATATAAACAGATCGTGGAGTATTGTTTGTGATATTGCTGCTGGGTAAAACAGTTACATCTTCGATTTATTAGAGCCAGATAAGAGAACTAGAAGAACTGGATAAATCTGTGCATTTTCATTATGAGGCTGTTTGAAATTACCAATCAGCACATGTGATAATTTTATGTATATTTTACATTTTCAAAACAAATGTATACTCTAAAGGATATTAGCTAGCTAATTGTGATTAGAGCCTAAGCTTTGTATGCTAATAAATCAAACTGAGAGAGAATTCTTCTAGCCTATTTTACACTATTCTTCCTGAACTCTGAATTCCTTTGTAAAGCAAAACTTTACTATAGCAAAGACATATAAATGCTAAGTAGTACTTTAGTAATAGAATAGCGTTAATATTTGTCATAATCTATATAAATATATAAGGGTTTGTTCAGCCTGGAAAAGAGAAGAGAAAGTTTAGGGATGACCTAATTGCAGCCTTATGGTACCTGAAAGGAGCCTACAAGAAGGATGGAACTACATTTGTCTGTCCTGTCACTACATTTTACAAGTGCATGTAGTGACAGGACAAGGGGGAGTGGTTCAAACTGAGAGTAGGTTTAGATTAGATATTAGGAAGAAATTTTTTACTGTGAGGGAGGTGAAGCACTGGAGCATGTTGCCCAGAGAAGTTGTGGATATTTCATCCCTGGAACTATTCAGGCCCAGGCTCAATGGAGTTCTGAACAACCTGGTCTAATGGAAAAGTTTCCCTGTCCACAGCAGAGGGATTGGAACTAGATGACCTATAAGGTAATTTCCAATCCAAGCCATTCTTTGATTCAATGGCGTACACTAAAAATTTCTATTACACAGTTGAAGCATAATAGCAAATTTAGTTTGAGAAGTTCCACATGTTCTGTTCCAAACTAGGGGACAGGTAGTTACTGAATTTGCTCGTGTTAAAATCACAGTGATGCCAAATGCAGCAGCAATTACTTTTAGACTAATGCAAAATCCTGTTTTAATGAAGTAACATTGTGGACTTAAAGCTGGTGAAAGTACTGATATGTGTCAGCTGGACTATTCTTGAGCTTGATCCAAAAAACTGATATTGCATTGGGAATTTTGGCTGACAGTGTGACAGAACTATCCAGCTTTGGGAAACAGGGATATTTTGGCTATTGAAATGGACTAAAAGGAGATAAAACCTGGAAATTTTTTTTGCTTCCTGGAAGTGTTGACTATGGTTTTATCTCCTTGTAGGTATAAATTGAGAATGACTAGGTAATTAAATGTACTGCTCAAATGTTTTCACTATGAATTAATCATCTTGAACCATTCTCTTCTACTTTCCTGTACTCTTGAGAGAGCAGTTTTAAAAAGCACGCAATTATTTTATGCTTGAGATAACAGCAGATCCAGGGCTCTCGACAAGCCAGTGGACTAATTAGGACAATAGCAGATCACACTACTGAGTGGGGTACCAGTTTTGAAGTGATGTGGCACATGGTGCTGCAAGTATGCATGGGATGAAGATGGACTTTGATCATATTTCAGCTCAGTATTAAACTGGTCTCACAGACCACTTGGACAGTTTGTGCAGTTTAAGAACTGTGCTTGTGGCACTAAAGCAGGCAACCTGTTTTCAAAATCTGTGACCTTCCTTGCTGCTTTAAGAAGCATTGTGCCTACCTAGAAGGCAGCACTGCTAGATTGTTATGATAAAACATTCTTTATCTAGGAAGATAAAGAATGGGAATTTAAGCCTTAGCCTTTGAATGATACCTCTTTTTCTACCTTTGTGAGGCACTGAGCCCCTCCTACTCTTTGAAAGAAGCCCAAAATTGAGCAGAATTACCCAGTCCTAGAAAATCAGCTAGAAGAGGAAGCATCTACTTTTCAGGGATGGCACATTAAGTGCCTTTGTCTCTTGAGAAGTCTGATGTTAGCTTTTAGGACCATGTATGTCAAAGGAGGATTCCTTCACTTGCCAAAATAATCTGTCATGAAACAACATATTTATCATGCACAGAAGAGTCGACTGTCTAAAGTGGTTTTGTTTGTTAATATCACTTCACCAGGACAGTGAAGAAAGCTTAAGAAAAGATTCTTCTTAATGTCAGGTTAAAAGGCAGATTGTAATGTTGTATAGAGCACAGAAGTATACTGCCTTAGCAATGAGCTGATGAAAGCATCATCATTATTAATTGCACTCTTTTCATAGAGGATTGTAGTAATGCTACCCTCACCCCCGAGCGGGCATTTCTGTATAAAGGAAAGAATTTCAGTTTACCTCCAGACATTTTAGGAAGTTTAACTAGAACTTTCTGTGCCCTTCTCATTGTAACTGGCTCAGTGCCAGCACAGGGGCATTGACTGGGCTTGGAAAGTGTAGCTCAAAGCCTGTTGCCAATTTCATTGGGCAAGGGGCCAAATGGAACTCCCACCCTAGGTCATCCAGTACTTAAAGACTAGCACAGTGGGGCTTGGGGCTTTTTGGAGTGTTTTTAGCAAGGTGTCAGGGGCTTCTCTGATACCTGTGCTTGGGTTTTCCTCAGAGACTTGATACATCTTCACCTGTCTCATTCCACATTGGACACATGTCAAGATGTATCAGAGGATAATGTTCAGTTTGGGTAAGTGAACTTAGATATTTCTGAACCTGCTTGGGCATAATTTTTTAAAGATGTTATTTGGCTTGCAATAGTGTTATCTGCATCAACAATCACAGCTGAAAATGGAACCATATATCTCAAGGAGACATTTAATTCTTGTCTCTGTTGAATCTGAAGTTGTCACCACTCTAAATATCATTTTAGTCTTTCTGTTTGAATTGTGTTTAACAGCTGACATTATAAAAGCAATCACTTCCAAGTCGATATAATGACAAAATTCCTAAATTTGAGTATCTGCTTCACTATGGTCACCCCTATTTGAATTTGTTCAGGACTTTTTCTGGCTCCTGTTGTGGCTTAAAATGTTACTGGTGAGTCTGTTCTCATGTGTGACTAAATGAATAGAAATAAAGAGAAGGATCAACCTTTTAGTATGAAAGACTCTGGTACTTGTGAACATGTTATGTTTTTCATGCAGAGAATGATGGATTAAGTACTAAAAGGAAAGCTACACTTTTTCATTTGAGGTGTTTCACTCAATTTAAGGTCTAGTTAAGGGGTATTCAAAGTATAAAAACTAATAGAGCTTTAGTTGCATTTGGTGAAAGACCCCGGATATTGAAGTATGTACTCTTGCACAGGACTTGTTAGACACAGAAAAACATGTTTACCGTGCATTAGCACAATATATTCTGAAATACACCATTTCTGTCAGTATTTTGATTGCATAATTTAACTAATAGTCTCCTGCATGCTATGTAAATACTATCCTTGCCAGGTCAAATTCAAATCATTAATAGTCACATTGATTTCTGGTTGTTGCTATTAGGTTCAGGTGTTATCAATAGATTGTAAATCTGCTAAATGAATTGTTTTGCTAGAAAATGGAGTGCAGCTGTTGTTATTCCTCAGATTAATCACACTAAATTACTTTTGCTGATGTGTAGGTTACCTTGAACAATCCAATTGGATATTCAATATTCATATTGTCACCCACTTATTGTAGACAGAAAACTACCCATTTTTAGAATTCTGTTCTTGTATTATAAAATATGTTTGACTGGACAGACAAGAGAAAATATTAAAACAAAAATGCAATTGAGGCCACTGAAATTTAGGTTCTAGTTTTTTCCTTCCTTTCCTATACAGATGGTTTCTAGCATAGGTTTTGATAGGACTTGTACTTTGACTTCCTGTCAAAGCCCTGTGATTTACAGCCATGTAAGCATGGCTCTTGTAGTCTTTTCTTCCATCCTAACAGGCAGCATACAGCCCTTTTTCATTTGGTGAATAGCATCTGTTCTGTAATAGATGGAGAGCTGGCAGAAAAATGGCTGGAGTAGTTATGAAGGTGAGAAAAAACCCAGATGAATTATCCTGCCATGATGTCCATTTTATATTCCTTATTCTTTTCTTTCCTTTCAGTTTTGCTACTTTCAGTGTTCCTAAACCATTGCATTAAGGACAACAGCACAAAGATAAGGTGTGACCTTAGACCTGTTTCCATTAACATGTAGCATAACTTTGTCATATCTTTTCTTTGCTACTGCTGCTGTGAGACTTATTTCTTAACAGCATACTACAAAGGCTTAAAATTAAAGTAATCGAAAATATCTGTCAGTGGCAGAAGAAAACCATTGATCAATAGCAAGGGAAAATCTAAGAGCTATCTTAGTCTAAATGTTACCCACATCAGCTGGTATACCAGAAACCTGATTTTGAATCTTTTTGCAGTCTTGATTAGAAAATGATTTTTTCCCCCCATGTATTGATCTGGAATGAGATGAAAGCATAATTCCTGAGCACTTAAAGTAGCTCAGGCTATGACTGTGCATTAAAGTAGGCAATGAGAAATTCTAGGGTTTGGGTTTCTTAAGTTTTTCATTTTAACTTAAACTTCTGAAAAGCTGATCACCCTCTCACCAGTCAACTAGCTTTTTAAAAAGGTTTTGCTCTCCTGCATGGCAATTTCTCCTGCTTTAAGTTACTTGTTCATGTATGTTATTTTTAAATGTCATGTGATTAAAATAAAGCATAAAATAAAGGCTTTCTCATAGCCAATTCCTAATATCTGACAAATAGTATTCCACTGTGTAAATATAAAATGATTGGATTAAGAGAATGTTATTACCAAAAAAGCCTTGCAAAGTTGTGTCACTTACTGGGTAGGTTTCATAGTGTGGAAAGCACATGGGGCTCCAAATATCGAGAACCAGACTGCTTGGAACACCAAGCATTGCTCTGTCAGGACTTGGGTCCATCTCTTAGTTCATGTACTATGAAATTTTAATAATGTTCTAATGAGGCAAGTCAAGTGTAGAATTAAAGTTTCCTTCTGACACTCAGCTTAAAGGAAAGAAAGACACTTCTTTATCATTAAATATGGTAAATACCATGTTTAGTCTCCACTGTTCCAAGTAGCTCTGAGAATGACTAAGATCACTTGCTTTCATAATGATTATTAATGTTCACTCCAAAGCTAGGTTTGCAGATGGGGCCACCATAGTACCAATAGAAAATAACTTTTTCAGTGATAACTAATGATATAGGCAAGTTGGGTGGACCTCCTGGGCAGTTTGAAATAAATAATAAGATTGAATTAAAGATCTGCATTGTGTCTTTAAATTTTATTTGAGAGATTAATTTTCCTTTGTCTCTCTTTCTATTACCTTTTATTTCATGTGTGTTTTATGAAATTCATAAAAGGTAGTGTTAGATAAACATTACAGGAAGGAGTAAAATATAAATTCAATTTAATATAAAATACATTTATAATATGCTACATTGTTTATAAATGTATTTCACTGACTCTACATTCAGGCAGCTGGCAGGCAGCTCTCTGGGCACGGAAGAGAGGCATCAGAGTGTGAGCTGTCCTTATAATCTTGCAAGTATGGTTGCTTTAGGCTAAGCTAATCACTGCTGAGGGAAACGAGCACCAGACCTGGAATACTAATAGATGCTTCTGGCCACAGCCTGTGGCTCATCCAGGGAGACATGTCACTGGGAGAGGTTTATGAAAAAGCATCATGGCAGGAACAGCTGGAAAGGAAATAGTGAAGGAGTTTCTGTAGTGGTGCAGACAGTCTAGTTATTTCAGATTGACAAGCCTGGGACCTGTGTCTACCAAGGCTGAAAAAAGAGAAACAACTACTAAAAAGCAGAGTAAGAGAAAGAATTTTAAAATAACAAAAAATAAACCCAAAGTTAACCCTACCCAGAGATGAAAGAACTCACAGAAGAACAATTGCAAGGGCAAAGGACTGAGAACATAAGGTTCACATTGTGTTCACATCTTTACTTATAGCTCTGAAGGAGTAGACATGGTTGAAAGGTCATGTCAGCTACTTTCTTAAACAAAAGAGATGAAAGAGAAACTGACACAGCAAACTGAGATGAGGAGAGGGGCAATGCCAGATAGTATGCTTGGGGTGATGTTGCTCCTATGTGTTTCACAATGGGATTAACATGCTTTTCACCATTGATTTGTCTTCAGCAGAGTAGGCAACCCCAAATGTCATTTAAGTCTGTTTTTCTTGTTTTATAGATGAACTTTCTTGGTGTAATAACTCAAACTGTTGAGTTTAAGAAAGCCACAAACTTGAGGACTTGCTCTCTGCCCTAATCCATTTTTTCTCAGCTACTGAAAACCCAAAATGTAATGTTTTCTGGAGCAAGTGCTGGTTTTGGGTGCTGTATAGGAATCAGTTGAAGCCTGTTGCAGATTTCATAGGGTTTCCCAGAGTTCAAGAAATGCCCTGTAGTGTCAGACCAATCTCTGATGGTGAAAATTGAAAATGCTGTTTAAGGAGAAAACACAAATCTAGCTGCTTTCTGCCATCCATTCCACTTGTACTCCTCTACTATCCATGCTCATTGTGTGAGGGATGCTGGAGGGGAAAGTCCTGGTCTGTTCCTTCAGCATCTGGTACAACACCCACTTGACCCTTTTGCCTCTGCAGCTTTCTATGGCAACAGATCCCACAATTTCACTACAACCCACAGGGGAAAAAAAAAGCAGTTTATACATTTTAAATTGATTCCCTTCTATTTTCAGTGAGTGATCTATAGTTCTGATACTTGGAAAGATTTGGTAAAAAACTTTTTTATGTACCTTTTCTTCTGCTTTGTGAATTTGTAAGGTTTACTTGTATGCCCCCTCAGCATTTTTAATTCTCCTTGCAAAACAGCTCCCTGTCATCATTCAAATTGCCCTTCTGTGCTTCTTTCCTCTCTCTGCTATTTCCTTCCCGATGTGTAAAGAGTGGAGCAGCAAATTGTGCTTGAGATGAGAGGTCAGCAAGGTTTTGCATGGAGCCCTCTGTCTTGCTCTTCTACCCTTCTGGGTTGAAAAGACAAACTGCATCATCAGCTGTTCAGTGCTGCAATGTGCAAACCCCTGTCCCAGACATTTTCCTTTAGCATCTTTCTGATCTTGAGGCCATGTCTTTATGGCACTCTCCGGAACTGAAATAAGCAAAGACCCCTGGAATTCCCTGACTCCAGCATATGAATTAATGCTCCTTTTGAAAAGTTGCAAATAGGATTTACTTCTGCCAACCAGAGGCTAACCACCCTTTTCCAAGAGGGGGTTTAAGTTGCAATGCATAATGTAATCAGAAGTATGTATTCTATTACCATCTGTTAAAACCAGGTAGGGCAGTGTTTCTCTTCCATGACCCATCCTCTCTCCTGGGGATATCTGCTGTTAATGGGCCATTGAGACTCACTGCATGACTGATAAAATTACATCATCCCACTGTGAGATGCTCCACCCAGTGGGAGGGGCCCAGCATTTTCCTACCTAGATAAAAATATGAGAGTCAGAACACCACAGCAGCCTGTTTCTACTGGATTCCCAGAGGAAGACCAGACCTATCTCAGTACCACTAAACCTTCAGAAGAAAACTACACCCTTCTACAGAACCACATCTATCACTCCAGGAGGACTGCAGCCACAATTTAACTGGACTTTTCAGATGCCTCACTGTCCCACCAGAGTTGCTGAAAACTGATGCTTTGGGAAGACTGACCTGAAACAGAGACTGGACAGAACTAGAGAATAAAGTAGATATTTATTGAAAGGCCTTTAGGGTACACCTTAGGCAGGAAAGGAACCTGACCAACGGCTACACCCAAGGTGGAGCCAAAATGGTCACAAAATGGCCCACCAGTTACGAGATCTTACGCTTTTAAAAGTTTGCCACTTGTGTACTGGGGTTTAATTGTCCAATTGCAGCTTCAGGTTGTAAGGTCCCATTCTTCTTGTTTCTCTTTTTGGTCCACCATTGTTTATGCTTTTGGGTCTAAAAGTTGTACTCATTGTCCTTGGTCTTCAGCAGGAAAAGGATTTGTTTTGTCTACCTGCCCTGTGAAGAGAGCTTACTAGCACTTAATATGAGGCTCAGAACTACACCCCTAGGCAGCACAGAATCTGGAAAACATAAAAGCTGAAACTTAAGGTATCATTACCAATGCCCTGACCAACAGGGTGTCAGGTTGTATTTTGACTCTGTCAGTGTTTTCTGTTTGTTTGGTTGGTTTTTTGTGCTACTGCATTTTATTTTAATTTTCTTAGTAAAGAACTGTTATTCCTATTCTCATATCTTTGCCTGAGAGTCCCTTAATTTCAAAATTATAATAATTTGGAGGGAGGGAGTTTACATCTTCAAGGGAGGCTCCTGCCTTCCGTAGCAGACACCTGTCTTTCCAAACCAAGACAGGGTTGGTGACCATAATGATTTCCCATGGATTATGTTGGCACAGACACAGGGGTACAAAGAAAGACTCCCCAGATTTGTGCTTGTTGTGGCTCTTGCCTGGTGGTTGTTTACACTGCTGGGTAGGGAGGGGAGGGAATTTCTTATTTCTTGCCATGAGTATTTGACTGTACATCAAATCCCACATTTTTTGATTTCCATGTTTTTCTTCCATGAAATGTTTAATTCCTTTGCATCATAGGCTGTTTTATAAATTAGAAATTCACTTTAATATCAGTTGCTTTTGAAACTTCCAGATTTTGAGAAGCAATCAGTAAGGCTGAAATTGTTTACATGACCAGAAACTGAAACCTAAAGATACTCAGTCACTGCTGCAAGATTTTCAGTAACATTTATCCACAAATAATTATGGATAATTTATTCTGAAAAAATTTTATCCCTAGAGTCATATTACTGCAAAGCTAGAATATACACTTCTTTGCACAGACATCTCCAAACCAACATCAAACCAGCCTTTGTTTTCATAGGGTCCCTTCTACAGAAATGGACCTAGTAATACAACAAAAGGCAAAATAGCAGGCAGTATTGGGTCTTGGAAGGTGTATTGCAAAGGAGAAGCATATAGGAGAATCCAATGGGAGACCCAGGCTTTGAAACCCTGGGATGAATATACCTGGCTCATGTACTCCATGTGTCACCAGCAAGGCCTCCACAAGACATTTGCCAGTAGAGGATGAGCTACTGTTTCCTATAAGACCTTCAGGCCACCCCCTCCTCTCACCAACAGTCTTCCTGGATTTCCAGGAGGCTGGGACATAAGACACTTGCACCTTATTGCTTCTATTTCTCTGTGCTCCCAATGTTCAGAAGATGAGGCACTTGGAAGGCAGTGTATGATTTTGGGGTGAGATAGACAATACATATCTTGGCAGGTATACTAAAGAGTAAGCAATATTCATGAACTTTTCCTATCAATGCTTTTCTTTGTTGATGAAAAATATTAACTTGAAGATGGGAGAAGAAACATGGGTTTTCTTTTACACTTGGTTTTTCTCTTTGTGTAGCTCACTATTCAAAATCTGCAAATGTTACTTAAGAGTTTATTTTATTTCCTGAGATACTTTTGTAGCTATGTGATGTGAACAGTATTTGTGTCCGTCAGAGCCATGCAAAGGTAGAAATGTCTGCAAAGGCACAAGGAAGCATCTGGATGCATGGCAGGTATTGTGTTTATGCCTGAGGGTGACAAGGACTAATTGTCACTAATAGCTGCCTGAAAGAAGCTGAGCAAGGTTACAAAGTATGTAAACTGTAAGTTCAGCAAAGTGAACTCCATACTCTGAATAGCTGAAGTGAATGAAACTGAGACAGAGAGTGTTACTCTATGAAACCACCTTGTTTGAGTTGTTTGATAAAACATTCTTCAAAGTAGATAATTAGAAATTAACAGCTATAAAAGAGATTGAAACAGCAGGTTGTCCTATGATTTGAATTAGATCCCTCAGCTTGCCTGTAAGATCCAGATCTCTGCCTTATGAACACACTGCAAAGTCTCCTTTAGGAAGTTAGGAGGAGGGTTTATGTACCATGAAGGTGCTTTTGTTTGTATCCTGTGGGTAATTTCCTCTAGTGTCTGAAAGCTTGCTTCCAGGGAGCCTTTGCTGCAGTTCTGGCTGTAAAGAAGATAATCCTAGTGACTTCAGTGTAAATGTAATGCTTTGCATGTTCAAACACTGAATGCTTTAAAGCATTTATTAAGGAAGGTGGAGGAAGAGGAGTGAGGGTGGGAAGATGAGTACCAGCAATAGATTTAAGTTCTAAGGACTGCTGCTACCTTTTCATTCAGAAACCCTCATAATTCTTCAGTTTGTAAGTGGGTTTTGATGTCCAGCAGGGTAAATGCACTGTGCTCCAGGAGTGTCTCTTCTGCATTGCACAGAATTCTGATCAGCATTTGGGGAACTGTAAGCTGTTAATTGCTATTTCCATTCTCTTCCTTTTAGTCCTTATGATAATTTTAGCAACTGCATAGGAATGCTGCTTTTCACACAAGAGCTTGCATCCCTGGTTCCGAGCCTGCCAGCCACAACAGCTGTACTGAATGAAGGAAAATGATACAGTGTGGTAGAGGTCTTCTTTAAGGAAAAAGGTATAGATTGTAGGTATAGCACCTCATTCCTACTCCCAAAGCCAAGCCAAACTTAGTAGGCCCTAAGGCTGTTGTCTAACTGCCCTTGGGCACTATCTTGAGTCTCACTCCAGCCCCTGGGAGTAGCCAGGGCTCCATACCAAGTCCCTGTGTTAACAACCAGCCAGCACAGCTGTTTTTGAAGGCTGTCAGTCATGAAGGCAGAGGTTCAAGGCTTCAAATCTTATTGCTGACTGCCAGCAACAAAAATGTTCCCCTGAACTCAGTTGTTTCTTTTTTAGCCTTTCATTTAAAACAACTCTTAAATGGTGAAGGACACAGTAGAAAGGTGTCAGATGCCTCTTATTGTGTATGACAGTGAGATATTGAGTGTCACGAGCGTGCTCTGCTTTTTCAATAGGACATTCAAACTGCTGGATAGATGCTCAAGAATATCTATTTAGGGATGCTTGATCCTCATGTTTCATTACTTCACAGCTAAATATTATCTTAAAATGCTGCTAAAGGTACACACCTATTCACAATTTCTTGGCTATGCTGCCTCCCAACATGTTTTCAGTGTCATCTTCAGACAGAAATGTAAGTAGAGGAAAAATATTTATGCATAAGAAGTACATCCGTGTATGTAGACTGAAAATTGTGTCACTGTCAGAAACAAAGCCAGAAAAAATAAGAAATTTAAAATTAATCTTTCAACTTTGAAGGTGATTGATAATGTCATATAAATGCTTACATGTGGGAATGAGAAATGACAAACTTCTCAGTGTTTTAGAAAAAAGCACAATAGCTTGCAGGTGAAGTTTCCAGCTGGAAACTCTAATATAGTAGATGAAGATTTCCACATGTGGGGTAAATTTTCAGACATGCATGCAGTGTCTAGGGACGTAAATGAGATTAGACAGCTTTCGAAAAAATTATTGTATTCTATCCATTTAAAAGTTCCTTTGTTTGCTCAGTGCAAGGAAGTCTGAAAGAGCAGAATTGCCCCCTCTGGCATTTGTCTGTGTGTTTTGTAACTGGAAAAGTTCAGTTAACCCACCACACCTGCACAGCGCTTCCCTAAGTTGAACTTGACTTGGTAGTCATGGGGCTTTGCATTAGAAATTCATTATGTATAAATAAAATTTCAGAATTTCATGGCATTTTTTTAGCTAATTATATCGCCTGACACTTTTTCTTCATATATTGAAATTTTGAATCAGCTTTTAATGCTTTTTCATTCATCCTGGTATCTGGCATACACCAGGTTAATTTTCTTTTTAAAGTCAGAATCTCAATATGGCAGATGTTGATATCAAAATAGCAGCTGTAATGCCATATTCTTATACTGAATCAAGAAGAAAAATGCTGTTAAGAATTAGTAATAATTAAGTGTCAACATTATTAGTCAGAAAGAATGTTACCTCTTACAGTCCAAACTTCCTAACCACTTTTCTTCAGATTGGTGTTACTGTTTTTCAAACCTTGAAAGTAATGGATTGTAGCACACAGGGTCTATAGCAGTTTACACATTCAAAACCTCTTATAAAACAGTTTCTAGAACTTAGCTAATAAAACTGCTGGCACACTTTTGCGTTTTACTAGCCTAGGATGCTGGAGGATAGTTAAGTTTATATTTGGCCTGTATCATTTTGCTCAGTCCCAAAAGAGAATAGACTTTCATTGAGACTTATTCTTTTTTAATCAAAACTAGTGGTAAATTCAATACCACTTGTCACATGAACTTCAGCACTAGATTTCAGTGCAACAGGTAGGTTCAGACACCAGGCCATGACAGCAAGAATGCATTCAAGTCACCCTAGAAAATCTATTTGATACCTTAATCAGCTGACTCCTGTTAGGGAAAGTCAAAAGGGTCCTACCACATGCTACAACTGAAGAAATGTGCACTTGAATTACAAAAAACTATCTCCACTTGTCGCTTCCTTCTTTCTCAGTCATGATACTTTGAGTCCCATCTGAAAGATGTTTGAGTAGGGTTTTTTTCAGTTATATTTGAGAATATATGACAAGTGGGGCATAAAACACACTGGTTAGGGTTTTTTTTTCATCTTCTTTTTGAAGTCAGGCCTTAAGCACCCTCACCAGTGGTGAGCTGTCTGCCTGTGCTCAAGTTTGGCGTCTCTGTAACCTTGGTTCAGGTTACTTGTTTTTAGGTGAGTTGTGTGAGAAAGCTGTAAGCAGCAGCTCCTGCAGTCTGGAGCTGCATTTCAGCTCAGGCTCCTGCCCTTGTTTGTGCCTGAGCTATGTCATAGGGACATCCATGTCCCCTGTCACTCTGCACTTGGTATGACCTTGGATCAGCATCATTATCATGAACTTGTTTAGCTATTAGTGACTCTTGGCTATCTTGGTTACCGGCTCACTGGAACTGATCCTGACCCTGGTTTTGTGACTTGATTGTCCTACTTAAACAGGTGGATTGACAATCTGGACCATTGGCTGACTGTGGTTAGTGTTAGTTAAGCTGCTTTATTCATCTTGCTGAAGTACTGGGGGACAGCACCCTTGGCTATGATGTTCCTGACTGTGCTTGCCTTGTTCTTTCCCTCCAGTCTGATCTCCCCTTTCCCAAGGATCTGTTGCTAGAACTTTTCTCACAGCATAAGTGTGATGCCTTCATTTCTAGTTTTCTTTGGTGAATGCCTATCTGATGAAATAATTTATATTTTCCTTTAATGCTGTATTTTCTTTGGCCTATTATTGTATCCGAGTGTATTTCTGAACATTTACAAAGCCTCATTGAAAAGCCCAGGGCTTTTTTCTTGCAGGATAGGAGGTATGAGCAAATCTGAACCTTTAAATAGTCATACATATAAGTAGAATCCCTAAGTAGATAAGTAGAAGCAGTTGTGATTTCTTGGTTGAATTTTTTAAAGGATCAGTCCCCAGGATGAATTCCTGTTGCAGAACGCATCTGGTGTGGCAGTTCACTGTTGTAACACCACTGCGTACAACAGATGTAATCCCCTGTGCAATTGTTTTACTCTGGTTCAGCAAATATAGACAGTTTGGGGCCACAACATTCCTCATGACTGAATAAAAAGGAATTAATGAATTACTCTCCTGGCACAGGGAAATTTGTGAACCAACTGTTACTATTTTCAGGCAAAGTTTATTAATAGAAAATATCTCATGTTGCTTATCTGAAGTTGGGGTGTGTTGAGTAGCTTTCATGAAATGCCATAAATGGAAGGACACAAGACATGAACCAGTGCATGAACGCTACTAAATTCCTAGAGATTTAGTGGTACCTGGGCTGCCTATTCAACCTGGCTTCATTAACATGGAGTTCAGCACTACATTGCCAAAGCCTCTGTCTGAAGGACAAATTAGCCTGAGTAGGGCTCTGTGCTCAGGTGGCAGAATGTGCCCTGCTCTAGTTCAGATATATGTGCTTGAAGCTGCAGCACGTGCTGCTGATGTGCTCTCACTTCTTCAGATGCCAGCCACAGTTAAAGCTGTTCAGTGCTGCCCATTGGAAATAAAACATGGCTATAACTGGTAGACTTCAGTTTGTCATTTGTCTAAGTGTGGATTTTTCCTGAAAATGTCAGTAAATTTTTCCAAAGAGAAAATGATAGAAAAATATGTTGATTTGACCATGTCAGTAAGCACATCCCCAATCCCAAAAATCTTAGGATGGAGAAGGCCAGAGCCTCAAGGATCATCAAGTCCAACACCCTGCAGAGAACATCCCAAGAGTCACAGCATGTGCCTGAGAGTGTTCAAACATTTCTTGAACTCTGTCAGGCTGGTGCTGTAACCACTTCCGTGGGAGCCTGTTCCAGTGCCTGACCACCCTCTGGCTGCAGAACCTTCTCCTGATATCCAACTTGAACCTTCCCTGACACAACTTCAAGCCAATCAGCTGTCTGTTTTGAGTTTTTTAAAAATAGACAAAATTTTTCAGGAGGGAAAAATGGTTGAGAAAAAATATTTTAACAGAGACTGATGAGAGATTCTCAGTTGCTCAGAAGATGAACCTGGTGTGAGTATGCCCTAGTCCAGAAAGTGTAGCCTCAAGCAGGCATTTGTATTGCTCCTGGGCAAGAGGTCTGCTTTGGTGCTTTTCATAAATTCATTTGTTTTCTCAAGGGATGGGTCAAAGTCTCTCTAGAATGGAGAGTTCATCCCTTTCATCAATGAAGAGACCTTAAATCTATGGTCCAACACACCATGGTGACCAATTAGAAAATAAAGCTAGACCAGGGTATTGGTTCTTAATGCTGCATGAGAAAGGGAGAGGGAACAGAGGTTCTTAGAGAGCAGTGTACCCACACAGGCTTCTCAGCACCTAGAATCATCCCCCAGAAGAGCTTCAGCTATCCACCCAAAATAATAGGGGATAGAGTCAGGTCCCATCCCAGGGTACCAGTCCTGAACACCTTTCCTCTGAGTCTAATGAGTTGTGTTCCAAGGATCATTGTCAGGAAGAGGCCACAGACAGTGTAATACCTGTGAGGAAAACATTGCTCATTTGAAGTCCTCCCCCATACAACAAATCAGTGGTCCACTTTAAAAGGTATATTTTCTTTCATTAGTAATTCTTTTCCTTGAAGATTTTCCACACCCATGGGTATCCTCTCATCTCCTCTCTTATCCTAGGTGTCAGATACCTTCTTTCATGTCTGTTGATCAACCCTGTTACCCAAATCAGTTATGAGAATTTGATGACTAAACATGACTTTTTTGTCCATTCATGTAACTAGCAAATAACTGATGCAGAAATGTCAAATGACAGGCACTGATGTATTAGTACTACAGAAAGTTCCAGTGTAATTTGCAGTGCTTCAATGCTGTGCTTCTCTTCCCTGATCATTTTTCATGAATGTATTTGAGGAATCAGCATGCCTTTAAAATACAATCCATCTCACAGCCTAGCTGCTTTCCCTTCAATTTCCCTGGTGAGGAACAAGGAGGACAGTTTAGTTAACATAACTGCAAACTCCATTTTCCCTATCTCTGCTTTTGTTTAAATGATAAACTTTCAGATCAGGATCTGTTTTTTAATATTGCTATTTGCTCAAAAACCTAACAGTGTTTTGAGGCTCTGCTGGCCCCAAAACACAATGTAATACACACAGCAAGCTTATTAAGGAAAATAGAAAGATCATTGTCATGCTGAAGTAATATATCCTGTTCAAACAATTTGTCAGCACAGCCGTTTGTGCAAAATGTGCTGCTTGGAGAAACAGGAGGAATGGCATTGTCAGAGAGGTCATTTCTGTGTGGACAGCAGCAGACAGCCTGGTCTGCAGGGACCAAAGTGCATCTGGCTGGAAGGAAGCTGCAGCTGAGGAAAGCCATTTCTCATGAGGAGGTTGATCCCTGTAGAGAAGTAAGAGCCCAGCTCATAGCTGTCTTTCTAGAGAAACAATCCCATCCTGACTTCATCTCTGTCTCCAATTGGTTGCAGAAACCTAAGCCTGGTTGGGTGGTCCCCTAGCCTCTTCCAGTAGCAAGAGAGGTCTGGAAAGGGCAGGTAGGAGGCCCAGGATGGAGGGATTTGCGACATGCACAGGCCAGGTGGGCTGCCCCTTTCCCGTGGCTCTGAACCTTGCACGCACATTAAGGGGTGGTGCAAGAACAGGTAAGTCTTTAACTACAAATGGCCACTGGAATAGTTGATCTGCTACCATTGGCTCTAAAAAGAAGGCATGTGGATGCTGGGCCAGCCTGTATCCTCCAGCCTGTATTCTCCAGCAATTTCAGCCTTCAGGCATGGGTTGAACTTTCAAGCTAGGAGGACACTAATAAATGCTGTTCTTAGAAAGAGCTATTATCTGAGTTGATGAAGGCTGGTGATGTTTAGAGAAAGAAGGTTCCAAGTAGAAGTTTCCATTCCCTCGTCCCTACCTCATAGAAAGATAGGGCCTAGGGCACAGTGGAGACCAAAAAAGAGCTGCATTGTGACACGAGAAGAGCGCAACTCACATAAAGGCTTGGGAGAGATCCTACAGGAAAAGCTCCTATAAGCCTGGATGTGGGGTTGATGCTTGGAGGCAGATCTAAAAAAGGCCCGTCTGCACTTGTACAGGAAAGGGAATTAAATCTTGCTATTTCTATAAAGAAGTATTGGGCAAGCTTCAGTCCATTTCCCTGCACTTCCTGTCATCCCATACGCTTTTATTGTTTTCACATGGTTTCAGATTTTTCCTTTCTTTTTTAACATTTGATTTCTTAAATTGTCCTCCTCCCACTTTGTTTACCATCCTTCCCTGATTATAGAATTTGAATAAGGATCATTTTGGCACAGTTCATTAGGTGTTCCTTGCCCCTCATTTCATCTCAGTCCTTTTGGTTGCAGTTACTCACTTTCCAAATTTTCAGGGTTTTTTTCACGTACGATATTTTTGATCATATCTCCTTTCCAGGGCGTTTGTCAGACTTTGTTTTCTGATTTCAAGATTTCGTTCCCTTTCCTGAAAGGAAGACTTCGTTCCCTTTCCTGAAAGGAAAGTCTTCCTTTCAGGAAAGGGAACGAAATCTTGAGATTTCAATGAGCATTCGTGGAGCAAGCTGTGATCCGTTTCTCTGCACTTTCTGTCATCCCATACACCGTTATTGTTTTCACATGGTTTCAGATTTTTTTCCTTGTTTTTTTCTAAACAGTTCATTTCTTCAGTTTCTTCTCCTCTCTTTTTGTTTATCTTTCTTGTCTGATTTTAGGATTTGAATAGGAGAAGTTTTGGCAAGTTTGGTCTTTTTCCCTGCATTTCATTTCATCTCAGTCCTTTTGGTTGCAGTTACTCACTTTCCAAATTTTCAGGGTTTTTTTCACTTTTGATATTTTTGACCATATCTCCTTTCCAGAGCATTTGTCAGACTTCTTTCTCTGATTTCAAGATTTCCTTTCTTTCCAGTAAAGGGAACAAAATCTTGCAATTTCAATGAGCATTCATGGAGCAAGCGTTGGTCCGTTTCCCTGCCCTTTCTGTCTTCCCATTCACTTTGTTTTCGCATGGTTTCAGATTTTTTCCTTTTCTTAACGTTTCATTTCTTCATTTTCTTCTCCTCTTTGTTTACCTTTCTTCCCTTATTATAGGATTTTTTATTAGGATGATTTTTTTCAGACTTCTTTTTTTCATTTCCCCTCATTTTCTCTCGGTCCTTTTGGTTGCCATCAAGCCATTCTGCAAATTTTTTTTTGATTCCTTTTTTTTTTTTTGGTCATATATCCTTTCCTAAGGATTTGATAGGCTTTGTTCTCTGATTTCAAGATTTCATTCCTTTTCCTGGAAGGAAGTTCTTTCCTTTCACATTTTTAGTAAAAAACCAACGTTCCCTTCCTTACAGAAATAAGGGGTGGGGCAGAAATCTGGAGAGCAAAAACCAGCTGTATTGTGCCTTGCAGATGGCCCATCTCACATAAAGGCTTGGGAGAGATCTTACTGGAAAATCCCCTGTAGGCCTGAATGTGGGGTAGACACTTGGGTGTAGATCTACAAAACCCCCATCTGGACATTCTCTGCAAATAAACCTTGGAAAGGTCAGTCCTGTGCTTCAGCAGAAGATTTCCTCTAACCAATACCAGTCTGGAAGCTCTTCAATACACAGGTTCACGATATTACAAACACATGGTGTTGGGCTTTTAAAGCAATATCAATTCCAGCAGAAAGAGGGAGGGATTGTGCCACACACAATTGCTTATTTAATCCTTTGTCTTCAAATTCCATTTATGTTCAGATTTTTTTGCCTGTAGAGCTGCTTCTTGTTGCTTGATTCTCTTGACCTAACCCAAGTCAGCTGGAATCAGGGTCCAAAACTTAGATTTCCATCTGTTTACACACTCTTTTTTCTCCTTTTTTTTTTTTTTTTTTTTTTTTTTTTTTTTTTTTTTTTTTTTTTTCTTTATCTTCACTACTTTAAAGTTTCCACAAGCCCACAGGTCTCTTTGGGTTTTTTTTTGTTTTTGTTTTTTTTTTTTAATTCTGACTTCTTTCTACTGTACTTCAAGATTTTTTTTCTTCATCTGCCATTTTTAACCTCTTCTGTCTCTTTTTATTTTCCCCCCTCTCACTCTTACATTATGTTATCTACAATAGTGATATCAATGCAAACTTCTCTAATTGCCAGTTTTGGAGAGATGAATGTAAGACAGATGATGATACGACGATGATTCTTTCTCACTTGCCATTGGTCCAAAGAAATAACCACCCCATTATTCACAGAACTGTATCTTTGATAACTGTGGTAAATATATTCACCTAACTGTGCTTCTTGAATAGTTCCTCTTCATTTAGACAAGGTTCACCTGTTTACCATTAGAAAAATATAGATCACCTAATTTCCCACTTATTAGGTATTTCCCTCCGAAATAAAATTATCACAAAGATTAGCACACAGATGCAGATTTGCAACAAAATGTAGGTTTAATAGTCTTCAGTGCTGAGAGTGAGCACACACATTACAGTGTAGCCAAATCTTTCACACTTTTTTAATGTGTTTAAATTCTCAAGGTCTTGTGAAGAGTACCAGTGTCATTGCGCTATTACCTCCCCAAACCTGTACACTTACATGCCTCCCAGTGGGCTGTTTGGCTGGGCTCTAGGACATATTGAGGATACCTCTACTATTGATTAACAGTTGGTATCTGCCATTTCTGTGTTAGCTGATCACTTAACGTCACCTACATGTGTTACTGTCTGAGCTAGAAGCTCCACGTGTCCTAAACTGCATTGTTAATTTCTTAGAGGAGACTGAATGCTACATCATCCTTTCTTATGTCATATTATACATAAAGTGTGCGTTGCTTTAGTCTCTATTGCCAATACCATATGCTGCTTTCTGTAAGCCAAGACGTCACATTTATGTCTGTGTTACATGTTGGACTGCACCTCTCAGGGACATTGTTTTCTTTAGTAAATGCTTTAGTACAGGAAGCATGCCCAGTTGTCTACATCAAGGCGGGTATTCACACCATCTTCTTTAAGCAATGTAAGCAGAAGTGATGAGGCAGGAGCTACAGCTGCCTACATGGTCAGCAGAGAGGCTCTTCTGCTCTGCTGAACAAAGTAGCACTAGTGAGAGAAGTCCAGTGCTGATCCATAAAGGTGTAGACAGCTTCTGTCTCCGTTTTGGAGCAACTAACAGGACCGGAGAGAAATCCTGGGAGTGGCTGGAGATAGATCCTGGGACCATTCCCAGCAGGCAGTATGAATGTGGCTGCACCAGTTGCAGCTTTCTGTCTTGCACAGCCCTCCAGGGCAGTCCTGGCACTACTTGTGCCTAATGTGCGCTTGGTAATGAACAAACACCTTTTGTATGGAGGGCAAAGCTTCTTATCCAGCACCTCCCTGCGCTCCCTCAAGTAAATGTCCAGGAGTAACAAAGAATGACCTGTCCAGGAATCACTCAGTCTGACCTACAGTTCCCTGTATTTTGTCTTGCCTTTAAAAAGAAATGTAATATTACCATCTTGCAGTTAGCAGGGTTCTCTCCTGCTTGCCGTGATTTTCTGTAGATGACAAACAGTGACCTTGCTGGCCAGCAATATTGATGCTCCTGAGTGACTACCACCTTGACTCCATGGGTTTGAATGTCCATGATATGTCTCAGTGCTCCCTAATGGCTGCTTCCCCACTGCCCTTTTGTTCCCCCCATGCTTATATATGCAAAGGCCAGACAGCACGATTCATGTGTGCCAGCTAATGCAAAAATGCTGCTGATTACTTCAACCTTCACTGTGTTGTCTCCCATCCACCTGGGGACCCATATTATACCCACGCTCTCTCTTTTTACCTTATTACCCTTTATGTCCCTCATTATTTTAGTTCCAGCTGGGCTTTAGCTTCCCTGATTTTACTCCTCAGTGCCTAAGGATTGCTTTTGGTTTCTGCTTCCTGCATATTCCTTGTCCGTGTTGTAGTTCACCTGGATGGTCCTTGCCTAGCCCATGGGCTGTCAGCTAAATTTTCCTATGCTCCTGCACAGTGGTATAGTTCACATGTGAGCTCTCAGTAAGTTCTCTTTCAAAACCAATTAGCTCTTCTAAGGACTTTTCCCCTTCACAGCTGCTTCCCACAGGCTATTTCCTTAGTAAGTCAATCTGCTCACCCAGAGTCTTGTGGCTCTGCTTTCTTCCTGGCTCTGTTACATCTGTCACTTCATGACTGCTGTGCCCTGTGACAAACTACCCACAGTCTAAGCAGTGCTCTGTGACCCCTCCCACCCCCACTTCTTTGCTGCTCCTCAGCAGAAAGCCAAGCCAGCACGGACAAGTCAGTCATGACTGCACTGCTCTTGTGTTATAAAAATGTTACAATTGCACTCTAAGAACATCCTGGATTGCCTGCCCAGTGCTGCGCTGCCCTCCCAGCAGACAACCAGGTGGCTGAAATTCCCAGTGAGGACAAGGGCTCCAGGTTGAAGGCTTCAGCCCCTGCCTCCTCATAGTCTGCAGTCTGTAGTACTCATCTACCACAACACCCCTCACGTTGCTGCTTGCTGTGATCTTGACCCAGAAACTCTCAGCAGGTCTGTCTCCAGTTTGATACTGGGGGACTGTATTTGTCATGGAGTTCCATTATGTAAAGCATGACACCCCCAGCTCCTCTCCACCCTGTTCTTCCCAAATATTGTGTATCTGTCCATGGCCACTTCCAGCCCTGTGCAGCACCTCACACAGTCTCTGTGTCCCTGACGGCAGCCTCTGCAACTGTGCCTGGCAGTGCAGCTGCTCCTCCTGATTGCCAGGCACCATGCATCACTGAGGGCACCTGAGGGAAGCCCCTGAGTGCCTGCCTTTTGATGCAAGCAAAAATGGGATGGCTTCAAATCTGCCTTATTTAGGCATATAATTTGTAGCTGTAGAGAGAAGCAGGTGCAGAAATTTTGCATCATTACTGAAAACAGCCTGGTACCTTGGAAAGCTGCCAGAAAGAGGTCCTGTGTGTTTAACCCCCATCCTTTCACCCAAAGCACCATCACAAGTACCTCCTATGTATATCCAGGGCCATATGTTAGTATCATATTGAGAGCAGAGTCCTCACTGAACTTACAGATGCTTATTAGAAGTCAGTGGTATTGCTTTGTGTTCAACACTTCCTACTGGCAGCCTTAACCTTCCCTGGGGATTAGCACATCCACAAGTCAAGTGCTTTGAAGGGGCCAAAAATCAGTATTAATGCAATTTTCAAGAGTTTTTAATGTTGTATTTAATATTATCACCTTGCCCGCTATGATGCTTGTCAGGGAATTGTTAAAATTTCTAAAGGAAGTTCCAGAAAACATTTCACGGAGAATCTATTCTAAAATGCAGCATATTTTAATACTTACAGCAGAACAAAATAAATTAAACCCACCCCCCATCCATTTACATTGGTGGAAATGGGACTTTTGAAGTACAGATAGAAAAGAATAAGCACGGAAGGAAATACAAATGACAGTGTGCTGCAGCTACATCCTCTTTCCCAGCAATGGAAAGTGCTGGTTTTCAACTTCCACGTCCCGGTATGATGGGCCTGGCATGTGTCAGTCAATTTTAGGCACTCTCTTGAGTGTATTTTGTCTTTGTACAGGGAATTCACATGGCACATTTTTCTTGCCAAAGTTGGCACAGTCCTCGCAGAGAAAATCCCACTAAACAAATTTTGATAGATTCATAATCTGTCAGATCCAAAGGGTCAACCAACTTAATGAGTCAGTAACTGGATTCTTCATAGTCTGATTCCAGTTTCTTTTGCAGACTTGGAAAAAGCACTTCTGTACAGTGTTCCATTCTGAGGCAATGCATTGTCAGGGCTGACAGCAAAGCCATCTTTTAATCTGCAGCTTACAGGATACAGCTTCCACTTCTTGGAACTTAAATTTGATGGAAATATTTCGCATTTGTGAGGTGAGAGTTTATAAAGTAGCGAATTCATGCCAGGTCAGATGGTACTTTTCCAAGGATGGAGAATAGTGTTTAGTCATAGATAAGCCTGAAAGCCTTTCTGATTTATTTTTCATTAAATGATAGACAACTGATGTTCTGGTCTTATATAATCTGTAGAAGGATTTGGTTTAGAAGTGCATTCCACCTTTTACTGAAATGGACTCTCATAAATAAAATTTGTTTAGTGAACAATAGAATGAAGGAGGTTTGGACCAAAATAATTGGGTCTGCATGTAGTTCTCTTCTTCCTGTATATGTCTTCCACATAGACCAGATGCTAGGTGTGTGCTTGAATAGAGCATCACTCTGATTCCAGAAATCTGAACTGACTGAGAGATGGCCTGTTGTTATTCTGGGCTTACCTGCAGCACTTGAGGAGGTTTCTGCTTGGCAGACAAACAGCTCTGTGTTGGTGTACGTCTGTTTGAAGATACGATGTATGAAGAGCATCCCTGGTATCCCTGGAATCTCAGGGGTAGTGTGCCAAGTCCTTGATTTTCATGCTGCCAGGTGTTGTAACTAAGTAATTATAACTTTTACAGGGTAATAATGACATCATGAGGATTGTAACCTGGCAAAGCATCTTTGCAAGTACACAAATGTAAAAAATCCAAATTGTGTAATAATAAAAGTCTGCATCCCCCTCCACCCCCACTCCCCATATTGCAATGCCACTGGGTTTTAGCACATGCTGGGCCCTGAATTTTAGAGCAGTTCATTTAAATGCTAGCCTGACCCTCACCCCTGGACACCTGCACAGAGGTCAGTGCACAACTCTCCATTTCATGGCTGCAGATGCAGCCATTGGGGCACACTGGATTTAGCAGCATGTTTTCACATGCAGCAGCATGTTGCTGCTGACTCTACCAGAGACTCTGCTTCAGTCAAACCTCATTTGATCTTCCTTTTGACAGTATAAGGAAAGCCAGAAAGGAACTGTTCTGCCAAAAACTGAGTCCCTGCTCTAAAGCAAAAAAAAAGTTACAGATTTTAAAAATAAAGAGAAAAATTTAACTTCAAAAAATGTGTTTCTTACAACTGCATTTTCAATAGGACTGAAATGGGTTTTCTGGAATTCATATTTATAGAAAGAAAGAGAGTGAAATTATGCAAAATATGAGCTCAGATGGTTATTTTGGTAAAGTTACCTGAGATTGAAACAGCCGGTGATGTGATGTCTTAGCAACCTTAGCTGTACTGCTGCCAGTCTGTCAGGCAAGCAATGCTTCATCTCACAGTTTGTCAGCTTCTGCCATCACCATTATCCACACCCTTCTCCAGTGCTAAGGCTTACTTTTTCAGCAATTTATCTCTTCACACTTGACCAGTTCTTAATACCAGGATTAAATGCATGGCACCAGTATATTCCTTATTAATAAATTCTGATGATACTTTAATTTTGAAAAGATTTTACAGAGGAGGTCAATAGTGATGTCCCAGTTTACAGCTTCAGATAACTGCAGTAGAAGGTAAATAACAGGCTAAAGTCTCACTGCAGACCAGGACACTCTGTAAGAATAAGAGTACTATATAGCAGCATCCAATCAAGGAGAGGTTGTGTACAGGAGAAGTGACTTTTGATGAGGTATTGGAGAAGGATCTAATCAGAATATGTATATATAAACAAGAACCCAAATCATCCATTGGAAGGATTACAAACAACTACAACTGTATTAAGAGCTCAGAGATAGGCACATTCAGATAAATTAACGACTCTGTCAAGATAGAGAAAATAGCTGGAGAAGGAATGTTATATGGGGACAAGGAAACTACACAATGTATCTGAAAGTGCCTTTTTTCCAAAGAGACCAAACAACATTGTAAAAGGACAAACTTTGGAACAAAAGGAAGTTTTATGGCAATACATTGCTTATTTCAAATAGTTTCTAAACTCCTATTTTCAGATCCTGTTTTTCTCTTTTAGAGAATTCCTTACAGTCTCAACTTTATATTATCTACACATATCTGCAAACTCAACAAACTGGTGTGATCATGGGTTAGGGTTTGTCTTCTCAATAGGAAGAAATATTTTTGTAAAAAGTTGTTTTTTATGAAAACACACTGATAATGTAAAATTCTGTGTAGAGAAAAGGTTTCTGAACCTTGAGACTGCAAGCAAACTTAACTTGTAAGAAGGTTCTGTCATTACTATTTTTGCTTTTCCAAGATTTCAGACATTATATAGGCTGCTGTTATAAACTGTATTTGCTGATTTTTTTTTTTTCATATTTAGCTAGGTGATTTCCCTCAGCCTAGCACATAGTATTTCTCAACTCATATAGCAACTCTGTTTGCCAAAATATTGTGGGAAAATAATGGAATATCAAAGCAGTATCAGAGTTTCAGGCGTCATAACGGTAAAAAAAGAAATTAGTTTATGAACTTAAAAACAAAAGGTGTTGGACACTGCATTGCTGAAACACACACGAAGCTAAAGACCTCATGCCCACTCCCACAGCACCAACTGAGATGGGAAGAATTCTTGGTTTGAGGATTTGCTCCTTGTAGTACTCCTTTTTTTTTTTTTTTTTTTTTTTTTTTTTTTGTGCAACTAGTTTTATGTAAATAATATAACCATCATTGATAAAGCTGGCCTTCTTTTGTCACAGAATCACCTCCTTTTCTGCTTCACTGTCTGTCTAGCCCCACGGCTCTTACATTCTTGTCTGCATATCAACACAATTTCCTTTAAGAATCCACCTTTTCCCTATTGAACCTATAATCTTCTTGAGAGGTGAGAAAGAGATTTTCTGGGTCCTGATTCCTGGCTGAAGAAAATCTATGAATCTAGCCTCTCACTTGCTGGGTGAGGCTACTGACCATCAGACTATCACACAACAGACTTACAGCATCTCTCTGTGAATCTTGTCTGATCTGAAGTCGTCAAGAGATTTCAGCACCCATCCACCTACTTCTGAGTGTCTGCAAAGACTGGAGCTTACTCCCCTGTTCTGTTCTGGGCACATGTACAAAGTCCTCAGTAATTTTCTGAAAGACATTTTCTGATGTATGCCATGTATCAACAACATAAAAGCAGTAAAATCCTGTGATTATTCCTGCTGTGAAATACAAAAATCAGAGTTTTTGAAAGCTGGACCAGTTCTTTGATCTAGTTCACAACATCCCAGCAAACAATTGTGCAAACACTCCTTAAAGGAGGGAATAAATGCTGTGAATCTAAACAGTGTTTCAATTAAATATTCAATTTCTTGAAAGCATAGAATCATACCTAAAATCCACTCAAATCCTTCTTTGAACCTGATGCCCTTAGATTATCAATCATACCTACTGCATTTTGAATTAATGTCAAATCATTTATAAGCCAGCTTTTATCATGAAATGCAGTTTTATGGAGAGATGATCACAATAATGAAAATCTTCAAACCAAACAAATCTTTCTCATGAAGTCAGGCTTCAGTGTAGTGCATCTCACAGCTGAACTTTTCATTGTGTTTCTTTGGGGAATCCTTTTAAAAGAGAAGCCTGACAGCATGATCTGATGAGAAACTATGTCTGTTTGTGCTTGTATTGGGCCATCAATGGAAAAAATAAAAGCTTTGTTAGCTCTCTTGAGTCTCTATTAACTGCAACATACAGAATGCCTCCAGCATCTGAGGTGGCTGTTAAAGACAGGTTGTTTTTGTGACAGCCAGCTGTTGTGACAATATTCTGTAAAAGCATTCCTTCTAGCTGGCTAGGGATTTGGTGTGAATGCTTTCTGTTTCGTGCACTGTGTCCCACATTTTTATTTGGCGCTTACGTAAAAAAAACCAAAAAAACAACTAGTGAGTGTTGTGCTTGTCAGGCAAGTTTGGAGACTTCTGGAAAATTACAGCTTCTCTTGTTATATAGCTGCTCGTGCTGTAGAAATGTAAGCCAGCCTGCTCCTGGAGAGCTGCTAGACCTGAGGGACAGCTCCCTGTAACCCACCTATTTGATCACAGGAAGACAGTGGATGTAATCTTTTTGGATTTCAGTGAAGCTTTTGATACTGTCTTTCACAGTATCCTTCTGGACAAAATGTCCAGCGTTCAGCAGTTGAGCCAGGGAAAGTTCCAGATTTTGCACCTTGGATGGAGCAACCCTGGATGTATGGACAGGCTGGGGAATGAGAGGCTGGAAAGCAGAGCCATGGAAAGGGACCTGGGGGTCCTGGTCAATGGCAGAGTTGAACGTGATTCAGCAGTGCCCTGGCAGGCCCATGTCCTGGGGGCATCAGGCACAGCATCACCAGCTGGGCAAGGGAGGGGACTGTCCTGCTTTGCTCTGCACTGGGGTGACCTCATCTTGAGTGCTTAAAAAAGACATTTAACTATTGGAGAGTGGCCAAAGGAGGGCAATGAAGATGGTGAAGGGCCTTGAGAAGAAGCCGTAGGAGGAGTGGCTGAGGTAACTTGGTCTGTTCAGCCTGGAGGAGACTGAAGGGAGCCCTCACTGCAGTTACAGCTTCCTCATGAGGGGAAGAGGAGGGACAGCCACTGATCTCTTCTCTGTGGTGACCAGTGACAGGACTTGAGGGAGCGACCTGCAGTTGTGTTGGGGAAGGTTTAGGTTGGATATTAGGAAAAAGGATTTTCCCCCAGAGGGTGGTTGTGTACTGGAACAGGCTACCCAGGGCAGTGGTGACAGCACCAGCCTGACAGAGTTCTAGAAATGTTTGGACAATGCTCTCAGGCAAATGGTGTGCCTCTTGGGAATGGTGCTGGGAGTTGGGCTTCATGATCTTGGTGGGTCCCTTCCAACTGAGCATATTCTGTGATTCTGTGATAACTTCATTCCTGATACAAGAATTTGGAACTGTTTCTTGCTCTAGTACTGGGTTGGCCCCTATTGGTCTGTACCAAAATAAGGAATGCCCTGTGCCAATCATACCATGTTACCCAAATCTTGACTAAAAATAACTGAATGTTAACATGCATTTAATTATTGTCTAGTTCAGCCCTTCTCCCATGCTCAAACATGCAAGCTGACCTATGGTACTTAGAAATCCACTGCCACATCTGTCTCTAACTAGATTAACTATATAGATATTATTATACTGTTATTATAATTCATTTTAGTAACTACAGCTCACTGTTTTATTTAGTTGACATTATCTGCACCAGTATTGGTATGCCACAGCTTGCTTTGAGACAGAGGCAAACCACCAAAAAGGCTGTGTGCAGCTGGCCATGTTGGACTTTGCTCTCTCTTATAATTTTTAAATTCACATGGCTATGACTAGTACTACTCACAAGATGTGGGCTGGTAACAGATCCAGTTAATTAAAAAAATTCTCTGGCTACTGGCTGGCCTCATTATGAGAACCTCTACAGAAGATATTTAAGTCAGAAGGAAAATTTTGTTTTATCCATGCATATGCCAATACATACATATATATATATATATACAAGAAGTAGAAATTATAATATTCTGATATTATTATATATTCTTTTTCCCCAAGGTCTGCAATGCATCTGGAAAGCCCTTCCAAGCGCACTGATAGCAAAGCTTGCCTGGGTCCTCATGGAGCTGGATACCTCTCCCTGCTGATAGGATCAGCCAAGGCTCCGCATCCCAGTGAAAAATCCCCAGAAAGACTGTTTAAAGTGGAATTAGCAAAACGCGATTCTCCACTTCAAGCCCAAACACGAGAACAAGCTCCAAACTGTGATCCGACGTGGTAAGAAACCTGTCCCTCTCTGAACAATTGCTGGAAATTCCCCTCTTTTTTTGTAACAGAATCACAGAATTGTTAGGCTCGGAAGGGAACTCTGGAGATCATTCACCTCCCCTGCTAAGACAAGGTTACCTAGAGCAGGTTACTCGGGAACACGTCCAGGGGAGTTTGCAGTGTCTCCAGGGAGCGAGGCGTCCCTGGGCAGCCTGTTCAGGGCTCTTGCCACGCTCCGCGGTAGCAGCGCCGCGCTTGCTTCAGCTCCCCACGCAGCTGGCAGGGACGGGGGCGGGCAGGCTCGCTCAGAGCCCCTGCAGTGTCAGCCAGCGACTGGAAAGGCAGCAGTGCCAAAGGGCTTTTTGGAGCTGTGCAGCCCCAGGGCCCTTCCTGCTCAACACTGAAAAGGAGGGAGAGCACGGGAGGACGGCAAAATCAATCTGAAATGGTCCCCGCAAATGAGCTTGGACGAAGAGAGCCGGGAGATCCCAGCAGTGAAAACCTGCTACTGCCGTGCTTAGCAGCACAGCCAGTGTCACCCAACGCTTCAGAAAATGACAAACGCGGACGATGAACGCTGTCTCCGTTCAAACGATCCAGTTACTAAGTCAACTACGATCCTTACGCGCGCCTGGCACCTGGACAGCGCTCCCCAGGCAGTGCGGAAACTGCGCGGGGTGAGGGCGGGCAGCCGCGGCCGGCGGCCCCTTCCAACTCATGCGGATGGGAGCTGCCAGCAGGAACAGCTCCGCGGGCTCGGGGATCGGCCGCCGGGCTTGCGTGGTGCCCACCCGCCCAGGGCTTCCTTCCTGGCTTCCATCCTGACTTCCTTCTGGACTCAGCGTACACCCCCAGCCCCGCGGCCCGCCCGCGAGTGAGCGCGGCGGGGCCGCTCCGTGCGCAGGCGCTCCGGGCTGCGCCTGCCCCGTACCGCGCACGGTGTGGCGGGGCGGCCGAGCCCGCCCCCTGCGCCCGCCGGGCCGCGCTCGCCGCTGTCCCCGCCTGCCTCCGCCTCCAGCTCCGCCCGGGCGCTGGGAGCGGCGGCAACTTCCCCTCAAGTCCGCCCGGCGGCGAGGGGACGATGCGACCCAGCTAAGCGCGGCCCGAGAGGGGCGGGCGCGCCGAGGACGGGCAGCGTCGGCAGCAGCGGCAGCCCCGCCGCCTTAGTCTGAGTAGCCCGGCAGCCGCCCGCCTCAGCCCCCTGCCCTCCCCCGGTCGGGGCGGGAGCCGCCGCGGCCGTCCCATGTCCCGCAAGGCCAGCGATAATGTGGAGTACACACTGCGGAGCCTGAGCAACCTGATGGGCGAGAAGAGGCGGCGGGCGGCGGACGGGTCCGCCGGCTCGGGCGCGGCGGCGGGCGAGCGGAGCCTTATCGCCGCCGAGTCCTGTTCCAGCCTCAACAGCGCGGCGTCGGGCGGAGAGCTGGAGCGGGCGGCGCGGCGCCAGTTCCAGCAGGACGAGACCCCCGGCTTCGTCTACGTGGTGTCCGTCTTCTCCGCCCTGGGGGGCTTCCTCTTCGGCTACGACACCGGCGTGGTGTCGGGGGCGCTGCTCCTCCTCAAGAGGGAGCTCAACCTGGACGCGCTGTGGCAGGAGCTGCTCGTCTCCAGCACGGTGGGCGCCGCCGCCCTGTCCGCCCTGGCCGGCGGCGTCCTGAACGGGCTGTGCGGCCGGCGGCCCTGCATCCTGCTGGCCAGCGGCCTCTTCACGGCGGGGTCCGGCGTGCTAGCCGCCGCCCGCGACAAGGAGACGCTGCTGGCGGGACGCGTGGTGGTGGGGCTGGGCATCGGTGAGTGCCGCGCCGCCCCGCCGGGCTCCTTCCCCCGCGGGGAGCCGGCTCTTGCCCGATTAGGGGCAGCGCTCCCCCGGGGGCTGGTTTAACCGAGTCGGCAAACGCCCGTCCCTCCTGCACGCCCGCAAAGCCCTTTCGGTGAAGCAGAGGGCCAAGTGGCCCCGGAGTGCCCAAGGTTGGGGGGCTGGCGAGGGGGTCGCTTGGCTGAGCGAGGTCCGGGGCGGGGTCCCGTGGCCGTCGCAGCGCGGTGTGCGAGGGGACGGTGTGTG
The DNA here is from genome assembly GCA_013401135.1 of Cettia cetti. NCBI lineage: Eukaryota > Metazoa > Chordata > Aves > Passeriformes > Sylviidae > Cettia > Cettia cetti. The sequence goes on along the minus strand of VZUI01066988.1, from coordinate 232,702 downwards.
TTTGCCCTCTTCGATTTTATTAGAAGGTGGTGTAGTCCTGCTCCATTGCTGGGAGAGCTGTCTGGTTTTTGTACGAGGAGAATGGTCTCCCATCCTTTCTGCAGTTTCGTCTTGAGGGTGGTCTGTCAGTGTCAAGCGCACGCCGCAGGCTTTGCATTTGAGGGGGTTCTGGGAAGTCAGGGGCGAGGAGATCACGCCTGTCTTTCTGAACGGTGAATACCTCTCTTCTGGTTCCCCGCATAGCTTTACTTGAGCACTAAAGGAATGCCTGTGGGACAAAATGTGGTAGTAATTTCTCTGGCCTGAGTAAGTTAACGCTTGCTTTGGAAGGCTTTGGTTTTCATTAATGATATCCTAAACGTGAATTCTGCTCTTTATTTGCCTTCCTATACGGGTTGCAAGCAGTGGGATCTTGTAAAACTTCATAGTTGTCCCAAAGAACTTGTAGTGATGAGGACTGTTTCCTCTGGTCTATGAGACTGGCTTCTGTGCCGACTATATCCTAAATATCCCTCAAATTTGCGTTGCTCTTCAGCTGCCGTCCTATCTGGCAGTAATTGAATTGTACCGATATCTGAGATGGGCTGTATGAGGTTAATCAGAATCCTTCGACTATAGTAGTTAAAACCTTGCATTCCTTTCTATCTGAAAGCACAAGGACAAATTGAGAACTGAAATTGTTTTCCTCTGGGTAGCAAAGTTATGTTTCTTAGCCACTGAATAATTTTCTGAGTCCTCGGGCTTGTTATAGACACACTTTCTCTGATGCAAATCATGGCCTTATTAAGGAAGAAAAGTTAGTGAGTCATAATAAGGGCTGTCAGAAATAAAATTGACTCCATCCATGAAAGGGCTCATGCTGGTTTTCCCATACAGCAGCATCTTGGGGTTGCAATTTTCCTGCCCCAAGTTGGATGGTTCTTTTTTTAATTTTTTTAAAATGCTATCTCTCTGCACGATTTTTGTTTAATTAAGACTGCAGAATGTTGATAATATTGATCATGAAGTTCAGGAGGCAAAACTCAATTTGACTATAAGACTGCACGGATAACAGGAATTTTGATGGCAATGTGTAGTACATATATTTAGTGGTAGATACTAGAAATACCAAATGTGATGTCGTCTTGTGTTTGTAAAGCTTGTCATGTTCCTTTGCTAGTTACAATGACAACTTCAGGGGGTGTAGAGAAATGAAATGGATGGATGGTTTGCTTGACTCCTGTGTGTGTGTGTGTTTGGAAGAGAGATACATAGGCATGTTGGAATTGTCTTACAGTGGTGCAAATAAATGATATTCGAATTGTTGGAGAGATATGAGACTTGGGACTTAATATAATCAATATATAAACCACAGAAATGAAAACTAGGAGCCCTAGACCTCTTGTGTCCCCTGGAGAGCATTATCTCTTTTTGGCCTCTGTCCACATCAAGGGCAGAGGCAGTGGTTTTGCTGGGGCTCTGGAGAGCTGAAGTAAGAAATGAGAAATGTTCTGAGGATTTTGGAGCACAAAGACACTAATTTATGTTTTAAAAATGTGATTTTTTAAAATCACTTCTTTATGTGATTTAGCTTAGGGCCAGAAAAAGGCTTTACCTCAGATTGCTGTGAATGAAGCATGACAAGAGACTTCCGAACTGCAGAGTCCAATCCTAACACAGTTTGTTTTACAAAAGAAAAACCCATTGTGGTTCAGAGCTGTTCTCATGTAGCAAACTGGAGCATTTGCTACATTAATTCCCCCACCAGAGGGAGCCTGGATAATTTCATGAAGGCATTAGAAATTGGTGGAAGTTTTTTCTTCTCTTTCATCTCTTGGAGACTTCAGACTGTCATTTTACTGTCCAAAGTGAGCCAGAACTTCCTAGTGTTGGTGTAAGAAGTCTGTTCAGTAATGTGGCCCTTCAGCGATAGCACAAACTGCTAAAGTGCGAGGGTGCAGTAGTGTAGTTTTACGAATGCTTTCCTACCTGAAAACCAGTAAAAACTTGTTAACTGTGTATAATTTTATACATTTCTTAGGTTTCTTTCCTGTAGCTTTCTGCAAATTGCCCATCCAGAGATCTACTCCAGATACGTGTGGGATTTTTTGCATTTACTAAATGAATTACTGTTACGATCAGTACTGTGCTGCTGTAAAAGCAGATGCAGTGATGTTCCTTCTGCCCTTGCTGGTGCAGGATGGATCAGTGTTAATTTTGTCTGTGTGAAAAAATGGCTATTTTTCTTGTGGCTGTGATTTATAAAGGAATACAGTTAAACTTTCAAGGATGAAAACCACAGGATATATGATGAAATGAGGAACATCTCTCATTTGTCTGTCTTATCCTCTTTTTTACCATTTTCCTTGGAGCTGTTTTGAAATGGAAATCTCCCTTTTTTTCTACAGCCATTACAGAATGAAATGTTTCTGGAAATAAAGACTTCCTCTCAAGGACAAGCCTAAATCCTCTTATTGTAAATGTTGAAACGGTTTTTATGGTAGAAACAGTTATGTTCCCTTTCTGTCCCTCTTCCCCTCAGTATTAATATGAAATATAGAGAATGCATAAAAAGGGAAAACATGTTTAGCATAAGTTTAGAATAGCCTTAGATCTTTTCAGATCTGAATTTCTGGATACATAGTTTGTGACTGTTCCAGGCTAAATGGCTTAAGAACAAGGTAATGGCCATTATTTCGTCCCACCTGCCCTTTCCAAGCAGTTCTGGTGTCCTGGACTCTTTAGGAATTTGTCTGAGCCAGATGTCAGGCATGCAACACTTGGACAGGTGTTCATAACAGCAAATGGGGACAAGATCCAAACATTTAGGAAATTGGATTGCATGTGCTTGGTAACACTTAGTATGAGCTTAGCTAGGTCATTGGCACAAAGCATGTTTGGACCTTTGGCATCTGATGATGGTGAAGGCTTCCTCCTATTGTCTTGTGTTGGCTACAGTAGTTTGTGTGCTTGACAGGAAAGCTGGGTCCTTCACTTAGCTCGTGTTTGGTCTGTCCCAAAGCCTGCAGTCAGGCCGGTACTGAAACACTAAAAGCAAGAACTGGAGATGAGAATTATTTCTACTGAAAACTTGCTGTCCTGAGAAGGAGGGCAAGGAGTGAGAAGAGTAATCACTGGGACTAAACACAGCAAAGACTAGAAAGGATAATAATAATCAGCCATGTTTACAAAATCACTTCTTTCTTAGGCTGTAATCTGTCCAGTGTTCTAAATTGCCTGAACTCACTGGCCATGGTTTGCCAACAGCTCACCTGTCTGCAATGGGAATAGTTTATCCTTCTGTCATCTGGGGATGCTGAAGGTTTTAAGCTTACAGCTGGTGTAGGTGGGTGTTGTCATGGTGCTTCAGGTAGTGAGCTGCTCAGGTTACTTTTTCAGAACACTTGCATAGTACCTGTGGAAGGAAAGCAGTTTGAGCAGAGTTCAGGAAGTGACAGCATTAAGCTTCCTCCTCCGTAGCTGATCTCTGTCTTGATGTACAGTCGTTATCTGGATAATTAGATACTCCTGTCTTGTTTGGCATGCAGAATAAATGATGCTCAATTAATGATCAGCTTTTCAGGGTTTTGTTTTCTTGCTGAATGTGTGGCTTAGGCATTACCTAATGCACACATTACCCAAGCTCTCATGGAAGCAGCTACTTAGGGTTACAGTATGTGCACGTTACTGAGTCTGCAGTGCTATGGGGACCTGCCTGGTTAGGTGCATTATCTTCTCCTTGACTCCTGTCTTTTGTACATGAGATATCTTCAGAATGTAAGCTGCTCAGTGCTTGCTTTGTGCTCAAAATGTCTGTAGTATTTTTTTTTTTTAAGGCTATATTTGAATCTGACATATGTAGTGCTCCTGGTAGCATCTTTTGAATACATATGTAGGTCATTTTCTGAGCAGAGGAAGCAAGATTGTACACAGAATTAGGCAGGAGTGAAAAGCTCTGGCATATGGTTGTGGCTCCCCTGGTGGGGTTGGCTTCTACTGACAGTAAGGTTCAATACCAAATGAAAAAAATAAACAAATATATCCAAAGGACTTGCATCATGTAGTTCAAACTCTGTATGATATTTGAAGTGGTTAAATAAAGGTCTGTCATATAATCTGGATTACTAGATATGCTGTGGAAATACTAGAAAATAACTGGTATGACATATTGCCTGTGAAAGATGAGGATATGTGTGCTGGTTCTAGTACTTTTTTTTTTTTTTGGAATATGACTAAGCTTTTTCAGGTATTTTTCAGGGTATTTTTATCTTGGAAAACCAGATTAATCTTCTCATCCTCCCTTGGCAACCCGATATGTGAAGCTCTGAAGCTTCAATCTGTTTTTATAACTGAGTGTCCACCAGCTTTTTTTAAAGGAGTTTACATCCTGGTACACTTTGGAGTCACCTTCAACTCCCAAATATGCTGTGCTACTTCTGACAGATGCTTGTAATTTTCAGTCCAGAGGTTCTTAGGCTATTTTTATCTCTGGAGACAGTGGTTTGTTAGTATAGGCTAGTAGTAGCGATGGAAGGGGATGGAGAGACAAATTTCTGGGTTGTTGCAATTGACTCTTGTGCTGTCACTGCCCAGAGATGGTCACCCAAGCTTCCAGGATTTAAAGCTACTGACATTACTGTCTGTGCTCAGGATTGAATATCTCTATCTTAAGAACTTAATCTATTCTTGTGTGAAAGCATCTGGAAGGATACATTAGCTTCTGACTGGAGCTGAAATCTCCCAGGGTACCAGGATTAATTTAAGATGAAAAACTGTATCTTTTGAAGTCCTGTAATTTTGTGTGCCTTGGACAGGATACACAGTGCTATGCTCAGTTGACTGTCACGTCAACAAACACCAACTCCCTTACTGTTTAGTCTGATGGTGTAATACAAAAATCATCAATTTGCACATGAATGTTGTTACTTTATATTTAGCGACCATTTCAGGATAAAGTATTCGGTACACAGAGTTATATCTAAGAGAATTTCTGGATTTTTGATTCTTCTGGACACTTTAAAGTTGAGAGGGAGTGTTTTGGCATTTTTGCTATCATTCTTATTTAACTTAAGAAAGAAATTAATTCCCATAGTTCATAAACCTTGAAATTTATTTTCTGTCTTTAAAACATGGGTATTTATCTAAAATAATTTTCCCTGTACTTGGTCAACTTTAATCCTTCAAATCAAACTTCAAATCCCTGTTGGATTATCTTTTTTATTTTGGAAAAGAAATAGAAAACATCCATTTCATAGGTGACATAAAATTGAAATTATGGTCTTCTTACTCCTGATAAAACGGCAGCTTGAAGGAAGCTTGCAGTGTTAAGCACAAGAGTTTACTTACCTTGAAAAATTTATGTAGGCACTGTAGGTGGGCTTATTTTCAAAATGCTTTGTTTGCTACAGGAAGAGGAGACCAGTGGCATCCACTTACTGTGATGTTGGAGCCAGCAAGTCATTCAGCTGGAATTCTTGGGTCTGGGTGACTTGTTTGGCTGAAGTTTGCACCAGTCCCATCAGCAGAGGCACAAGGCAGGATAGCTGAGGATAGTCCAAGCAGCAGATTCAGGGTGCTGGCTGCTGTCTCGTGGTGTGCACTGTCAGAACTTGCACTTAACTTCTGTTCTGAGCTTACTAGTCTGTACTTTGCCAGTTGTATCCTGAGAAGCAATGAAAAAAGTGATCCTGAAAGTAGGTGCTGAAAAAAAGTCTTTAAATTATATTTTTCTTTATTATCTGTAGACTTCAAGATTAATTATAGCAGATGTATGCTCTTAAGTGGGGTTTTATAGAATATATCCTCTTTTAAAATGCATTAATTTCTTTTGAAACTAGTATTTTAGGGATCTTAGGGATTATTCCATTCAAATATGGTAAACTTTCGGGTTGCAAGTCCTACAGAAGTCCTGAAAATTGATGATTTCTACTTCAGATGGTTGGACTTAAAGTGAGCAACTGTGGCTGTGTGGCATGCTAGCACTACAGAGGTACAATGGGCCTGATGGATAGCTTTGTTTGCAAAATTGTTTTATGGGTTTTCACATATGAACTGTACAATCAGTGTTTCTGGTGTGAAGCTTGTGAAGAGCCGGGGTCTACACTGAGCTGCTGGAAGCCTGAAAGCAGTGACTGATGAAAGTCAGGAGAACAGAGTTCCACCTTTTGGGCTTTTTTTTTATGTCTGTGAACAAGTATCAAGAGAAGCAGTTGTTAATTCTGTTGTAGAGATCTTGTGTAATGTGGCTCTGGATGAGTCTGGAGCCATCTGATTACTTTAGCATAACTCTCTGTAAGTCTTTTGATGTAACTTGGGTGCAAACTCTTCTAAAATATATTTTGCACATGATAGTTGTAGAAATGAAGGTTTAAAAGCACACATTCCTGTTCTATTTCTGATCTTCCTCTGATTTGTTGTCAGATTTAGACTGGTTTCTTAAAGGATTTTTTTCAAAGCAAATATATATTCTGAAGGGGATTTTTTCATAGGTAACCACCTACTTTGGCTATTTATATACCCATTCACTGAACTTAGGTTTCTTAGCTCAGACAGTCTGGCCCTCCTTCCTTCACAGGTCCCTTCCAGACATGCTGCTGGCATGGATGAAGTGCCACGCTGTGACCCCAGAGGGCCCCTCCACTCCCATCTAGCTGGCTATGGATGGGCCACAGCGTGCTTTCAGCCATGAGGTTGGCCAACATGTTCCCACTTCCCCCTAGGTTTGGTCTCTTATTCAGCTGAGCAGTGAGGGTATCTGCCTCTGCTGCACTTGGGAACAGACTTCCTTTTGTGTTCCTCCCTTTCAAAATGCAGATTCTTGTTTGAAGTCCCCATGTGTGCCCTAAGGATTACATCTGGGTTGACTTTCTTTGGAATTCTGCCATCATTTCATGTGGCTGTGTGCTAGTGAGCTCATACACTGAAGCTGTTGTGTAAATTAAAAAAAAAAAAAAAGAAAAAAAGAGAGGTGTATGTTTATTGATAAATGCAACTTTTTGCCTTTACCTTGGGCTTGCAGTTTAGTTGCCACTCAGGGTTTTTTCCCCCCCTCTCCTCTGGAGATGGTTTTTTTAGTTGTGCGTATTCAGGAGTTGTCAACCCAGCATCTCTGCCTGAACTTTTCTTCCACCTCCCTCCTTGATTTTTCCAGTGTAATTCAGCAAGGAGCAGTTCTCTGGAGGAGGTTTGTCCTCTGTGGCTAATCTGAAAGGCTTCTTGGTTCTCATTAGAGCTGGTGTTTTCTAGGACCATCTGACACTGACTGTGGGGCTCATCCTTTGTGAGTGTTCTACACCAACAAGCATATTCTACTTGTACTCTTGAGTGACAAGGCAACTTCCAGGGAAAAAAAGATTTCCAGGCAGTGTGGAGAACACCAGTAATACCTGATGCTTTTAGCACATGGTCTGTCAGACACTGCAAGGCTGAACAGTCTTCAGGGGGAAGGATGGATTCCCTTTCTTCTTCCTGAAGGTCTGAGGAAATTGCTTCAGGCCTCAATTCTAGAACTTTCTAGTCTCTTTTCAACACAGTGTATTTGAGAAGGTCTGAGTTTCACAAGTCTCATCTCAAGTGGTAGCTTTGAGGAGCTCTCTAATGTCATGAACAGCCAGCCAAGCACATACAGCTGCATGCTCAGTTGTCTCTGAGGCAGGAGTGGTTGTCAATCTTCAGATGATAGACACAAAACCAGGAGATGCCAGAAATGGTGGAAAACCTGCTATGTAAACAAAAATATGTAGCTAAAATTAGAGTCATCTCTACATCACCCATATTTTTACAGTCTAGACAATATGCAATAGTTTTAGAAACTTGTACCATAAGCAGGAGCCCTATGGCAACACTTTTCAAGCCTTTTCCCAGAAATGGGAAAGGCTAGCCTGCAGAAACAAGAAGTAACAGCCCTTTTGTTTACCTTTTCATTTGTTTAGGAGCCTCGTGTACGTGGTTTTCTCCACTGTTGCTTCCCTTGCAAGAGAAGCAAAACCAGTAATGGTGGTTTTAATGTGTCTCTGCATAAAATCACTTTGGAAAAAGATTATTTTCCTGCAGTTGGAACTATTAGGTATGTGTTGTGTTTAGGCACAGCTCTTCTACTTTGCTGCCTTTCTCTGGAAATACAGGGGAATGCATTCTAAGTTGGAAAGAGCAGAAGAACCTGCCTGGGCTTACACAGGTTCTATTGCCCATGCTGTGCATGCATGGCCTTCTAAACAGGGAGTGTGGTCTGGTGAGCACTGCTCTGAGAAGCATCCACTGAATTGATAATTGATTGCTGGCATATGCCAGTGGAAGCAGTTCTTTAATTTGTTTGCTTATAAGAAATTCTCTCCTGTTCCTTCTCCTAAATACTTGTTCTGTGCAAGAACCCTACAGAGACTTCTTCCTTTGATCAATCTCCCCTACTTAGTAACACTGGGTAGTTCTCTAGGTATGTTTTCATAGTTTTAGCACTTCTACTCGTTTCACCAGATAAGAACTTTGAACTTAGGCCTGCTTGAAGGCACCAATAATTTGAGCTTTAAATCCATCTTGAACTGGCTACACTTATAATAAATGAGTGGATGTCGAAGTTTTGCATTGGGTTGTTTGTTCTTGTCTGACTGTCTTCTTTCCTTCAAGTTGAGCGTCATAAAAAACCAGGAAGGTGACCTTAGCTAAATAACTTCATGCTGTTAGGACTGGTATGTTGCTGTCAAAGCAGTGCCATTGTTCATAAGCCGTCAATTGCATTTATTCTAATAGAAAAGTTAAATATTGGTAGTGTTTGAAAACTGTAGCAATTGCCTTGATTCATGCCCTTCTCTGAGCTGTCTTCTGCAGTTCATCAGATCTTGCTTTTGTATATCTCTCATTTCCAAGAGCAAGAGATGAGTAGATCTAGAAGTACTCCTCCTTTTCCCTAGTGCAGTACCAGAGCTGAACTGCTGTGCCCAGAGAAGTGGGCACAGAGGAGGAGCACTGGTGCCATCCTGTTCTCATGAACTGGGCTGCAGTTTAGCCTCCAAAACAAGACCAGACCAGCTGGTAGAAATGGGTAGTTTCTGTTTGCATCCCTCTCTTTTCCTCCCTTAAATTACCGTTGTTGATTCTTGTTCAAAGCCTGTAATGGTATTACAATACTTGGTAGTTATCTGTGATTCTGTGGGGTTTTTAACTAAAATTATGAAAATTCAAACAGTATGACCCATTAGGTTTTACAGCTCTAGTCTTATAGGAGCTTGCAGTACTTAACCTGGAAAAAATAGAGTTGTTGATTTTCTCTATCATTATCTCACAGAAATGAATAGGCAGTCAGGATTCAATAATTTCTTTAAGGAAGAGTTAGATGTTCCTGATACTGAAGACAACTAACTTCTGAGCATGTTACAATTTTTTTCTCATGCTATTGTAGCATGGGTTTCACATTCCAACTGTAAAAATTGTCAACATTCCAATTGTAAAAATTATCAGGAGTTAAGAAAGGAAAAAAAATCTACCGCCTTAAAGATGCCTAAGGAAATTCAGAAGCAAAACCTCTTTTAATAAATATACTTAATAAAGTACTTACGAGATTTTTATAGGAAAAGTGGTAGATAACTAAAAATAATAACATAAATTATGATGAAAGCCATGACAAGAAGGCTGGAGCAACATCAGCAATCTAGAAAGATAACAGAAGCACAGAGCCTACATGAGGTATTGGAGATAGGGAATATTTTTACTGCCTGTTTGAACGTCTAACTGGAGGGCAGGTGGGATCAGGGAGGTCTGGGAGCCTAAATTCTTGTGTAGCTGGTGGAGGATGGTATACCAGAATCCCAAAGTCAGAGGACTGGAGTTGGAGTTAGTACTCTTTTGGAATCTACTTGTTCAACAGGTGATAGTAGGAAAGAAATTCCTGTTCTTATGGAATTTTTTTGTATGTTTAAGGTTCAGGTCAGTATGCTTTATTTGCTGTTCCTAGTTGTATAAAGACCTGCTCTTCCTGTTATTTTGAATTTACTTTTCTGCTTGTAGCTGCCTACCTAAGAAGTTTTGTTTATGAGGTTAAGGAGATAAAAATCATAGGGACCTGCTGCTAAGTACTTCCTCTCTGATTTAGTTAATTAACTTGCTTTCTAGGTTAGTTAATTTTTAGGATTGTTGATTGGACCTCTGATGGAGAGTGTGGAGAGTCTTAACATGTGAGGAAGGCAGTGTGGTAATGGATGAACTAGAGCATGGAGGAAGTAATGGTTAAGTCCAAAGCTGTGTGTACTTTAAGCATGCGCTTCAGCAGATGTTTGCATACAAGTGACCTTTTTGTTTGTTCACAGGGCCTTGATTATTGGACTGTTGAGGTCAGTAGTAGCTATGTCAGCACAGAAATGGGGAATCTGCCTGAGGGGAAAAGGTAAGTCTGGTTTTATTCACTATGGAGTTCAGCTAAGTCTTTTGCCTGGTAGACTCCCTGCTCCTGCATTAATCATAGGTGCTGCTGACCTCACCAGTCCAATTCACATTGGAACAGCTTGGTATACGAATGAAATCCAAACCCACCTGGACAATTTTAGGATCCTGAAATCAGTGGTGGAAAAAGCTCAATGTTGCACATAGGCAAATGTTTTAGCCCAAAAATTCAATCACTGTGAGAATATTTTGAGCTAGCACTTGTCTGGTTTTGTGCTGTGTGTTGTTCTTGGGTAGGAGGAGAAATAAAGCACAAATCCTTCCTCTTGTAATGATTGACTGGTGTGTTCTTAGAAAAAATCATTGATGCATGTAGCAGAAACGTGGGCACACATTGAGTAGGGCATTACACAATAAAATGTTAACTTCCCTTTTAGTGAGTGGGAATGTACTTTACTAAGTTCTTTTGACAATTTGGATGAGAGTATACTATTTATCATAAAATCTAACATTGTGTAGGGCACAGTATTTGTTTGCACCTGTGTGGTCTGTGTGATTACCTCTGTGCATCTTGCCATCCTGCAGGTTTAGGGCTTCATTCTGCTCCTGACCTCAGTCTGCAAGTTTTTTAGCTGGTGTACACAAAATATTATCATGTTCAACAGCCTGTGTACTTCTGAAAAAGCTGGAGTTTCATGGCATATTATTTTAGGTAATGCTTTGTTGTTTTACCTTCTGTTGTGTCTCTGATGGTGACTTTATAAAAAGAATGAGATAGTTAGTGTTTTGGCTTTGATTCTGCCTACTCTGTCCCCACTTACTCCTTCCTTTCATTCAAAAGCTGTCTGTTTTATCAGTCTGCAGGCCTCTCCCTCATTCAAAGTTAATTGCTTTGCCTGACACTCGTGAACTATCTGGGCTATTAATCATTATCCTCTTAGATGTGGAGTGTTTCCTTGCACCAGAGGAAACAGTACTCTGAGCTTGTTATGCAGGAGTGCAGGGAAGGCTTCTCCTCATAACTCAAGACTAGCAGTCCTGTCTCCTCTGTAATACCAGTTGGATCTTTAGCAAGATCTGAGGCACCTGTTTAGAGCAGTTGTGTTAATCTATTCATAAGCTAATCCTCAGTAGTTCACCCTGTATTGGTGAAACTTCTAAGGGACTCTATGCACATTTTCTGGTGTTCTTTGTCTAGAATCTTAACATGTTTCTGGCTGATTTAATAGAGCTTCTCCTTATGGTTATATTCTCCCTTGTATCTTTGATCCCTGAGTATGGAATTGTGTGTGTGACTGTTTCAGATTGTTGTTGAGGCATAAGTCTCTATGGCAATGTGCTGGTTGGATGAGGGTGAGTCTGGGCTGCCTGATAGCCTGCTGTCTCAAGCTTTGGTATTCATTCTGCTTTTTTTCCTAGAGACTCTTTGTGGAATACATGGAATGGAACTGTGCTTGTGTGTTAAGTGTGATGGGGACTTCCTATAAACTACTTTGCTGCAGTCAAACTAGTCAGTTTTTCAGTTTTGCTACCTGCAATGGCTTCTAACCCCCAAGTTTCTCCAGGGAATTTCGTTTGGACTTGGATGTAGGGAAATCAGTCCTTGCACTGGTGCACAGAAGGAGAAACTGGAAGTGGGAGTGCTAAAGCAGCACTATTTGAACCTCAGTAATTCATATGCCATACTTGTCTTTCCTGGCCCGTGTTGGTGAAAAACAATGTCTGATCCTGGCCTTTTAGACAGCCATGTTGGGAAGTGGGAAGTAATGCAGACATCTGGAGAGTCCCACATGTGTGTATGCACAGAAAGAGTAGAGTAATGAAATAAAATTATATTGCTGAATATTTTAATTATGAGTTGATTGTATTTTTATCATAAGAAAAAATGAGATTGAAGATGGTTATGCAAGAGGATACTGTAAACCAAGTGTACAGATTTTCAGGATTAGTGTGTTTGAAACAAATTCTGCAGCTGTGTTTTGGAGAACAGGAGAAGATGTGAAGAATGGCTTTGGGTTATGGGGCCATTTTTTCTGCTTATTTAAGTTTTTTTTTAATCAAGTGAGGATATATAGTTCTTGTCTTTGTCTTTTCTTTTTTGTTAAATTTTTATCAAATAGGGATGTAGATAATATGGATTTGTTTGTTTTAACACCTGCACAGGATAACTAGTTTTCCTCTGTGCTGTGGTAGTGAGCAAGAGGAAGAACTTCAAGAGGCCTGACTTGGCACACTCCCAGCAAAATTGATTTCTTTACCTCATGATCTTGATAAACTACAAATTATTACAGTACTTTACAGGAGAGCTAATCTGTTCATGAGGTAATTGTATGTTTATATAAAATCAGGTCTGTAAGGTAGATATGGATGTCATACTTAGTCACAGCTGAAAAGTATAGCTTTAAGCATATTTTCTAGGAAAGTTTGTAAGACTTTTAGACTGATATTTGAAGATAACACACATAGTATTTATTTGTAAGTGCTATAAATCTTCTATGGTATTTTGCTTACAGCAATGCTATCTTTCTTGCTTGAAGCAAATGATTCAGCTAGTTGTAGTCAAACATAAAAATGCCTGTGTGCGTGCTTCTCAGTCTCACACAAATATGTTCCCAATGTAGCTGAATCATCCAGAAGCAATGTATGGCTCTTTCTTTGGATTTCTATTTGTCCTGCATTATCAGCACTAAAGTACATGTATCCCTAAAGCAATAATAGGTTGAGAAGTGTTTGCTTTACTCTGTCTCCTTTTCACAGTTGTTCTGAGTGTTCTTTGGTTTGTATTCCTATTTGTCAGCATTATCAGCCACTAAAACACATACATCCCTGAAGCAGTAATATGCCAAGAAGTGTCTGATCTGCTGCATTTCACTTTCACCCTTGCTCTGTGTGTTCTGTCCTCTGGAAATTTGTCTTGTTACAGGGCCTGTAGCCATCGGTTTTCCAAGTCACAGTGCACTTTGCCAGTGCAGGTACCAGATGGGTTGTGTGTTCTACAACCTGGAGCCCATTCTGTCTGCTTGTGTGCTGTAGAAGCAATCATAGCTTGAACACTATTGCAAGAAAAAAATAAAAATACTTCATGCTGATACAAAGAGCTACAGACACAAAGCCTCAAACTCATCTTGCTGTAACTTGAAGTTTTTTGTATAATGCACAAGCCTGAATTACAGTCTTATGTTAAAATAAGTTAAATATATGCGTGTGGTTGTTTTACTTGGTCACTCACTCGAAATGCTGCAGTGAAGGTGCTGAGGCATTGGAACAGACTGCCCAAAGAAATTGTGGATCCAGCCTGGAAAGGGTTTTGAGTAACTTGGTCTAGTCGGAGGCGTCCCTGCCCATCCTGTGGCAGGGCAGTTGGAACCAGATAATTTTTAGTCTTCTCCAGCCCAAACCATTCTGTGAAGCCATGAATAAGAAAATGTCTGTTGTGCTGTTGAAAGGTGTGACTTGCACAGTGAGTCCCCAAGTGTCTGATGTACTCTTTTGCTGAGTAAATAAAAGATCAATCTTTAATTCTTGGATTTATCACTTTCTGGCATTTGAATCATCATGTGACTGTGGTGCCTTATGCCTGCATTTTTCTTTCTGTAAGATGGAACTGTTGTTTGCATTTTCAAGAGTATTCTTGGACTTATTTAAAAACAAATAATACTATTTTTTTCTATCAGTCATAACCTGTTCAATACTGCAATTACTATAATGGGCATTATAGTGTGATTTTCAATTTCTCAGGTAATTTCCTCTATAATCAGATCTCTGTCCCTCCTTGGTGTGTGTTTGACCTGTAGACACAGAGTACTGTAGGTGGGACTTCTCAGAGAAGTCTGGTCTCATTACAGCCAGACATTCAGTCTTACTGAAATGCAGGTAAATTATTTCTAAAAAATTAATTAATTTCTATATAATTATTTTAAAATTTTATTATTTAATTATGTCTTGATTCTGTCACTGTATGTAATTCTACTTAACTGGAAATGCAAACTGCATTCATAGATACACAATACAAATTGGCACGTGTCATTGGGAAGAAAGAGATGGCCAAAAATCAGGCCACCTCTAAAAAGCATTCTAAAATGTATCTCAGTGGGGTAATGTAGATTTAACTTCCAGGATGTACTCTGACATGCTGTATCACTGACTGCTTATTCTTCAGTTTCTCCCACAAGCCTATTCTTTGCCTTATGAGCAAATAGCACAAGAGTCATTAAAGGACTGCCACTAAATGCTTTTGGTAAATCATTCCCAAGACTGAGTTTTCTAATATGGTGTATTGAAACACTGCTCAAAGGGTCTGTACATATTAGCAATTAAAAAGTCCTTTAAACTAGGAAAGGATAGTGTAAACTCAGAATGAGCATGTGAACATGAACTTGACAGTATTTGAAACACAGATCTCAAGATGATGAGCAGTAAACATTTAAAGTGCTGAAAGCACACAATGCATTGGAAGCATAATCCATGGGGGCTTTTCTAGCTGTTACATTATTGCAGTAGGTTACAAGTATTAGGGAGGAGGATTCTGTTTTAAGGAGGTTATCTTTGGTGACAGGAGGAGTAGCAGTGTCTTCTTCCCAACCTCATTGACAGAAGCCTGTCATCAACACGTGCTTTGCAATGGATAGTAAACTTTTATGGGGAAAAATAGTATAATTTGTTATACTATTTGTTATACTAATTTGTTATACTAATGGGAAAAAATAGTATTATTTGTTTTTAAATAAATCCAAGAATACTCTTGAAAATGCAAACAACAGTTCCATCTTACAGAAAGAAAAATGCAGGCATAAGGCACCACAGTCACATGATGATTCAAATGCCAGAAAGTGATAAATCCAAGAATTAAAGATTGATCTTTTATTTACTCAGCAAAAGAGTACATCAGACACTTGGGGACTCACTGTGCACTTGGGGACTCACAGATAGTAAAATTTTATGGGGAAATTATTTTCTTACTGTATGCAAGTATAAATAATACTAACTGGGCAGGTAGGAGTGGGTAGTGACTAATTCAGAGATCTAGTCACCTATGAGCTATTTTGTGCTTCATTGTAGGTTCCTAGTGCTTTATTAGAAGCTATCACAACTGGTTCCATTCCTACTCGCAGTTACTTTATTAGTGCTCAGTTTAATAATTCTTCCCCAGTGGATAATTAATTCTGCTTTCTGATGTTGCTCTCCTGCAGTATTGTTAGCAGGCCCTACCTTTTGTTTTGGGAAACAAGAAAAAGGAAGTAGGCCAAAAATATTTTAAAATGTAAATAACGTAGTTTTTTACTTTTGAGTGGAAATTCAATTATATGTAGCTAGGTTTTACCATAATTGATGTTTCAATTAAATCTTGCTTTATGAAAACTTAATTAAAAGATCAGGTTCAATGTGATATAGGGAAAATCAAGATGGGAGATAGTAATTACTTGATAGAGTTTCTTTGGTAAGAGTCCTGTGAGGATTCAGACATCCTTCCCTGCTCTAGACTAAGACTTTTCAGTTTACCTCAAGTGTGGAAATTTCTTCATAATTATTTTTTCTGTGAAAGGGGAGTAATGCTGTAATCACAGGGCTTGCAAAGCTTATTTTTCAGAGACATCCTGGATTTCGTTATTTTTCTCAGTGGTAGCTTGTGCATGAATCTTTTCACTTAAAGCTTGAACCTTAAATGAGAGTGTCTTGTCACTTTGAAGGAGAATGTGGCTTCATTTTTAACCATAAACGTTTCAGTTTTAAGGATGGAATCCACTTCTAAGTGGGAACAGGTATGAAGGAGTTAAAATTTACTACTCTGTAGTAGCCATGCCTCAAGTACAAAAAAGTTGTGTTTCTTAGAGGCTGGCAGACAGCAAACTGAAGCAGTGGAGTATTTCATTGCCCAGCTTGTTATCTGACAGCTCACACTGATTTATTGCAACTTGTGTAGTGCAAGTCACAGCAAAAACAGATTTTATCTTAGAGATACTTGCTGTATCAGTGTTAATTGGTATGGGACTGTCAGATATACTTTTTTAAATTGCAACTCCTAATCTTTCTTAAAATTTCTAATTTTACTATTCTCTCACCATACAGGGGCAACACAGCAGACTGACAGGAGAATCAGTTCAGTGCCCTGAGCTGCAGAATGGCACATCAGATACCCAACTTTATTTCCTCTTAATCTTTAGGTTATCTAGAGTTATCAAAGTCTTGTATCACTCAATCAGATTTACCAAGAACAATGCAGTGTTTGCCCAGCTTTCTCTGTAGGTTGACCTGGAGCTCTGCCTGAATCCTCCCCTGCTATTGTGTCTGGAGAATGAAAACAGGGTGGGAAAGAGCTGCTCTGTGGGGGAACCTCAAGACTTGTGCTCCATGCTCTGAGTAAGAACCTAACAAAGTGCAAAACAAATGTTGAAGTAAAGCAGCTGTTACTAGAATTACACCTGTTGTTTGGAAAATGGCTGTGCATCACAATGCATCTAGAGAACTGCAAGCTGTCAAAAATTGAAAGTCATTTCCCAGAGAGCTCTTTGGCAGTCCATTTCCCTGACAAAATTTAGCAGTAATTTCTTTCCACCTGCAGCATCCATCCACTCCTGGTTGGCTGAGGCTTCCTTATCTTTGTAGTTGATCTGTTTCTCTTTCACTTTTAGAACTTGACACTACTGTCTTACTTCTTCCCCCCTCAAGTGCAGCAGGCTCATTCTTCACTTGTAGCTTCTTTTTTTTTTTTGTCAGTATAAGCCGCTGGCGGTTGTAAATACACATCAAAAGTGTTTAAAGTAATGTTGTATCTCTTGACAACTTGGATATTGCACCATGAGTACTGCAGTTGTGATAGTTTAGGAGAGCAGTCACAAGTCATTTCTAGGTGTAAACCTGTGTGACATGAAGAAATTCAGAATTGGCTTATCCCTCTGCTAAGGGCACTCTAATGTGAGATCCTTGTCCTAATAGTTGAAACCTTCTCTGAGACTACCACTTTTCTTGAGATATTTTACTTGGCATTCCTCCATAGGATGTTCTTCTTTTACAATTGTGTTGCACTGGCACTGAGCAGCTGTTATTGAATTGGTAGCAGGGAAACTCCTGATCATGAGGAGAAGGACTCATGGCAGCTAGATATTTAAGGTGTATTGCTTCTCTTAAAGCAAAGAAATGTGCAGCACTGATTGACTTAACCCATGTGCACTGGGAAAGGCCTTACCCTCCCTAGCAGGCAAAAAGGGCATGCCACAGAAGGTACCTTGAGGAACAAGGTACTGATTTCTACCACCCTCCACCCTCCAATACTGCAAATATTTTGCTGTATGGTTAAAAAGATGTTTTATTATCTCTGCATGGATTGCCTGTGTTTGTAGACACAAGCTTGGTTGTATACAAATCTGCTAGTGTAGAAAAAAACTGAGCAATTGCTGTGATTCCTGTATTTTCATTATAACTGAGTTATACTTCCATTACTGTCGTTAAGTGCTACTTGCATTATAAAGGCATAATTGAAACTTAGTTTTTAAAATCAAACCTTAGGCTGTAAAAAGCTTACAAGGTTTTGTTTATTTTTTAGAGTAATAGTTATAAAAACCATATAACTGGTACCTATCTTTCTACCAGTCATGCTGTTTTTTGCACAAGTGGATAAATGTAGCAATTCCTATAAAAATATAGTTCTGTGTGTTGATGTTTGCAATGTATTTACCCATGGCAAGCACAAAATTACTGGGAATATACATTAGACAGACAGTATTTTTGAATGGCTTTCCTGAATAGGGAATGATATCATTCAATGTTACTTTTCCTCTAAAATGTTAGTTTGTTTCTCTAAAACACTTAACTTTGCAATGAGATTAGTCTTTCTAATTTCTATTTTTCTTTTAATTAATTGCGAGTGCTAGGTAAGAAAATGTGTTCTTCTGCTCATCTTCATCTGAAGCTTCATGTTTGGAGACAGTTGCTAGACTTTTAACACAGTGAAACCTAAAGCAGTTTACAGATAAGTTAACCAGTTTCACTGTTTTGATAGCTGCACTTGTAAAAAAGGCACTGTTAAAAACAATTTAGGTTTAGGAAGAATATAACTGTAGCTTTCAGGTATAACCTGAAGGCATGCTTTTGGTTGAGTTGTGGTTCAGCTTCTAAAGCTTGTTCATGTTTGTATAGATATCATTTCCCTTAAAATTCTTTTAAGTTGGGTAAGGCATCACTGTAGTAGAATTAGAAAAAATGGTATATAATCAAAAGTAAAGTAAAGTTAGAAAGGAACATTCATTCTCTGTATAACTTTCAAACCATTACCCTTGTCCTCTGAAAATAAAATTTCTCTGCACAGAAAATGTGTAATCCTTGAAGCATTTAACCATTGTTCTGGGGTTTTTGATGTGGGATTGGTTTTTTTCAACCATGTAAAGATTGTGTTTGTAATGCTGGCTTTCTGGCATATATGGATGCCTATGCATACAAGCCCTGACAAATCTTTTTGGGTCATTATAAAACCATACTTCCCTGTTGGAAACTGCAGTTTGTGTGGCTAAGTCAGCAGAGAGAGGCAGATTGGGACACACCCCCCCCCCCCCCCCCCCCCCAGCCTCTCAGTTAGTGCTTGTGGTGATCTGTGCCTCAGCACAATTCCACTCCAGCCACCAGATCAAAATCTTCAAATGGGCAGAGGGGTAGCTGAGATGCTCCTCCAGATCCCCTCATTGCTGGACAGGGAGTAGCCACTGGATGGGGAAGCAGTTCCTTATCTGTGGCTGCCTCAGGACCTGACCACCTTCAACTGCCAGTTCTTCCTAGGTGAGAGCAGCACGTACAGTGCAGCTTGCTGGTGCTAAAGAATGTCTAAGAAAAGCACTGCTTATCTCAATTAGTATTTATTTAAACTGAAACCACTCTTGGAGCAGATCAAGTAGTGCTTGACTTACATGTTTATACAAGCTGTCATAAAGAAAACTACTATGTTGTATTCATAATTTTCAAGTGAAAATAAAAAAAATACTCTTATTTTCTGAAGGGAAAAGTTTTTGCAATGTGGTAAAAATAAATGTGTCGAGTGGTATAAACACCTAGGCTGCTTTACTCTTTCACAGTGGAAGGTCTGGATCTTACAATACAGTTACAGATTTTTGCAAATAGTTCTTGATCAAAATTAATTCAGAAACAGAACAAATTGGAACTTTTTCCTAGTTGCTTTTGGCAGTTTTTACTCGCTTCTAGGGTTGATTGTTATTCTATATATCATAGTATTGCTATAATGATTCAAAAATGCATTTCTTCATGATTTTTTATATCTTTCTGAAGTGAGATCTTACAGATATGAGCTCCAGGCACAGATTCCCATTATGACATTTTCTGTGGGATACTCAGGAAGTCAGGCAGCTGGGTGGGGTCTGGCTGGGAGTTTCACAGCCTGGATTAATAGGAACAGATGCTAGCCATAAAGAACGATTGAACACGGGTAACTAACTCCACGTTGCTGGGAAGTGTAAACTGACATCTGTAGTGCTAGGTGTGGTCATAGGCTTGCACAGTTGCAAATAACTTTGCTTCACATTTTCTGTATAATTATCTTGATTATTTTGCCTCTGGTTAATTAAATCCCACGCTCTCTTTCCGATTTTGTCACTCAAGATAAATTTCCTCTTAACAATTATGTTGAATAATCTCAAAGTAATTTTGAATAGAAAAAGTTATTTAAGAATAGTTTCTTTCCAAAATGAGCTGTTTCACAGATAGTGCTAATGTTGAGTTGAAAGGACCCCACAGATGAAGTGGTTCTAACACTCTAGAATCATAGAATATTGTTAGTATTTTTTAAATTACTGCCTGTTTGATATTCAAGACTACTACAGTCTTTTTGTAACTCCTGAACTGTTTTCTTTTAATAAACTGAGTAAACTAAGCTTTATTTTAAAAAACTTTCACACTGTAGCCTGTGGGTGATTCTTGTCTGTCTTCCCTCAAGTGTCATGGCACACTTTTTTCCATTTCATAACCCCAAATTTCCGGATTAAAACTATTCCTTGATTTAAAGAATTTCAGTGTAGGAAAATCGGTACTGTGATAAATAGCCCCTCCTTGATTATGCTTTGTTGAATATTCACGTCTCTTTACTAGGCTGTTATTCTGAGTGTCCTAGGGTGACTTTGTGATGCTTATATCCCCGATTGTCTGTTCTGTTTGTGTTGGATATTGTGTTCTGTACCTTTAGGTCTGGTTCTGAGAGTGAAGGGGGGAAGAAGAAGCCGGAGTTTGTTTTGAGAAACTGCTCTCACTCCTCTGCATTCTGCTCCTGGGCTGTGCCCGTCCGAAGCATGGACAGACAGTGGGACAGAGATCTCCTTTGCTTTTAGTTTATTTAGCTAGTTGAGGTAGAGAAGTTCCCTGGACTGTTTTTTTTCCTCTTTTTCTTGGGACTGTTAAAACCTGTCCTGGACTGAAACCCAGAGAGACACCGAGATCTCACTCCTGTGGCCCACCTGGGCCTAGACCCCGGCATTTTCCAGCACCGCAGGGACTGATAAGAGACTGAGTGAGCTGAGCTACACCCACAGCAAGGACTTTCTGAATTTGCCATCTCACTTCAGAACGAGAGGTTTTATTGTTTCATATTATTTGTTCTTTATGCTTGTGGGCTCTTTGTTTGTTAAATAAATAGTTTTTTTCCACTTTTCTCTGAGGAGATTTTCTCCCAGACCAGTTGGGGGAGGGGCCATTTGGGTTTGCTTCCCAGAGGGACCCTGTTTGAAAGTTTTGTCCCAAATTTGCCCTAAACCAGGACACTGAGATACTGTCCTGGAGATGCCAAAGGCCTTAACATTTTAATTATAGAGGAATTGTATTCCATGTTGGCATGTTGATTTTGTTATGAGCTGGATTTACTTCTGTATATTTTGAACAAGGGAGAACTTGAAACTTGAAATTACTCTTGTGGAAGGCTAATGCTATCTTCTTGGGGCATTGCATTTACTATACCACAGTTGTAGTTGTTTCTATTGGATGCAATTTGAAGTTTTCTTAAGTGAAGAAGGATTTTGTGGTTTTGATCCATGCTGATAGCACACAACAGTGAAAAAGCCTTCTTGTGGTCACCAGAAAGAATTATTTATCCAGGCTCATTAAGATATGATTGTTCTATAAATCTGAGACGATATCAACTAGTAAGCTGCTTCATCTGCATTTCTTCAGGTTGCTCTGGTCCTTGACTCCTTCACAGGTGGATGCCACATAGTAATATAGGGTTTTGGTTGTAATTGCAGTGTTGGTCAGATGATTTGGGCTGGTGGCTAGTTAGAGACATAAAGGCCTGGAATTACTTAGTCTGTTAGATGTTCAACAGTACAGTTATGATGAACCAGCTCTCTACAATTAGGTAAATTAGTGCTAAAACACCAGACTTAAATGAAGGCTACTGATGTTGGACCCCCATTCTAGAAGAGATGCACCTAAGTCTGTCTATTACTGTGATCTATATTCTCATGTGGGTTTGTGCTGCTGGTTTGTCCCACTGCCGTTGTGCATTTCTGTAGGCAAGCACTGTAAGAAATTGACTTCTACTAATCTGAAGTAGGGGAGATAGTAAATGGGGAAGTGTGCTGCCAATCATCCTTGAAATAACTTCCAGTAACCAGCTATAAACTGCTGATAATGCCTTTACTAAGTATGTGCAGTGGGTGGGAAGCTTAGATATTAGAGGGGACTTGAACTTTCACTGACATTCACACTCAAATAAAGCTGTGCAATGAATATTTTAGCTTTATCTGCTAGGAAAATGGTTAGTGTACTAGAACAGCATTCAAATGCACTGCTTTCTCAAGTATTTCCTATTAGCATGTTTAATAAGGCACTCTGTTATCCCCTTAGGTTGACTGTCATTACTGAAAGCTGAAGTGTTAACTATAACAGCACGAAAGGACTCTATGAGACTATAAAAAGGCTTAATTTCTGATTACATTGAGCAATATAATTGTAATATGTTGTGGAGCTGTCTGTAGAATAGGAGGTGGCTGATTGTTGACAACTCCTGTATGTGTGTTTGTGAAACCTCATGGTCTTAAAAATAAGTATCCTTTGCTGTTAAAATGTATCCCTTTTGTCAGTGATGGATTTCTTCACAAACTATTTAAATCGATTCTTCTTTGGTGGTAACGATTACACAGTTATTGTAGAACGTTTCAGTTCTTTCAGGAGGTTAAGCAGCATGTTGCCCCTGTCCTCCTGAGTTTTGCTAGTCAGATGTGAGCAGTGTTCTACAATTACCAGTTGGCAAGAAAGCTGGTTTTGTCAGAGTAAAGCAAAAACATTAAAGTATAATTTTGTGGGAACACAACTGAAAGAAAATACTTGATGAAAGTCTCTTTGTCTATATAATGTGGCATACTTCTGGGGTCCACCATATTTCCAAGCCACTAAATTTAGATTGCATGTCCAGTATGCAAGATGTAGGAAGTTTACCAGATTTCCTTCAAAGTTGTGATGAGAAAACATTAGCTCAGCTGTAGGTTGGCAAGTTTCCCCTTGTCACCTTAGGAATTTGCTGTTTACTTACATCCCCTCACACCCCCACAAAAAGCTCACCTTGATTTTGTATTCAAATTTTCTTGTAGCATAGCAACCTCTGCTAATATTTAATTCCTGATTCTCTTTGCCATAAACTTGCTTCTTCATCAGGTTGCCTCCATGTAAATCCTCTGTCTGTGGAATCACTTGCTGTTTGGAGTCCTTACCATTAATACAAACCATTACAGGATGCTTCTTAATTAAGTGAATTTTAAAGTTGGTAGCATTAAAGTTTAATATTTTAATGAAAATTTGCTCTTGCAAGATAATGTGAAATATTTTACCTTGGTTAAGTACCTCGGTGCAGCTTTATATGTTAGTGAAGGATGTTCTGAAAGGAAATTTTTTAGTTTCTGCCTGTTCATTTGGAGCTCCTAACAACACAAATTTCTGTAATAAGGTATGTATCTTCTTTGTTTTTAGTAGAGATTAATTGTTGAATTGCTGTACTCTGAAATAGGATCATAGATTTCTTTGTGCATTTTAATTTTAGTTTCCACCTGGACAGTCGGGAGTCCCATGGTGGTTCAGGTTACTCCATTGTCATAACTAGTCCCACCTGGGGGCCGGTGCAGTCTTCTGATGTCACTGTGAACTGTTTAAAGGACATAAGTGGTACAACTCCCTTCAGAGGCAGGTGGATATCCTTCTAGCTGGTTGTATTCCCTGGTTTGCTTGGTTTTCAGGCAAAGGTGTAACTGCAATCTCTGCGGGGACGGGGATGTCCCTTGCTAGCTGTGCGGGAGCAGCTCCTGTGGGTTTGTTCCACAGAGGTATTTTCCCTAACATGGTCAGCAGCGTGGGACCACTGAGGGACAAGTCTGTGCTTGTCCCGGCTCCGGGTAGCATCGGGCCCAAGGTGCGACGGCGTTGGAAATCTTCTCAGAAAGGCAGGATGAACAGTGGAGAAAGAAACCGGATCTGCGAGGGGGGTTTAGTCCAGAGATTTATTTTCAGTCCAGCCTGTGCTCCTGATGCAGGCGACCCCCCAGCAGAACAATTCACCGCGTGGTCGCTGCTCCTTTTACCTGGGAGAGGGGGAAGGGGAAGGGGCAGTGGTCCCACCAATCCCAGAGTGGGGGGAAATGACCCAAGGACAGATCGGCAGCCTGAGGGGCAAATCCCTTTTTGGGAGAGGTGGGCTATTCCTCTCCTGGCCAAAACCTTCGACGAATGTACCTGGAATTTTCCAGGGGTGGCAGGGAGACCCCTTATAATGAAATCTAGTCCCTTGGGATTGGCAGAAGTAATTCTTGGGTCGGGGGAAGGGAAAGGAAGATATTGCCTAGCCTGTGGGGCTGTGGAAGGCCTCAGGAGAGGGCCATCCTGGAGACTGTGGAGACTATGGAGTAAAGACACACAAAGGGTCAGCATAAGCTGGACAGGAGAGAACCGTGATACAAAAAGGCATCAGTTCCTGGATGTGCCTCTAGCACTTCTAGTTAACCATCAGTCCTCTTTATTACTAAGCATGAAAGACTAAGAGTTGCAGTAACAACAGAAGTTTGTTAGAAACCCTTCCCTGTGTTTTTGCTGCTTCTGACACTGGTTATTGGCTGATGTCGGTGAAAAGACTGACGCTTACATTCCTTCTACCTTGGAGCTCTTTTATTGTGCTAGGAGTAAAAATGCATCTCATTCAATATCCTGCCTCCAGCTTTTGTTGCTCATCTGTTGTTTTTATGACGCACCTTTCCTCCTACTGGCAGGAGACAGGAGCTGTGTTGGAAATCCTGATCTGGACAGGGTAGATTTATATCTATCTGATCCTGTAAAAAGAAGTCTTTAAAATGATTCCATCCCCTTAGCATTAAAGCTCAAATGCATTTTATGAACTATAACCTGGATTCCTTTTTTAGTCCTTGTGTTTTCTATCGTAATCTCATTTCTTGAAGTATACTTATATTTCTAATTATCATAGGAGCTCTCCTTCACTGACCCTTTTATTTCTATTGTCAGTAGGTTTGTTGACTTAATTTCTGAACTCTTTAATGAATTCTTTATGATGCTTACATGTTCATACTGGAAATACCTTTCTGGATGAGAAAGTGATTCTAAGATGTCTTTTCACACCTCTGGTCTATTGATTGTCTTAAAATTGAGCTGTGTACAGACTTGTCTCTGCTTTCTACTAGTAAGTGTGGAGATAATATAGTAGGAGTAATTAGTCTCCTAAGTGATTTTAGGAATGCAAAGGCATTTAAGATGATGATTTCAGCCCATTGTGTCATCTGATGCTTCCCATATAATAATTAGATGCATCTTCTGGTCGAAATTTAAGGAACCTTCTCTTATTTTTTTTTTCTAATCTTTATTCTTTAATGAGGACAGAAAATTCATGCCTTGGTTACTCAAGTGCATAAAGACTGGACTTCCCTGCTCTCTTTTCTCGTATTTTGTAGCTGTGGTACAATGTAGAGCTTTAGCCTTCTCTGACAGATTTCCAGTTAATTGTTTTCATTTTCTTTTTCTCATGTCTTGTCACTTATCAGCTCGATTAGTTAGGTAGTAATATACTTGCCTCCAGCAAGAATCTTTTATTTGGTGTGAGCAGTTTAACAGTGAGAGCATATTAGAAAATGTCATCTAAGTGTAAGTGAAAGCATCTCGTATGAAGGATTAAGGAAAGATTCCATTGCAGCTATATTTATTTTACTAGGAAGGCGGTTCTTTGTTTTCAAATTTCTTTAATAGCTGGCTATTAAAATAATTACATAAAAAATACTGATTATGTATTTTAGAGATTTTTTATTCTTGACTAATACTTAATGCCTTGCTTCCGGCTATGCCTTTTCAGGAGAACTTATTCTCCTCTGTTCTAGTGTGTCTTATATGGAAATCAGAGGAGGTAAGTCTGGAGAACATCAATGCATTCTAAGGCATCTAAAAGCAAATGAGTAATATAAATAACTCCTGAGAATCTAAAATGTTATTTCTTTAAAGTCATATGATTTTTTTAATCTTTTTTTGATTGGTTTCAGAATAGCCATTTTTTCACTCTTGGTGTTTTTTCAAGAAGAACTTTGCTTTTGTGGATGAATGCTTGCTGCATATCAGTCAGATAAACAGGGAAGGCTTTCCTAATTGCCTCCTCCTGTTCCCTGAAATCTCCTGCTGCACTCTTTCAGACTCAAAATAGCAAAGCATATATTTTGATATTGAAATGATAATTGAAAATACGTAACAAATGTGTCTTCTCAGTTGAGATTTTTTGCTTGAATGTTTTGAAACCTGTAGGTTTTGGGACACACAGTAGAGGAAGTAAGGTCTGTATAGAAATCCAGAAAGGTTGTTTTAGACAGCAACATTGTGAACGCATTTCTCAGGGCTAGAAAGCTGGCATGGAACTTGCAGAATTACAGAGTCATTTTGTTTGGAGATCCACATATTGAGATGGCCAAGGCCTAACTGAGCATGGTTCAGGGCAGCCTGTGCCAGCTGCCCCTGCCTGCTTGAACAGTGGTTGGACTAGATGAACTTCAAATGTTTCTGGCAATCTAAGCAATCCTGTGTGATTTTGAACTGATGCTCTAAATCTTTAGGTTTCCCTGAGAAATCTTGTGCTATTTATTGCAGGTTTGATAATAAGTAATTTCAACTATTGTATTAATGCCAGCTGAATAGCTGGTATCACTGGCTAGCTTGTGACAGTTTTGTTGGGGTGTGCAGGCTTCCTTTTCTCAATTTATTCCTGTAGTCATCAACTTGTGAGAAGAATGGAGCAGAAACAATGTGTTGTCATGACGCCTCTTGTTTAAGACTTTTTACAAGCACATGTTAACTTTCATACCACCCCTATGTTATGCAACAGATTTTAGTTTCACCTGTAAGAAGCAAGCGTTGTAGCTGCAGCTACCAGTGGCTCTAGCAGTGTCTCAGGGCTGATGGTGTGCTCTGAACATCAGTGAGAGCTTCTGGTCTGAACAATGTTGTGGTTCTGCTTTTTGGATGCCTGAGAAGCATTTTTGGCTGACATGTTTTGAACAAGATTCCTCTGCAGGTCCTGTGTAGAATCAGTCTTCATTAAGAATTGAAAGGGGCTAAAAGGTAGCTTTTTTACAAAGCATCTGTTGGTTTTGGTTGTGCACATCTTTCTCACTGCTTTCTTGTAAAAACCATAGATGTTGCCATCTTTACTTTTCAAATTAGCTTCATTACATAGTTGTGTATGTTAAAGGTACATCTTAACATACAGTCCCAAGGAGCCTATGGGAAGATGGCCACAGCACTGTGGGGCAGCAAGCATGGGCCTTATAGGTGGCATGCCCGAGGCAGAGGTGTGGCTGGGGGAGCAGGAAGGCCCAGCCTCACAAGGCCAGGGCTACCAGAGCTGTCGGGACCTGCCCCTCTGCTCCAGTGGCAGCAGCTGTCTCTTGTGGGTCCTTGGTGGCTTTTGTTTGCAGCAAGTGGACACACTCTTGTGCTTTCCCAAAAAGGATTTTTCTGTTACATGTGTGCAGTCTCCATCACTTTAATCATCATTGTTTCAAACAGTGGTGTGAAATGTGGGAGAGAAACACCCCTAATGGGGGGCTGGGTTTGAAAATTCACTTCTCTGTCAAATACACGAAGGACTATTTGGATGCTTCTTTCCGTGGTGCATTCTGGTTGGCTTTGAAAATTGGTTGAATAAATTTTTAATGCTCTTTTTTTCCCCCTGACATTTTTATTTGGGTTTTTTATTCTGTGCTAGTTGCTCAGTCGATAAGAGAAGGAGGCATTGGCATGTCCTGGGAGGCTCTGCCGGAACTGGGTTATCATGCTGAGAGGCTGCTGTGAGTGTTTACCTATCACAACAAAGCATCTTCTCATTCCATTTTATTATTAAACAATCTGTATTCCTCGCTTGAGCTTTTGGAGGCTCCCAGCAGTCCTGTCAGGCTAACCTTGTTGCTAAAGATGATTTTGTGCTCTTAGTTTGGTGAGTCAGCCAGGCAGTGGGGCTCTAGCCAAAGCCTCTTCTACTGTGACACAAGCCAGGAGCCATAGCTGTTCTTCAGGAGCTTGTGCATGCTTTTAGGTGACCCCATTTCTTGCTGGAGCTGTGCCACTGGCCCGTGCTGGTGTGGGGCTGTCTGTGTGGAGCTGGTAGAGCTGCCCCAGGCTGGAAGATGTGTTGTGTCTGATGGTGCTTGACTGTGCTCAAGTTGTATCTCAGCTGACTTCAGTCAAAATATGTTTTTGGGGACCTGCTGCCAATGTACTTCCAGTTTTAACTACAGAAGAAATAACTGTTCCTTGTCAGTTTTGGTTCTTGTAAGGAAATAGGGATTTGGACCACCAAAGCGTGTGCTGCACCCAGGTGTGCTCTTCATACACTGTTGAGCTCTGTTTTTACAGTTTTTGTGCGTTCCTTGTGGACATTTGTCTTTGCACAGATGACTTGTCACATAGTAGGAAATACTACCAGTGTTAAGACAGAATAAAAAGCAGCTGTGGTTTAGTGTTAGTCCTTGTTTCCTTATGGTGATAGGGTTTTTTGCATTGAATCATAGAATGGCTTGGTTTGGAAGGAACCTTAAAGATGATCTAGTTCCAATCCTCCTGCACAAGCAGGTAGGCCACTCTGTAGATCACATTGCTCAGGGCCCAGCCAACCTGTACTTGAAATAGCACATGGAATATTTTTAAACTAAGTCAAGAAACAATTTGTTCTATAACAGTAATGAAATTAGTCAATAATAATGATGATAATAATAATAATGATAATAATGCTTGGCCTTGTTTTTGTTTTTGGCTGTGGAAACCATGCTTAAGTTCTTTTTAAACAGAGTTTTGTGAACTGATGTCTTCAGTTAGTCACTTTGACTTACGTGTGTTTTCTTGGATCACAGCATCTCTTTCTTTCAAAACTATAGCTTTATCTATCCTTTTATTTAATTTCAGTGTACATGAAATTGAATTGAAGGAAGTTATTCTTTTTATCATTACATCAAACCTTGGAATTCCAATACAGCTGCTAGCAACCATTTGCTTTGGGTATGCTTTTAGACGTTGTTAGTTGCATTTTCATTGTTCTCATATTTTGAAAGTGATAAATCAAATTTGTCCAGCTTATTCCATCGAAGTGTGTGCAGATTTTGCGTTGAATAGAGTTGATTTTGTAAACATGAAGTCCTAAGTTTAAATCCAATGTATGGCCTGTACTGGCTGCTATGAACAATAGTAACTCTACTGCAGCTAAAACCAGCACATTCTCCACCCCTTATTCCATCTAGAAGCAGTGCATTCTTATTACCCATAAACCGCCTTGCCATTCTTTGATATAATATACAGATATCATTCCCACAGTCTATGGACAATCCCTGTGAAATGTCTGTAAAGCGTCCATAAATGTCCACTGAGTTCCTTTAGTCCGTGACTTTGGGTTCCGTCTGTTAGGGTGGTCACTCAGGGCAGGAGAGGTGGCGGTTTCTGTGGAGTTACTGGGCACCAAAGCCAGCTTAGTTCGGGTCACCTCTTGTCATGCCCAGCCTTGGTCAGCAACTCAGCCCTGTGTAGCTGCTTGTTCGTTCCCTGCAGGTAGGTGAGGGAGAGAACTGGAAGGATAAAAGTGAGAAAACTCGTGGGTTGGAATAATGACAGTTTAGTAGGTATAGCAAAAGCCACACACACGAGCAAAGCAAAGCAAGGAATTCATTCACCACTTCCCAAGGGCAAGCAGATGTTGAGCCGTTTGCAGAAGAGCAGGGCTTCATCATGTTACAGCTGTTGGGGAAGACAGCCTCTACAACTCTGAATGTCTCCCCTTTCCTCCTTTTCCCCTAGCTCTATATGTTGAGCACGTTGCCGTGTAGTCTGGAATATCCCTTGAATCAGTTGGGGTCAACTGTTGTGGCTGTGTCCCTCATAACTGCTTGTGTGCCCCCAGCCTCGTGAATGGGGCTGCGGTGAGAGGCCGAACAGGCCTTGACACTGTGTCAGGAAGAAAGAAAACATCCCTGAATAGTTCCAGTACAAACATAAAACATAGCCCTACACAAGCTACTGTGAAGAAAGTGAACTCTGTCTCAGCCAAACCCAAAATAGTATTTTACGGTGAAAAAGCAATGTAGTATCTCTTTGGATTTTATAACTGTAACTGAATTTATTCTTGTAGGTGTAGCGTCTATGACTGTGCCAGTGTACATCGCAGAAGTGGCTCCACCACACTTACGAGGCAGATTAGTCACCATTAACACTCTCTTCATCACTGGAGGGCAGTTTTTCGCAAGTGTTGTCGATGGAATCTTCAGCTACCTCGCGAAGGATGGATGGAGGTTTGTGAGCTTTTCTTGCTAAAAGCAGGCTGCTGTAGTCCTGACTTGGTTGGCAGCTATTACAATTCTTGTTGGTAAAACAGAATTTACACAGAAAATAGTAAGACTGTATGCAAAAATGGAACTTCAATAAATAAATCTTGCCAAAATAGATCCATACTGCATTTGCTTAAGCTTAGTTTTCACAGTATGCACAGGTTTTTTGACTTTACTAAACTTTAAAGTGGGAGAGTAATAAATATGCATCATAAGCATGAATGATTGCCATGATGTTTATGAAAGTAGCTTGCCTTTTGCATTTAGAATAATTGCATGCTGATTTTTCAAAAGGCAAATTTCCAGTAGGTATAAGCTGTATGTGCAAAATAGAGGTGAAGTTTGAATATTCTTAATCTGAGCAGTGGTAATCTATCAAAATTGAAGGATATTATGGCATAAATTTATAGTTAAAAGCTTATGTTATAAAAAAATAAAAATCTATTTTCTGGGCAGCACAAACTCAGTTTTCTCAGCCTCTTCTGTGTCACATGCTCTAGTTGTGTGACCCATCTTAGTGATCCATTGTTATTCCTGGTTTGCAGCTTTCTCTTATATTTGTAGTCTTGGTCTTCCAAGTGCAGCATGGTGTGTTGTGTAGTGAAGAGCCATTATTTCTGCAGCCTGCTGACACGTGCTGGGTCACTTTTGCAGTGATGCTGTTTTATCTATGTGCCAAGTATTGCTCTGCTGGATTGAGTGAAGTCAAACTTTCTGTGAGGAAACAGGCTACCACCTCAGTGATGAGGTGTCCAAATATTTCAGCTGCAATGCTGGAGCTGTTAATTGAGGATGGTGTACTGTCCTCAGATAGTTTATTACAATCTAAGGCTGAGCAGGGAGGAGTACAGATGGTCTGTCACCTGAAGGAATGGCCAGCAAACGGGTGGAGAGAAATCACAAATGTTTACTCCTGTGTGGGAAACCCTTTTCTGGACTCCACAATGTTCAGTGCCAAGGTTTAAAATGATAAGCGCAGCAGCTGGTTTTTTCTTCTTCAAGGTTGTTTATTATATCCTTATCTTGGAATTCACGCGCAGCCTGACGCCCAGGCTTTGCACACTGGAAACCAGGGATGGCAACTGACCATGAGGTAAAAATCCAAAGCCTTTTAAGAACATTTGAGCCAATTAACTCTTCATACATACTATATTTACAATTCTGTGCCAATAACTACGACCTATTCTAGACATGCAGTTTCCCTCAGATTCATTCTCCCAACGTATCTGTGCCACCTCCACAGCAGAAGATGAAGGAGAAGGAGAACATGGGACACCGCCCAGAATCCTCCATCTTGCCTTCATCTACCTCCATTATAAAAAAACCCCAAACTACGAAGTTTCACCTTGTGACAAACAAAACTACTACTTATTTCAAACCTTTGTTGCTTTTAGTTCATCTATGAGTGTTGAAAGCTTTTCCCATGGACTAAGGTCAATAGCAGTGCCTTCCTGGCGTCCCAGCCAGGGTCTCGGACCCCCAGGGCAGCTTGAGGAATTTTCCCCGTGCCCTGGACTCCAACACTCCTGAGTCATTACATATAAAAAGGAACATTACAGCAATTATTGTATCTCTTACTGTCTGAATGGCTAAGCATTGGAGTACTGCAACAAACAATAAGGAACTTTAATTTTTCTTGGCTCTGCTTGTTCTTGGAAATGCTGGATATTAAATTAAAAGAAACCAAAGAAAACAAATATTTAACGTGACCCTTATGTCAGGTTAGCTTTATAAACCCTGCTAATGCCATCTTAACAGTATTGCAGCAATATGTCAGAGAAGGAGAAATGATACAGCAGACTTATTAAATTTCATGCTGGATTTTTTCAGGTCTGCTGGACATCTGGCTTCAAACGCAAAGTCTTGTAATCTGTATAGGAAAGAACTATATTAGATTTCTGAAAGCTGGCTCACTGCATGAAATGTCTAAAATTGCCTGTTTTACTCTAAATTGATTATATCAAAATGGCTTTCTCTGAAAATGACTCCAACTCTAGAACTTGCAATGGAAGTTCTCTCTCAACTAAACATTTTCTTTCTGGCCTGCTCCTTTTACTCAACTTTTACCAGAATTTTGCAGATTGGAAACTAACTTCAGTGAGAAAGCACTGTCTGTCTATTTCTTTCTTGTCTTGCCTGTGATAAACAATCCAATTGAGTCCAACTGGTATGAATCAAGCTTTCAGGAGCCTTGATTGATTCTGCCTCCTAGGATGGTTGCAGGCACCCAGCTGCTTAGTTCTGGAGGCTCTGCTGCATTTAAGTGACTGAAGGGCTTTGGAGGAGCAGAAATTTAAATAATAGGAGTCTGAAGGACTAAATCTGTGTACTTAGATGCATTAAAACATACTTCTACATGCACTTTGACAGGATACAGCAGTTGTTTTTAATCTCTGTGAATTTGCTTTAGTCTTCATTTGAAGTAGAAGAGGCTTTCTACATACCTAATCTACAATTTGGTGAGCTTCAATGGTCTATGTATTTTGTATACAGCTACCAAAATGTTTGTGGAGAAGGAACAGTGTAGGAATAAGTGAGGCCATTAATGAATGAGAGCATTAGCAATTGAGGAATGAGAACATTAGTGAATCAGTGACACTGTTAGATATGTTGACTGAAGACTACTCAGCTAATAAGCCTTCCACAGACTTTGTGGTTTGACTTTATTTTCTTTCTTATGCTTTTCTTTTTTAACTAATGGTGAACTATAGAACTTTTAAAGTCTTACCTAAAAAAGAGAGCTGCTCACTGAGCTCCTTCTAGAGCAAGTTTTGCTTGTATGACCTTTAGAAATTTTGGCTGGTTGTAAGACTAGAGAGCTCAGCTGGACATGGGAAGACTGGTCTGCATTCACATTATCCTGGGATGGCCATCCTGACTGGTTTCTGGAGGTGTTTTAATGACTATATCCACTGATGTGAAACCTGTGATAACTGCAATAGTGTACAGATGACATGAGCACTTTTAAAAGTCTTTAATGGAAGTGAAAATAATCTGGGTGAAATATAAATGGGAAAAGGTCTGATTTAAAAAGCAGAACAAAAGTATATATTGTTCTGCAATTCTTTTATCCTTCTGTTGTTTTATTGAAGAAATATAAAAATGTGATGTGTATAGACCAGAGCTACCCATTAAAATTGGTGGTGTGCTTCTCTTCCACAGCCTTTCCCCCCACTTTGGATGGAGCAAATAACCCTTCCTGGGTGTTGTCACAGGTGTCAGTGCTGATCCTTGGGGGCATAACTCTGTTTTTACCAGTAGTAATTCTCTGTTGAGCAGAGAACTAGCCTTAATGCTGTAAATACTAACCCTTGGGCATCTAAAATACAGTTTTGATTTAAAACCCAGCAGTGCATCTGACTGAAGATTTACAAGCAGACTCTCTGAGGGATGTGGTGTAAATTTCTGTGCTGGTGAAATGAAATTTTTCAGTGTTTCTGCTTATAGTCAGAAATTCTCAAAATTAAAACTGGCAAACGTATCTGTGTGTATGTGCTACTGATGAAATTATGCATTTTTCTGGGACTTTTTTGTTTGTTTGTTTGCTTGGTTTGGTTTTTGTTTGTTTGGGTTTTGTTTTATTTTGTTTGTTTGTAATATGTCAGTGAAACAATTAGCAGGATTTCATTCTCATTTTTGCTACCAACAGTACCGGGTTTTCTCCATACATTTGCCTTCTCTTTCTGTTGATTATTGTCACTGATATTTCAAAAACTAGTGGAATATTTCAGATTTTTTATGTAGTCTAACTTAGTGTCCTCACAACCAGTGGCACTAGAGTCAGGGGTGGCAGAATAGTCAACATGTCCCTGAGATTTCCTGGAAATGAAGGAAAGGGTCATGTTTTCTAAAATACCTGCAGAATATGATTCTTGCCCTCGTAACTTACAGTGAGAAAGCATACGAGGAATGGGAGATTTCATCTGTAAATACAGTTTGAGCAGCTGTAACTGAATCTTCTCATAGTGTGTTTTTGTAGGCAAATAGTAGATATTTATCTATTTTCTTATTTATTTCCAGGTACATGCTGGGCCTGTCGGCTGTACCAGCGGTTATACAGTTTCTTGGATTCCTCTTTCTTCCCGAAAGTCCCCGCTGGCTCATTCAGAAAGGGCAGACTCAGAGAGCACGGAGAATTCTGTCTCAAATGCGTGGCAACCAGGCAATTGATGAGGAGTACGACAGTATCAAAAACAACATTGAAGAAGAGGAAAAAGAAGTTGGAGCAGGTATGCTGAATACTTGTTGGCCACTCTGTCCATCAGTAAGGAGATAAAAATCAGAAGAAATGTTGAGGTGGTAGCCTGTGGGAACTTGATGCTTTGCCTTATCTTGTCTGTTTTGCTCTTTGAAGTATTTAATATATTGGTAACTTCAAAAAGGAAGGTATTTCTATGATCATGCACTTTCAAATTAAGTTCTGATTTCTTAAGTGAGGAAAGAGTAAAGCTGTGTAGGATTCTAAGTTTATACCACCTACGCTTACATGAGAATTGATTTCAGAAAATTGACCAGTTTAGCAATGCATATCTCCAAGAGTTGAAATAAATAAAGTCTAGTTTTTCATCAGTGGAAAAGGCCAAACAGACACGAGAGAGGTCAGAAGGCATTGTACATGCCTCAATTATCCAGAGGCCCCTTCCCAGCAAACTAGACAAGATGTACAAAACGAGGTCTGTAATACAGAGATTCTTTTTCTGTAAAAACAACTTCTGAAAGTCCTTTTGATCTGTCCTCAAGAGAATAAGGCACCTAAGTAAAATCCTTTTTTCACTCTTTGGAATCTTTATGCCATATTTGCTCAAAACTTTGTGTTCATGTGTGTACTTATAAAACAAAATTACCATTTGATTGACTTTCTGCTGGAAGTGTTGACCTGGGAATGTCAAGTAAGACTCTTAAGTAAAAGTTGTCCTTGATAGGAAAATACTCAGAGCTGGTGGAAAGAAAAATGGATGTTTACATCTGTGTAAGTTGAGATTCAGCATCTGATAATACCTATTCTCACTGCCTTATTGATTTTGATCTTGAACCTTAAAATAAATAATTATGTGTTTGAAAAAATCATTTGACATATAATTGAAGGATTTTCAAAATATTCATCACTAGTGTGAAGTAGGGCTCAGATTTTTTCCTCACGTTATGTTTTTGAGGTTTTGAATGCCTTTTTCCCCAGTACTTTGGGGTTGGGAAATGAAGTTCATTAAAGCTAATTTGTTAAAAAGATGAAGGGGGTATTCTTAGAACAGCTTGGGCTTAAGAGTCCTGTGCTTAGGGTCTTCATTCTAATTAGGCATCGGGCTATTCACTTCTGTGGAAAACCACTTTATGTCTAGTACTAAAGTATAACACTTTGTAGAAATGGAAGGAACAGACATTTGATCTACTCAGTCCCTTGTTTTCCATCAATGGCTGCAGAGTATGACCTTGCTTGTCGCTCTTAAATCTTTTGTCATGAAGCTTTTTGACAATTGTGAATCAAATGTGGTGTTGTAGGTGCAGTAGGACTGACTCCATTGTTAAATCAGTCTTTTATATATTTGTAACTTGGACTGGGACACTAATTGTGTTGACAATCAATGAGATTGTTGTTAGGGATATGCAGGTCTCTTGGTTTTCCCCACACACTTCCCCAAAAATTTAATGTATTCCTGGAGTTTAGTTAAATCAATCACATTTCTAGCAGAAAGCTTGCTCATGACAATCTGTATTTTCCTCTCAGATAATCTACAGCTTCTAAGGACATTATAAAAATAAGAGTAGTGACAAGTATATGCTTTCCCATTTGTTATAAATGCTTAGCAGACAGGCATTGGACAGCTGTGGTCACTTTTTATTTTGATTATATTATAGTTCATCTCGTTTAACTCAAGATCTTAATTGTTTTAAAGAGGTACGTTGTATGTCAGCATTAAGAAAAAGCATTGCTTTTGTTCCTTCCTGTGACTTACAAATGGTATTTACAGGTGGTGTTAAATTGTAATTGCTTTCATTTCTTGGGGAGTTGTCTGGATCCCCAGTATTGATTTTGCTTGTGTAGTGCAAAAGCAACTTTCTGTTCATGGTTTCATTGACAGGTTTTCAGGTATTGACAATTAAACTTGTGCATCTGCAAAGATTTTAATTTTATTTTGCTATGGGTATATTAGTTGTGGGGGGTGTTTTTTGTCAGTTTTTTTAAAAAAATCTATATTAATGTAAAACTTTTAAAATTAATTTCTCCTATTTGTGGCAGACAGTGTTTTTAAATGCTAGTTAGTAGCAATCACTGATGACTGTAATTCCTATCGGACATTTTGAACCTCATTCCAGTTTTACAAAAAACTTTAATAAACCTGAACTAACAGTGTGTGTACCTGCCATTTAAGGAAAGATGACTTTGCAGATTGAAAATCATCTGTCTTACTTTTAGATAAAAGTGCCTTTTCCTTTCCTGCCTTTTTCTTTCTTGACAAAGGCCAGATGTTCTTTTTCATTGACATACACAAGCATCTTTGCCAGTTCCTTAGGGCATCACTTTCTAAGTGAAACTAAGGCTGTGTTTGACTCCATCTCTGCAAGGGGGTAACACAATGTAGCCATAACGTGTTCTCCAGTCCCACAGTAAAGAACTATAATGCCTTTTGTAACTGTTTCTTCAACTGTTCTCATCATGGAGGATTGAATCATAGGGAAATTTCATCCGTATCGTTTAAGCTACTTAAAAGTTTGGTTTATATGTGTGTTATAAAACTAGAGCACTTAATTGCATTTTTCACATGGTCATCAAGCAGCTTCTATCTTCAAAATGACAAAAAAGCCTTCAGCAACGAACTTCTGCTTCAGAAGTCTTCTACACAGTTATGGGATACCTGTTCAGTGAATGA
Organism: Cettia cetti; assembly: GCA_013401135.1. Lineage (NCBI taxonomy): Eukaryota > Metazoa > Chordata > Aves > Passeriformes > Sylviidae > Cettia > Cettia cetti. The sequence goes on along the minus strand of VZUI01066988.1, from coordinate 195,663 downwards.
GTCACATTTCTGTATCCTTTCCAATACATTCAGTCAAATCAGTGCTGCTGATACTGCTAAGCAGCTTATATTATAGCATTTTGAGATTGGCATCAGGAAAATAATGTGTCTTTTTGACAAATACTTTCCTCATGACTGGTTATGCAAATGACATTTTTTTCTTGCAGTCATGGATACTGCTTTTGCATGCTGTTATATACTTGCAGTGTGACTTCTGGTGCTATAACCTTGCATTTTGAGAAGTGGAGGGGAGGGCATTGCATTCTGCAGTAATATTGCAATACTTGGTCATCATCTAATCATCATCTGTTAGCATCAACTCTCAGATACTGTAGTGCAAAAACAGGCAGTTGATAGGAAAACTGGAATGAGGAAGATTTTAGAAAAAAGAGTGTTCCCCAAGGGTTGAGCAAAGAGTAGTTTATAGGTACAGAGTGGCCTTCCCCCTCAAATATGCTGTGAGTCTCATAGATTCACCAGTGCTTGGCTTAGGTACTGAAGCCTTATGGAGAGAAAACAGAGGGGATGATCTGAAGGGCTTTGCAGTTGAGAGAAAATCAAAGACATTGATGGAAGAGCGTTCTGGCACAACTCTTCCTAGCAAAACAAGTCTGACTTAAACTGCTGCTGAGTTGAAGTTTTTAGTACTGTTAAGGTAGAGGTTCTGTAGTGCACCTTAGTTAAAAATAGGCAATCAAATTATAGCAATGCAGGTTAACACCAGGGCTTAATTGCAGAATCAAAGAATCATGGAATGATTAGGGCTGGAAAGAACCTTAAAGATCATCTAATTCCAATCCCCCTGTCAAGGGCAGAAAACCTACTAGGAGCCTCATCCAGCCTGGTATCAGAGATGGGAAATCCAAAACTTCTCTGGGCAGCCTGATCCAGTGCCTGAACACCCCCACAGTAAAGATTTTCCTCTAAATATCTAGTCTAAATGTACACTCCTTCATCTTAAGGCCGTTCACCCTATCCTGTCTCTACATGCTCTTTTAAAAAGTCCCTCTGCAGCCTTCTTGTATGCATCCCCTGCATACTGGAAGGTTGCTTTAAGAGCTCTCCAGAGCCTTCTCTTCTCCAGGCTACACAGCTTCAGTTCTCTCAGTCTGTGTCTGTAGGAAAAGTGAACCAGCTGTGTGGTAAACGTGTTCTGTGGATTCATTCCAGATCCACAGCTATCTTGTGCTAGGAGCCCCAGGGCTGGCTGCAGTATTCCAGGTGGGATCTCATGAGAACAGAGTAGAAAATCACCTCCCTTGACCTGCTGATCACATCTCTTTGATGCAGCCCAAGGTGTGGTTGGCTTTCTGGGCTGCTAGCACGCACTGTTGGTTTATGTCCAGCTTTTTGTCCACCAGCACCCTTAAGTCCTTCTCCCCAAGGCTGCTTTCAATCCATTCTCCACCCTGTCTTTGTGCTTGAGATTGCAGTGACCCTGCTGCAGCACCTTGCTCTTGGCCCTGTTGAACTTCATGAGATTCTCACCCACCTGTCAAGCCTGTCAGGATTCCTCTGGATGATATCCCCTTCCTCCAGCGTGTCACCTGCACCACAGCTTGGTGTTGTTGGCAAACTTGCTGAGGGTTTACTTGATCCCACTGTCCATGTCATTATCACAGCTGTCACCATACTGACCCCTGAGGATTATCACTTGTCACTTCACTTGGACATTCAGCTGTTGACCGCAAGTCTTTGAGTGTGACTGTTCAGCCAATTTTTTATCCACTGAGTGGTCCATCCATCAAATCCAAGTCTCTCCAGGTTTAGACAAGGGTATCATGCAGGACAATCTTAAATGCTTTATACAAATCTGGGAGGATGATATTTGTTGCTCTTCTCATATCCAACCACTCCTGGAACCCCATCGTAGAAGGCCACCAGATTTGTCAGGCCGTGGGTATAAATGAAGTAGCTTGTGCTCCTAAGCAAATTGAAGTGTGGGATTTTTCATGTCAGTTCTAGAGCAAGCACTTGGCAGTGAACTTAATGTGGTGGTTTGTGCACAAAAATAAAGCTGTCTAGCAGACCTTTTGTGAGAGTTTTACTGGCTGCCAGGCTAGTACTCACTTCTGACTGGAAAGAAATCATTATAGCATCCAGTTGAGACATTTAAATAGATTGTTCATATGCTGGGCAGTACTACAGAGTTCAATGCAAATTGGAGAAAAGTATCAGTTTGTACTGTCTTTCTGGGTGAAAAGTGTCTGCAAACTGCATGGCTTTTCCTCATACCCCTGCATGTAGCTGTACTCAGCTGTAATGTGCCAGAACGCATGGATGGTATTTCACACAAAATCAGAAGTGATGTTTTTGGTACTAACATAGCATCTTGATAAAATGAATGTCATTTGCATTAAGACTAGACATTTATTTTTGTGTAGACGAAGGATGTGTAACTGTGAATTATAATTAGGAGAGCAGTGTAATCTCCCCCAGCCTTATTTATCTTACATTTCTCTTACCTGTAAATTAGGTTGAGATTCTTGACCTTACCTGCTCTGCATGTGGACCTTTGCCTTTTGTTATCTGCTTTTATCCATGTATGTGTGTCAGCTTCTGATCATAAAGATGTCTTCTTTGCACATGTTATGCTTACTGATTTTGCCATGTAAAACTACTGGGGCTCAGCAGTGCATGGAATCACACTGCTTCTGTGAAATTCAGTGAGACATTTATAAAATTGATCATTACATTGTGATATTGTTTAGCTTTCCATTCTGTGTCTGTACTAGAATGTTACGTAATGGGCACTGCTTCTAGATTTTCCTGTGTTTTCATTATTTTAATGCACTTTTGTAATCGCTGAGCTTTTTTTGTGATACCAAGAAAGCCACTCTTTCAGTCTTGTAGGCTTGACTCAACTTTTTGTGCTGTATTTCCTATTTCAGCAGTGAGTCAGTCTCCTTTTTAACATTTTGTATTTCCCTGTTGGAGATAAATGTGTTAGGACAGAAAGGTAAAACCACCTCATTGCTTTTAGGTTTCAGCTTGTAATTGTATCCATTTAACTGAGAGTTAAAATATGACATTATGAGGCAGGAGATGTGGACCCTCAGTCTTTCCTGGTTCCAGTATTTCTATTTCTTGCACCTTTTCTTCTTAAGTAATATTTTAACTTGTTAGTATTCCTGGCTGTGGCTTTGGCTGGAACCATTTGATATGCATCTTTCTAAGAGGATACTTAGAAGCTTGCTGTGTTTTCATTCTTATTCATAATTCTCCTCTTGCTTCTGGGAGTCCTTTTTATCCCAAGGCCGTTGCCCAACATGCTTGATGTTCAAAAAGAGATAGGCTTATTATTATTGGACATCAGCTGGAATCTTATTTAATGAAATGTGGTAATACTGTGATGCTCTGGTAAGACTATGCAGATCTCTGAATAATTCCACTTCCAGGCACTAAAATCTTTATTTGAAGCTAATTCTTCTTTTATGATAATCAGTGGCTTTTGTTACCTATAACCATGAAATGAGATGGAAGACTTTGGGGCAAGAGGAAACAAAGGATTTGGGTTAAGGATTTGTTGAAGTTCCCACATCCAGTATGGGTGGTAGTCATGTCAACCTGAAATTCTTGCTTCTGGCAAACCAAATGCCAGGATCGGTTCCAAGTGGGTTTTGCCTTAAGGTTTGTGGGACGCTTGGCTGATACAAGAGGTACTTGAATGGAATGTCTTGGTTTCATTCTTGTACTTTAACAATTTTATATATAGAAGTATTACTTTTTTCCCTTAAGAACAAAAATTCTTTCTGTATATGTCTCTATTGGAATTTATTTGGAATTGAACCTATGAGAAAAGCACTCCTGGATAATTAAAATTCATACAATGCAGGCAAATAGAACATAGAGTCATTTGATCTTGAGAAAGTATACTAACTATATTTAGTGTACAATCAGATAACAAGAAAAAAACCTTCTACACAGCTTGGCAAGGAATATTGAAAGTATGAATTACTGTATGAAACAATAGTTAATAGGGATAAGATTTTTAGTTCCCATTCACCCTTGAAGTCTTTTAAACAGCTAAGTTATTTTTGCAAATATGAATTTGAGACATATAATTTATAAAAAACATAGGGTTTTTTGCCTTGTACAAAAATGTGACTGCTATATTTTAAAAATAATAGGTTGTTTCTGGTATCTTAGAGCTCTGATTATACTTGAAGAATCCTGCTGTTAGCGTGTTTACCTGGCAGGGTGTTTCAAGTTAGCCTTGCTTCAGTGGCTTAGGACCAAAACCAATCCCTTAATCTTTCACCTCGGTTTTTGATGTCCTGGCATAAAGTGAGTGTTTATCTGGGAAAAAAGCTGTGCTTTACCTGATTCCAGAGAGATTTCATGTATGATAGTTCTAAAGGGCAGGAATAGTAAAACTTCCTCTAGGTATAGGGAAGCACTGAAAAGCAGTTAAACACTTTCACGTTTAGTTTTGTTTCTTTGCCCCACTTTAGATCCACTATAAAATTTCTGGAAGTACACTTAGCTTTTTATTGACAGTGTTAATAAGCATTTTATTTAAGTTCACAGCTTCTGAAGCCTACAGAAAATTCAAGCTGCAAGTCTGGAAAATAAAATTAAAAATACTTCATCTCTTACCAGTTCAACAATAGATTTGAGCCTAATGAATTTGCTTTAAGCTGAATGACATTATTCCCAGATTGAACTTGAATTTGCTGATGTTTGTATAGTCCAGAACTGCTGCCCTTTAAGCTTGATTGTGGGACTGGATGTCTGGAAAGAGTATTGGAATGCATCATTGAACATTCATCTGCTCCCCATGCTTTGTTTAGGAACAGGTTCAGTGAAAAAATTAGGTTTCAGAGTGAAAAAATGTTGGAAGAATAAGACTACTAATTAACATCCTTTTGTCAGGGAAAGTGGTTCTTCTAAATCAAAAACTGTCTAAAGAAGAGGCTGTGAATAAGGATAGTGTGTTTCAGTCAAGTCCAAGGGAATAGGAATTTGTAACTTGTGCTACAAAAACAAGCAAATCCCTATGCTTCCTCCCCCTGCCCATTTGACAATTTAAAATGGTATAGTTTATTTTTCTTTCCTAATATGAGCAGCCAAATTTAGAAATTTTTGGCAGGCGTTCAAGTGTTACAATTATCTCTGTTTCATGTTTATTGTCTGTTAGGGATAGCTACAGAAATTTAAATTTATAGAAAAGTATCTATTTTTTTAATACAAGACTTACTTGTTTTTGGACTTAAACAAGTTTTTCCAACTGACTTGACCTGGATCATTTGCTAGAAGCTAATGGCTTCTGGCCCCAATTTCCATGTCTTATCAGAGCTTAGTTCAGTGCTGGAAAGTGGTAAGCTAGGCACTTTTCTTGGATTTTCTAGAAGTAGTGCTTAGTTGTATAACTTGGCCTATTATCAAAAGCCTTCTGTATAATAGCATAAACTTTAAACAACATTTGTTACATTTACAGTAGTGCCTTCTCAGTCAGTGAAAAATCCCAAAAATAGTGTGGCGTGTGATGAGATTTTGGGAAAGCTGGACAAAATATTTCTGCAAAATTGAACTTGGGTTTGGGGCGAGTATTCTTGGTCAACAAAAGGAAAAGTGGATGTGTATAACATGAGTAATAGTATAAGAAACAGAAAAATAATTAAAAAGAGTCTGCTAGTGTGCTGGAGGGCAGCTTGGGTGTGAACTGGGGTGCCAGCAGTCTGGTAGCTTGCTTGTGTTAGAAATGGGAAACAACGGTTTTGTATTCTCTGTGTACTCTTATAGGAGAGGTGGGCATACACTGCCTTCACAGCACATTTGTGTTTTGGACTTTTTTTTTTTTCTGGCATAGTTACACTAATGTACTTGTTTCTCTTCTAAAATTGTAGATCTACTTTTTCTATTTATGCATATCTTTCTTAAGGAGTAATAAAATTACGGTGCCTCTAGAGCTGCTAATGGTATTCAAGAGCTCAGTTAATTAGAAAAGGGAGGTTGGGGGAAAGACCTGGTTCATCATCATTTTTCTGCTGAATCCAGCATCTGCACTGAGTACACAATTCTAAGTTGAATGCTCCTGCTTGAGCTTCCTGTTTACATCCAACAGGGATTCAGACAAAATATACAGTGTTGTGAAAATGTTAGTGGGTATGGGAGGAAATTTTTTTATAGACTGCTGAAGGAATATTTTTAACACTTTCCTAAGCTTAGTACTATGGTTCTTGAGCTAACTCTTAGAGTATGTTCTGTGGCAAAAATTGGAGATAATCTTGCTGCTGCTTTGCTCTCAGACTTTGTGAAGAAACTCTAAAATAGATTTAAGGATTTTAATAACAATATTTACATGTAAGTGCTGCAGACAGGAAGCTCGGCAGTCTTTATCTATTGGTCTCACTTTAGCCTTTTCAGTGTAATCATCAAAATTTTTTTAAAAAAAATGTTTTTAAATAGTTGTTTTGCAGTGTTATATGACTCACATAAGTGCAGGGCTGACTCTTCCTCAGCAGCCTTTTATGACAGGCTTTGCACGAGGGTGGGGCTTGGTCCACCTAGCAGATGTTAATAGTTCTGCAACAGCAGTACTTCTTCTTTGATTCAGTAGTCAGGTGAACACAGTGTTTATACAGACTGTTTAAATTGAAGTATTTTGTTAATATGAAGAAACCATTAGAGAGGAATAGGGGTAATAAACAGTGTTTGCACTTGCTTCTTTTACATAAGGCCATGTTCTGCTCCTCCAGTATAATAAAGCTTTGTTCTTTCTGGGGACCTTCACCAAGGTATTGTCTACCTAATTTTTGTCCATTGTCATCTTTTCCCTTTTCTTTTAAAATAACAGCATTGGGTTGGTTTTTTTTGTTGGTTTTTTTTTTTTATTATTATTATTTTTTTTCTTCTCTTCTGCTTCCAGACACTTTGTTCTTCCAGTGAACATGAAGAGTTTGGTTCAAAATAAGCAGCTGTCCTTGCACACTGCCTGATAATTAATCTAAAGTATTCATGCACTTGTGAGAAACAAGACTCACTCTGATAAAATTTTAGAAGCTTAATAGGGGATTAAAAGGGACTTTTACATTGCTGGGTGCATAGCTGTAGCTAGATGCACCCCAGTTTACTATAACAACTCTTCTTATGTACTTTTTCATTGCATTGATCAAATTATTCATGAAGATTATACATATGCAAACATTCCCTAGAGTTCTTTTACATGTTCCAGGCGTTCTTTAGCTTGGTTTGACCCCTGACCTGTTGTGCAATAGCGTAGATTTGATTTTTGGAGTCGTGTGTGCCATTTCCTCACAACAACAAACGGGAGTTACTGATAGTCGAAGGCTCGGTGGCAGGAGTCCTCTTCACATCCTTTCTTTCAATGTTAGCCAAGTGGTTCCTTCAATGTTACCTAATCATACAGATAGTTTTAGCTAGTTCCACAAACTTATCTGAGTTACTCTCACTATTGTCGGTTAGTTACAAAAATAAAAACATTTTGCAAAAGTTAACATTTCAATGCACAACACATAGTCTCTATTTTAATACTCTGCAAAAGCCTAAACTATAATATGTGTTTATCACACTAATATATATGTAAGCTACACATGCCCAGGGCATTGGCCACAAAAGCTGACAAATTATACTATATCAAAAACAGTTAAAAGTGATTACAAACTGTAGTACATCAAAATCGTTGTGATTGATAATAATTTACAAAAGCTAATACATAATAGCGATAGCCAACAACTGCATAGTTATTTATAACTCTGAACATTTTGATAAATCTTGTCAACCAAAGTGACATCTACCACAAATGGCATGCTGCCACATGTGGATTGTGTTTTGTATGAGTGAAAATGGATTTGAAAAAAAAAACAAACCACCAAACAAAAGCTTTAATGTCTGTTGCTGTATATGTTGCTGTGTATGTTGCTGCTCGGATTTCCAAACTACCTATGCTCCTCTACACAAATATTTTTGTACTTTCTCTATATTAAGAAAGCAAGTTATTGGGATTTTTCCATTGGAGAAAAAAAAAAAAAAGGAAAATGATATGGTACTTCCATGTTGGCTATTTGACTAGAAAATGTATTTAGGCCTAGTGCTTTCATCTAGGAGGTAAGAAATAGATTGTTTCTTTACATTACTTCTGTTTGACTGTAGTTGTTACAAATGGTGAACTGGTTCAGAATTGTGTTTTATTCATAATTTTTTGGATGAGAAAAAGTTAGAATTCTGCTTTCCTTTTTGGTCGTGTGTTGTTTGTTTGGGTTTTTTTAGTAGTAGCTCCTAAGCCATTGTGATGCTCAGCAATTGTAGTATGCTAGCCTTGCTGTTGAGCCAAATTCCTAGGAAAGAGCTTTCACTTTGTGTACTTCACTCCAGAATGGGAAGGGTGAGCACAACCTCTTCCTTTTATCATCTGACTGAATGTGTCTGGGGGCTTACTCTTTTTTGGGGGTGTTTCTATAACTGAAGTATTTTCTAGGATTTTTTTTCCCTATTCTAAAATGCTGCAAGTCTCCTGGAAAATGTCCATTTAGATTTGAGAGGGTTTATATGGTTGAAGCACGTGTGTGTGTGCACAAGATAACTAATGTTGCCTGAATAATTCACGATGAATAATTTTTCTAATTACTTTAGACTTTCTTCTTGCCATTTTTTCTATGGATTCTTTGTAAATCATGGCTTTCACAAATATTTAACAGTATTTCAGTTGTGTTCTAGAAATACCTGCACAAACAAAGCTCTGATTAGCTCAATTAACAATTGAGAAAACAATTACAGAAAATTTTTTACAAATCGTTATGACTGGTCCCTCCTCACCCCTGTTTTCAGGCTTTCCTTTTCCTGAAAAAAACCAAACCAACTTCTCTGCAACAAAAACCCACCCCTACCATCAACAATTCACTCACCAAAAACCACAGGTCATTTTTTAGCACTTTCTTTTCCCCCTCAGGAAACCACTATTCTGTTAAATATCTTTTTCCTATGAGGAGAGGATCACTCCACTGTTCCTGTAGTGGTCAGTTTGTTAATGATTTTTTTTCATTTGAATAGTTAGAATAGTCAGAGGTAAATATTGCATTTGTGGATAATGGTGGTTTTGAACATTTTTGGTTTTGAGTATTTCTCTTTTAAGAAGAAATAATGTTTTTTAAGCCAATATAATTTAATATCCAAATATTTACCAACAGTTATATGGAAAATGTTATCTACTCAAAGTAAGTTCTGCAGTGCAGCTGTGCTGATTTATGAATGAAAGGTGGTTTTTTTTCCTCCAATATTGTGAGTTATATTTAGAATTCTGATTCTAACTTCTGTAGTTCTGTAACTTAATGTTGGGGGAACTTGAAAATAGTTTTCCTTTTCCCAGCCACCAGTAGTGAGTGTTCAATTTCTCCCTTAGAGAGTGGACTTCAGGCCAAAATTTAGCATTGGTAAACCTTACATGCTGTTATTTCCCCTACTTTTGTTGCAAGGAGATTGTAGAACTGCTGTGAGCTCAAGTTGCTCTATTGCATGTAACAGCTTAAATATGTTCACTTCAACATGCTGCATGTTTACTCTGCTTTTCCTGGTGAAATGACTGCTTTTCCCATTTCACATTTTACTGTAGTGGGATACAAAACAAACGTCTTTGCTGTAACACACATTAGCCTTGTTCTCTTGGTGGCTTTGCAGAGGTGGGCGGCGGCTGGTGGGAGCCCAGTGCTGCTTGTGGGCTGTCTGTGTGCCCAAACCTGTGTGAGCTGAGGGCTGTGAGGACTTCAAGAACTTCTTTGCTTGTAGAACAGCACTTTAGTACTTCACAGAAATAGTTTAGATCTTTCTTTTGGTACTAAAATTGCATGAATATATTTGGGTTTTTATTAGCACTGAATGTCTTTCATTTTTTCATGTGCATTCTCCTTGGTGTCAATGGCTTTAAAGAGAACAAAAATAGCATTTTCTTCTATGTGTTTTGATCTGTTTCGCATCTCTTATTGAACACAGAAAGGTTTAATTACAATTATTTAATAAAATGGTGCATGATTGCTCTGAACATTACATTACTATTGAAGTAAAAGTCAGCAAAAGTATACTTGAAATTGGATTGATTTAAGAACATAAATAATTTAAAGTAATTCAGTCCTTTTGAGTTTATATAGAATAGATTGAAGTAATTAATTTTAATATAAATGTTCTGTAACTATCTTATCTAACACAAACCACGTGATTTTTCATAGTAGCTGAGGTGGATGTAGCTTATGTTAAAAGTATGCAAGTATGGATGTGTAAATGAATAAATTATGTCTTCTGTGTGTGTGATATAGACAGTAGACGATTGAGCCAGAAGACTTCCTTTTTAGTTAAAGCAAATATACGTTTCTATGGCAATAAAAGCAAATTTAAAATGTAGGTGGTTCTGACTGTTGCTGGTCTAAAATAAAGGTGGCAGTTGCAGAGTAGTAGTCATAGCCAAAAAAATCCAAGATTTTTATTAAAGAAAAATACATCTATATTGCCCCATGCCTAGTTTTTGAATTTTTTGAATTGTAAGCTCTTTCTGATATATATATATATTTCTCTCTTTTAATTTTTACTTTTTCCCATGGTGCGTAGCAAATATATATATAAAATATGCATATATGCAGATCTTTTATCAAGCAGATTTTATTAAATAGATTTAAATGGTGATACTTACCTTGCATCTTTCATAATTTATTGAGACTTGAAGATTTTAATGCTTATGAAGTGATGATTATTTTTAGTAGTACTCCAGAGACAAGAGGCATGAGATTCTTTTATCAGAAGATAAATTAAAGCAGAATTTACCATAGAACACAAGATTGGTGGGGTGGGTAGGGGATAGCAGGTTGCAAATAAATAGGGTAGAACATAATGAGAAGTGTTTATCTTACTCTAATTAGAGTTCAGGAAAACAATGGAGACCCCATTTCATTCTAGATTAGATTGTTCAGAGCTTCACATCCATTGAAGCACATTATTAGAACAATCCATTATAGAATACCCAAATACCACCTATTCATGAGTGAGTCTCCTCAAATTAATCATCCTGCCCTATCTGTCATACATATGTCATTCAAGCTGTGTGCTTTTTTTGTGCTCCAAATCTTCCCCAACTCCATAGGCTAGACTACGGATACTAGATACTAAATCTTGAGAAGACTCAAGATTTAGTATCTGGAATTTTGTCTTTTTAAGAAGGGAGTATGAGCAGCCTAATTAGCATTTTAAAGATTATATTCTGCAGCCAAAATTTCTCCTTATTAAAGCATAGTGTGCATACATAAAAAAACAAGTGGTATCTTTTTCATCATTCATACATTTTGATTTTCTGTGCAATACCCTGAACAGAACTTCACAAGAATTCGAATTCGTTTAGCAGGATTGGAACATGTGGCACTAGTCCAAGGTTGAAACTGGATCTTTCAGTTGATATAATGTCAGATTTCATAATGTCTTCTTTTGCAACAACAGTCAAGATTTTCTTAAAGTTATAGCCTGAGAATATTTTGTGTGAAAATATCTACCTGACTTTGCAGGGATTCTGGTATTATCTACAAGGTACACACTGATTTCCCTCATCACAGTGGATGCTCACGTGGCTGTCCTTGATAATTCAAATAATTGGTGTTAACTGCTCAAATACAATAGATGAAATATCTTGAAAAGACGTAGGGTTTGTGGCATCTAATTGCTGTCTGTGGTACTGGGATGATAGATTTGTGCTTCAGTTCCTATCCAGCAGGAACAATCAAGACTAAGGAAAGGGCTTTGGATAGCTGTGCTGCTGGGAGCCAAAGAAGCTGTTGTTGTTGAATGCTTTATCACGGAAAAACAGATGGGTTTATATTATATAAATCTGTGAATAAAGACACCAAATTATGGTTGATGAATGATTTTGTAAGCCTAGAAATAATGTATGTACTCCAAGGCTGCATCATGATAATATGTTGACATGCAGTATTAGATGTAAATCCTGGAAATAAACAGAAAGACACATTTTTAAATATAGCTTCATTTATGCTATATTTGAATGCAACTATAGTGTAACCCAGCAGCCTTACAGAGGAGATAGAATTTATTCTTTTGCTATTTAGTTATTTCAAGGCAAATAGTCTGTATTTTACAAATTTGAGATGTTATCACACGGTTTAGTGTTCTGTTCTGATACAGGAAACATTCTCTACTGTCTGCAGCCAGGTCTGTTGTGCTGTGAGAGCCTGGCTCAAAACACAAAATATCATCTGGTCTGTATAGCTCTGTCTTTGACAACTCCTTCCAAATGTGGCTGATGGAGGCGAGGATAGTCTCTCTTCAGATGCAGGCAGATACATAAAAAACATGAGTTCTGAAAAACCTTCATGGGTCTTTCATTGATGTAGATGCATTTTGCTAGACTGCAATTTATAATGGATATGTTAAAAGACGTGGAGTCACAAAAATATTTTAAAATAAGGTCTTCTAATATGCTTTGATTTTATGATTTTTTTTCTTATCAGCTGAAACTGGTTTTCAGATTCAACTGAGAGGATATTTTTTTAAATGTAGATTTAATAAGCTTGCACTCTTCTGCCCTGATAATAAACTTATGTTCTTTTCTTCCCTAAATTCAGCACAGAAAAATTAACCTGCAAAACCTGTAGATACCTTTTCCCTACATGTATTTTGGAACCCAGTGAATCTGAAGAGAAGTGTTCAATTTTAGCTCAGCACTTTCAAAGCAGATTTCTTTTATCCTGACTTGGATAATTTCAAAGTCTTCTTTTCCTTCTCTGGTTCTTCCTAAATATTTTAATTTTATTTGGTGATAACACTTTCCCTCTAGGTTTTAAATGTTCTTGCAAATTTGAATATTGTTTTATGCTGAAATCAGTCTTAGAACCAGTTTTTGCTTTTATCTTGTAATAATAATATTGAGATATTTGCTATATTAGATAAAATTTGTGAGTTCTAATTGTAGGACATATCTATAGATAACTATTCATCAATTTTGTGTAAATCCTGTGTGATATCAAATGAAAAAGTGTAATATTTTGTTGTCATGGTGATAAGCACAGTAGTTCTTTTCAAGTTTTTTGGGGTTTTTTTTGGGTTTTTTTTTTGTAGCAGCTTATAATAGTTGAAGTAGCTGCAAAGGGAAAAGTGTTATCTGCAACTTGAGTTCCATTGAGAATATAAGCCTTGAATGACATACAAATTCCTTTTATAAATGAATGTGCCTTTAGGACCTGAATTGTACTAATGCATTGTAGCTAAACTTTACCTCTAGAATAAACTTGGATTTGAAATTTAAATTCATTCAGGAAGGTTTTAAATGTATTTGTTCAATTGGGAGAAAAAAAATACTAGTGGCTTACTTAAAAGATTTAGTTACATGAAGCACAGACTTTTGTTTTCCTTTAGGGAGTGTCTGTGGGTTTTTTTCAGTGATTCATTTTTCTGCGTAGTAAGAGGAGAGAATGTTTGGTGTAGCCTGTAAGGGCTCTGTGTATTTTCCTATGTTATATTTCTTAGTAACACTGTGTAAGAACATCTATTACTGCAGTAACTGCAGCACCACTGTGATAAGACATCAGCAAAGTTTTTGTGTTCAGTAAAGTAGCCTGTAATTGTGAGCTACTGGTGAGCCTTAAAACAAGAATATTTTGTCCTTTCTTCTCTTCTTAGAAAAAGCATTTCTTGTTGAACTCTAAAAATTGCACTGTGGTGGTGAACTGTTGGGAAGCACAGCATGGAACCAAACTAAATATTTCAAGCAAACCACTTTCTCCTATTTTCTTCCATTTGGAGTGTTTTGAACAGGAGATGTATAAGATGGGCTGGAAATAAAGGCTTCAGTTCCTCTTACAACTCTTCCCCTGGATACTGGATAGCCTATAGGTAATGATTCTTACTCAGCTTCAGTCATGAGAGATCAAGATTGGCTTGCTGTTTTACAGGATAAATAGTTGAGGCAGTGTGGTTGAACTTCTGGTAGAATTGAGAATAGACTCAAGGTATCAAGTCCTCTGACTTCTGCACATTTCTGAGACACAATATAGTTCATGTACTGTAGGTATTCCATTCACCTATGGAATGTGCCTACATCCTTTACTATTACTGTTACATGGCATCTTCTAGTGGCAATAAATGTGCTGCTAGAGGACTGTTCTTGTCTCATTTACTACATATGATGAAGGGACACAAGTGACTGCAGGCATTTTGCACATTTGAGGTTATTTAACAAAATGCATGTGTTGGTAGCATCAGAAGAGTATTCAGCAGTAATGTTAGAAGGACATGAAGAAGTGAAGTGTTCACATTTTAATGGAAATGAAAGCATTAAATTTTCTGTAATTCTGCTCGTGTTTTCTGTAATTCTGCTTCTGTAGTCCCGTTAGCTGTGTCTAGATTCTGCAGGAGTCAACAGCAAGTGTCTAGGAAAGTGCAGAACTTGACCATGTATGGCATTTTACCTAAGTAAATATCATAAATCTGTCCCTCCCTCCCTCCCTCCCTCCCAGTTTCTAGTGATTTTGGTTTATTATCCATGAAACTTTCTGGTCACATGTAAACTTTTAGTACGTTATGCTTATTTAAATGCTAGCCATAGATTACCTCCAGTATGGAATGCAAGTGTTTAATTCTATAACTATTTTTTCTTAATCTGAGGTTTTTTCATCTTTTCAGGTGTTTTTACGTATTTAGTCTGGTTGGGTTTTTTTAGGGTAATAACTAAGTTTTCCAAAAGTTTACAGCAGATAATTTGGGGTTTTTAACAGATTTTTTTGTAGGATTTGTCTCTTGTTAACAAAGTTCTTCAGTCTGTTTCATAAAAAGTATTTGTTCTTTTGCAATATGATTAGGAAATGCCTCTATATAAAAATAACACATCTGTTGATTTCTGAGCAACTGCATTTTCAAAATTCTTCATGCAGTGAAGTTCTACTAATCCCACTTTACAGTGAAAGAACAGCCAAGGACCTGGCACCAAAGGAAGTTTCTAAGGGTTTCCTGAAGCTTGTGATGGGATTCCCACAAATACCCCTGGCAATACCACACCATCCTCAAACTTTGAAGCTGAAGTACATGAACTGCAGTGTGCACTTGGAGGGAAGGGCAGTGGGTGTGTGCCAGCCGTGGGTGGAAGCTCTTCAGAAGCTCCCAGCGTGGATGTTGACAAAGCTGGCTTCACACCAACGGTTCTGTCAAATGTACCTAATTGGGTGCTGCTAAAGTAAGCAGTGTTCAGGCTGTTATTCCAGGTTCTTGAATAGAGTCCCACTTCATTCAGGGTGACTTTCTCTTGTACATCCTTGTTTGGAGGCTAGTTTGAGTGATCTCTGGGCAGGTGAAACTACAACAAATTGTCTCCATGCTCTGGTCGGATCTTCGACGCTGTGGGGGTCTCACACAAGTCTGAAACAACCAGGTGGTGTGGGACAGGGGCTGTCTCAGGCATCTGCCTCAGCTGGCTTTACTGTTGCATTTGAAGCTAGTGCTCTGATGTGTATGCTTTCACAAGCTTAAGGTGCTGTAATGCTGTTCCCGAGTGTTTTAGAAACCCAGCACCGTCTGTGGAGTCTGTTCCTGTGCTGTCTGTGTGTCAGCTGAGCTGCTGTGTAAAGACACAGTAACACTCACAGTCTCTTTAAAAATTAATACTAAACAACACAAAGACTTAAGAGGCAATTGCCAAAAATTGCATTAGATAGCTAACTAGGTCAATGCATCCCCAAAGACAGATGCAGAAAATCACTTGCATTACGTTTTGACTGGTTCTGAGGTGAAACGTAATTTGGTTAAAAAGCTTTCTAGTCAAAACAGGAGTTACAAATGAATCCCTGATGCGTGTTTGAAGTACAGACCTCCTGAATGATGAGCTCTAGGGAATGCTTGTTGCCCTGTCACTTTTAGTTGGTTCATATTTTCTTCATTTCTTTAACCTGTTTTTATTACTTCTTGAGATTTACCATTGGGTTTTGATTTCTCTAATCTTGCGATACTTTCTCAGGATAGGTATTATTATTTCTTCTACTGCTTCAGTAACAATGACTAATGAATTGTTATCTGCAAGGCATGATTAGGAAAAATTGAACAGAGACTTGCTACTCAAAACTGTAGGTTTGCAAGTTTAGCTGTACCTTAGGGAAATCAGAATTCCAAATCCTGCCCACGCTTACTTTTGGCCTGTATCGGTCATGTCAGCCTACCTTAAATGAATTTTCCTTTCTTTTATAGCTTGTTTGCTAGGGATGTCAAATCCAGAAGGGTACAGAGTCTTGTGCATTATTCATTGAGAACAACGTCCTGAACTTTGCCCTCATGTTAGCAGGAGCTAGTGATAACCTCTGCCTTTGGGCTGGTTGTTTGATGCTTTCTGTGATAGCATTGTGCCATCAGGTAACATTTTTAGTGAAGCAGTTTCCATTTTGTGGAATGCACTGTTTTTACATGAGTGATGAGGTGGTGCATCTCAACAATATCCTACCCTGAGTTAATGTACTTCCCAAAGGATCAGTCTGGGCACTTTGCACATGCTGTGGCAGTGTTGCCATAATGGAAGAAAAAACTTGGGCTTGTAGATGCCACAGCTGTTTCCCCTCTGAGAGTCTCAGTAATAACTCAGAATAACTCTGAGAGTCTCAGTAATCACTGAGTACAACCAGACTCTGAAAAAGAGCAGGGAGAAGGGAAGTGCTTCCTCACGTGTTAAAAGTGTAGTTTTAGTGACACTCATCTTTACCTCTCACGAGGTTAAGTTATTCAATGAATTTTTCTGTTCAAACCTTTTTTGGGCTATTCATGTCCAGAAAGATTTATTACTTCTGGGCCAAGCAAGACCATCAGATGCTCTTCTGTGGTATACCTGGGAGGGATGGCTGAAATGTACATGAAAAACATATACAAATGTGTATACATTTACAGGTAAAATTTACCTTTCTTCAAATCTTAAAATTTAAAATGTGCACTGAATGCAAGGAAAATACTTTTAAGATACAGTATATAGATTTTTTTCTTCTTTTATATATAGAATATGAAATGCACTTAAAGAAGTAACTGAATTATTTGTGTAGTTCATTCTGAAAAGTCTTGCATTTATTCAGTTTACTTTTTTCTTTGATGCCAAACTACTGGTATCACAGTGGTGCTCTTCGAGAAAGCAAGAGCAAGCCAAAAAAATAAACTGCTTTATTTGTGCTCCTTTTATTAACTGAAAAGTTATTACCATGATGTAATTTGTTTTAGTTTTCAGATCTTTAGTATCTGTGTGTCTCTGAGATTTGTCTTTTAGCATATACCAAATGTGAACAGTCAAAATTCACTGTTTCAGTGACAGATTAATGAGTTTATTACCTTCTTAAATATTTCTTTCGATCTTTGTAAAATAAGGGAAGAAGTTGGAGATGCAGATGTCAGATCTGTATCACAGTGCTTGAGACTGGAATAACTTATTTTGTTTTTAGTGTAAAGACTTCTTGTTTAAAGGTGTACAGTGCACTTCTAGAAAATTTGTAATCTATACAATCTTTGCAGTTGGTCCTGCAAACGACCGTGTAGGTTCGTGTCACAGGGAGTTAGTGTCATTGATGAACTTTGAGATTGTAAAGCAAATACCTGGACTTTTGGAGGAGTTTAGTATAAGTAGAGTGTAGTGTTAGGGAGGCTGTTAAGAGACCTGGTTTACATGTTGAAATTGGGTAACAAATGCTGAGTCAGGATTGTTCTACAGCAGGATGTGGTAGGAGACCTTCCTTGGCTGAAGAGTCAGGATGGATCAGTGTCACCTTGTAAAAATGCAAGGGCACGCTGGCAGTCGGAAATGGTTTCTCAAGTGTTGATGTCTCTTTTCTAGACACAACTATCTGCTTTTGCTATTGTTATGTCATATTGGCTGCTTTTGAGAGCTTCTCTCTACCTGAGGCCTGGGAAGAAGCATGTCACATAGGTGACATTTGTGATGATTGTCCACTGAGAATAGAAAAGCTTCCCATTTTAAATCAATGTCATTGCAATACCATCTATCAGACATGAATGGTGATGGGAAATACTGCTCTTTCAATCACAGAATTGAGTTGCTGTCCTTCACTGAGGAAGGTCACATATTAAATTAAAATCTGAATTCTTTTACTGTATCACAGGGGAATGACATTACTTCAGTTTCTTCGAGCTGAGCTCACAGGTTAGTTTACAGAGTGAAAAATCAGTGTAAAAAAATATTCAGACTCTCTTCTTACAATAAATAGCATCAGGTATCACATCTTTGGAGGCTTGCACTTCATCTATAAAATACTGTGCTATATGTGGTGGTTACTTGTGGAAGATTTGAGCACACTTGAGCGAGGCATGTAGCAGAGGATTGTTGGGTGGTTTTCAGGTAAACACATGCCTTGGCAGTGGCATGGAATGGCACTGTCACTGCAGGCCATCTGTAGAAAGCACAGAGGAAGGAGCAGTTGCTTGACTCAGATGCAAAAGCTTCCAGATGCCAGAGCCAGATCAACCCTTCTGTGTCCTTTTCCAGTAAGGGCAACATGTGTTGATATCATTTGTTGGTATGTGTGTGGGTTTATGTCTCTGGATCATTCCTCTCCTGCAAGCTGCTGCCTCCCCAGATCCTTTTGTAGGAGATCTGCTTTTTTTGAAGAGGATTTGTTGTTTTTATCAATTTTAGGTGTTTCTTGTTGATAGAAGTGTTGCTGGATCCCACATCCTTCCAGTGTCTATTGTGGGTGGTGATTTACAGCCTATCCTCAGTACTTTTCATTGGAAACTTGTGTGCTTTATGATATTGGACCACTTCCATTTTCACGTGTTCTTTTAAACATGTAGAATGTAGTGTGTTGTGTTTCTGCAAAGTGCTCCATTCAGTCACACGGGTTTCACTGTCACCTGCATCACCTTGTCTGCTAATTGCTGCCCCAACACACAGAGTGACCCAAGCTGCTGCTGGATGCTGCCACATCTGGTCTAGAAGTGAAAGACCCAGCCTGTCATCTTCAAAGGTCTGCAATGCACCTGGAAGTAGCAGCTGTAAATGCCCTGACATACTTCGAGTCAATGTGGGAGAATCAGTTGTATTTTTGTGGCACAAGTAAACACTTTCTCGTAAGCTATCTCATGTGACAGCAGCCAATATTTTCTTCAAAACTATCGCTTGAAAGCACAAGTTCCTGATTTGTTATGTTGCAGTTCAGTGCTGGCTCTTGCTCAGTTTCTTTAGAAGTTTTGGAAGATTTTCTTAATACTGCAAAGGATGGTTTGCAATATGGAAAAACTTGAAGTGTAATCTTCAGTCAGTTGTTGTTAATTGTTAAAGTCATCGTTATCTAAAGCCAATAAAGAGTCCCCTTTCCTGTGGTGTTTCTAAGCACTGACTGGTGAGGCAAGCATGAGACACACAGGAACTGAGGCCTCATAAGCTGCTGTGAAATGGTCTGCAGGGTGCAGCTGGGAAGGGGGAGGTGTGCTGGAATGAAGCTGGGATGCTGCAAGGGACAGCGAGGGTGGGATGCCTGCCTTGAGACTTGCATTTTAATAGTCAGAAGGTGTATTCAGGTCTGACAGAAGACAATCTGGTGGTGTCATCGAGAAGGAGAAAGTAGAATAATTTGTATTTGATGTGAATGGTTGTATCTGAAACTATTCCATTTAAAATTTACTAAAATAGCAGTCTTCCCTGGAGCTGGGACTATCAAGACACATTGTGGTAACACTGGTATGCTAGTGTTCACATTGCTGTTGGCTTTGTAACAATAATGTGTACCTAAATGTGTTTCTGTTGGAAAAGTTTTTTTCTTCCAATTGAAAGCGTACTTTTGGTTTCCAAAAGCTTTTAGTAGAGCAACACGGTAAACACTTCTTTAAATGGATTTTAAAAAGTAAAAGCCAATTTATTCAATCTCTTCTGAGGAAGCTATACTAAAATCATAATTTTTTTTCCCTAGTTGGATGTTGGTTGTCCATGAAAATCAAGGATGAAAGAAGATGGCATAGGACATAACCAGCTCTCAGAATTCGTCTTTATTTTTCTGCTGTTGCTCCCCCAACCCCCGTATTTTCTATCACTATTTACTAGGGTTGTTTAAAAAGATGTACAGCCCTGATAAGGGGAATAGGACCTTACAATTCTTTTGCAAAAAAAAAAAAAAAAAAAAAAGTTCTGTAGAAAAAAGTATTCTTCTGTTTCTTGTCAAAAGCTATCAACATGGGACATGATGTGGCTTTCAGGTTGTTTTTACCCTGAACATGCAAAACTAGTAATGAGGAGGAAACCAAAAAAAGACTGGGAAAAAACCCCCAAAACTCAGACCTCCAGGGAGCTGCTGCACGATTGAATACATCATTCTAATGTTATAAAATACTGAATTAATTTTGTCCTGTATTTCTTATAAATTTATTTTAATTAAAATGTAATAGTTCATATGAGCAGCTTATAATTGCATTTTTCCTAGTGTGATTTGTACAGAATCATTCCAGCTGCTATGACTAGAAGATGCATTGACTGCTTCTGCATTTTGGCTCTGAGCAGCAGCATAGCTCTGCAGTGAGTCTCTTTGCATCTCCCATTATCATCCCCTCATACTTTTTGATCAGATCAAAAAGTGGGGTCAGTTCCCATGGAGTAACTTCTTCCAGGGGACTCTAAACCACAAGTCTGATCCAGGGATTCATTCAATGTGCTCAGACTCTTTTGGAGATGTGAAGGTTTAAATCAATGATGGAGTCTCAGGGCAGCTTCTAACAGTCCATGCATGGCAATGTTCTGCTTAGGGGACTGGCCTAAATCTAATTAGACATAAAACCTAAAAATGACATGTCATGGATGTCTCTGGACCTCAGCTCCAAACAACTTTGATCTGGTGATCCCTGCTACTGCACTGCCTTACTTGCTGAGATGCAAGCGGTCGTACTGCTTCCTAAGCTCTGTAATGCCCAGAGGAATTAATTCTCTTTACAAATGAGTGTCTGCTATGTTAAAATACATTGTGTTGCTTAGTTTACAGGCATGTTGTTATCTGAAAGGTAGTTGAGTGCAGGGGTTAAGTCTGTCCTCTTCTCACCCCAGTCCAACTTAGCGCTTCTCCAAGGATGGGAGGATTTCATAGTATTTTCTGTCCCTAAGGGAATTACTTTCCTTTGTGGTGTAATACATCCCCAAGTTATCATGCAATGGCCAAACTTTTCTTGTAGCTTGCTTGTAGTTTATGTCTCGGATATAGAGATCAAATTGTGTCTTAGTAACTCTGCAATTTTCACTATATTTGATTCTAAATATCCACCATTACCTTTAGATAACTGGTAAGATACTCGAACAGTGATTACTGCATGTGTTTGTTGACTGGTAGTTATCTCTGGAAAAACACTTGCAGAAATCCATTTATGACTGCTGACAATATTGTGCTTTTTCCTTCTTCAATGTTTGTCTGCTGGTGTCTTCAACCTGGCTGCGTAGGTACAAAGTGCATAAAGGTGTATACAGGTGGAGAAAGGAAGTGAATTAGCTTCTCAGATTAGCTGCAGAACCTGCATGATCACCAGTGGTGATTTCTCTCAGTGACCAAGTGACAGCTCAGAGAGGTCAGCAAATACAAGGTCAGTGAGTGGAGGTGTTTCGAAATCGGCTCTAAAACATAGGTGCCTGAATTCTGCAGCTTTTTTCCAGCTTTGCTCTCCCTATGTTTTTGTTTACAAGTTTTTGTTTACAAGTTACAAGAATTTTTCCTTTCAGCCTGCTCGAAAGGTTAATGGCAGCTGGCAGAGGGCAGTTAGGTAATGATGCTTTTGCTAAGAAACGTGAAAATATTTTCCATATCTGTAGAAAGATGCAGATGCTTCTTATATCTGACTCTGAAAATTAACTTTCATTGTTTCCTGACCCAGTCCAATGCCAAACAGACTGTTGTAACTCACTGGTGATAGGAAGCAGTTTTGCCTTTACGTTCATCAGTCTCTGCAGTGTGACAAAATCTAAGTGAAGTAATTGCACCCTCCCTTTTTTTTAGTTAAACAGGACCTAGGACTTGAATTCTTTTTTTGTTTATTTTAGTGCTTATCCTTCAAATACCTGTTTTTCATAACAAGTTGTTTTGCCTCTGGAAAGTAGTTAAACATCCTGGAAAAGTAGCTCCTGTGCATTGTAGACGATATGCATAGCTGGGTAAAATTCTGACCCTACTCTATGTCACAAGTAATCTTTATGGCTCATCATGGGTGGGAAATCTACAATTTGCTCTGAAACCAAAAAGGTTTTCTGAAATTTCAGCTATGCTAGTGGTATTTTTTCCTTCAAATTTAGAAAAAACACATGCTTCTTGGGACACTGAAATGCTCTGTGGTAACCACTAGTTGCTGACCATATACTTTCACTCAGATGTTGAAAAGTGTTGTTTGAAGTTTGTTTGCACCATGTTTGACTTCAGGTAGTGTAATTTCTTTTAGATAATGGTTAACTTGGAAAGGATTTAAGAGCAGCATAAAAATCTACTTCACTGAAATTAGGATATCTCAGAATTCCTGTATCTTCTTGAAAAACATGTTTCAGGTCTCTAAATAATTTAATGCAACCTTTCTGATCTTCTTTTCTATCTGCTAGATTTGTGAGGCTGCAGAAAAGCCATGAAAAGGCCTTTGCCCTGCATGTGTCTACCTGGTAGTGCATATTTAACTGAGGAAATAGATTATTATCTTACAATCTTCTGGACTTCCTGCAGCTTTTTAAAGAATCGCCTTTTAAAATATTTTAAATGTGTAAGGAAACTGCTAATAAAGATGGCATTTATGCAATGCCATTCTGTCTTCATTATGCTGAAAATGGCAAAAAAGCTTTCCACTTCATGTAAGACTATTTGCCTTACATGAAGATTGCTTGCAGATTTATTCCCTAATACGTGAGAGACCTTGAACTTTCCATTATGAGTATTTATTAATGATCTTTCTCTATTTCTACCATATTCCTCATTTTGAGATGAGGTGAGAAGGTAAAGGGGACCAGAACTCCGCCGGTACAGCACTTAGCATAGAATGGTTTGGGTTGGAAGGGACCTTTAGAGATGGTTGAGTTCCAAACTCTTGCCAAAGGACACTTTGCACTAGACCAGGTTGTTAAACCCCACATCCAACCTGTCCTTGAACATTTCCAGGGATGGGTTATCCACAGCTTTTCTGGGCAACCTGTTCCACTGTCTCACCACCCTAATAGTAAACAATTTATTTCTAATCTCCAATAGAATTTACCCTCTTTTAGTTTAAAAAGTCACCTCTTGTTCTTTCACTGAGCTGAGGACTCAAGAGTTCCCTCCTGGTAAGTAGTCTTCTCTCAAGATGATCTTCCCAGCTGTTACCATATTAACACCTATATAGTTATTGTATTTTATTTTCTGGACAACACACTTCAAGCATTACATTTTTTGCAATATGTTTCTGTCAAAAATCTTGGTTTAGTGATATTATTTTGCCCCCTCTGTCCCTTGTTTCTAAATGAAATATCTTTATTTCTGCCTGAAGCCAGTAGTTTAACAGTAAAAACATATTTCTACTTCTTGCCTTTCAAAAGAATGAGACACAGAAACCCATTCCCAGGAGGGAACATGGAAAAAGGAAAGTTTAATAGAACTGAAAAAGGAGCATGGAGGTCAGTGAAAGTCTCCATGGGCATTTATGAACATAATCAGTTGACCACTCCTATTTTTTGCTTTATTAATAGCTTATTTATCTCAGACCGTCTCCTTAAATATGTTTAGAAACCCAGTTTATCTAAGGCCCTAAAAAAATCCTCTAACTTTTTAAAAATCAGATGCTGTTAGCATAAGAGCTTCATTGAAAATAAAAAGAAAAAAGGTAAAATAGTGATGAGATCCACATTTAAACAGATTATAAAATCTGCTTTGAAATCAATGTAGTTCTAGCTCAGCTAAATTCCAAAACCTAGAGAGAAGAAAAATAAAAAAGTCACTGTAAGTTAAAGTTAAGGTGCTTTAACTTTGGCTTCCTAAGAACAGGACAGCACCATCAGTATATACATAGTTGACAGCACAGCAAAACAGTATGTAGCTGAAAATAGTATGTCTTGAGAAACTGCTTCAACTTTTTTTTTTATTTTAAGGAAAGCTTTTGAACTTGAGCACAAAGTTGAGTTTTACTGAAGACAGAGTGACATAGACACCTGATAGATACACACCTAAATATTTCATCAAATTGCAGCCTAAGATCTAGGCTAGTACCTTATCTCAAGGTACTAGCTAATTTAGTACATTTTAGTATTAACCATCCTCTATCAGAAACACCAAGGGCTCTAAGACAACCATTACAAGTCAACACCACCACATTTTTCATCGCAGAGGGCCAATCACATCCTGGGAGGAGGAACAGGAGCATTGTCAGCAGATCAGGGAAACATTTCTTCCTCTCTACCCTGAGCTGCAAGCCCCACAGCAGGAGCAGCACTGTGCTGCCAGAGCTGGAGCAGAACCACCAAGATGGATGAGCTGGAGCACATGACATACAAGCAGATGCTGAATCAGTTGAGCTTGTTCCACTTTGAAAGAGAAGGTAAAGGGAAAAGGTTCTGCTGTCTACAGATACCTAGCAGAGGGGCAAGGAGAAAACAGACCCAGGTTCCTCAGAGGTGTGCAAGGGTAAGACAAAAGGCAACAGGTAAGTTGGGATGCAGAAAATTTGGACCAGATGTGAAGTCTGTTTATTTTGTAACATGGAAATGAAAAAACACAGAGAGATGCAGACAGGTCATGGTCAAAAAGTTCACTGATAAAATTCCTACACAACCCGCTCTTATTTATTCTGTTTTGATTAGGAATTGGATTAGAGCACTTTCAGAGGTCATCCACAAGACTCTTACATGAAATGTACAGCATTCCTAAGATCTTTGAGGGTACTTTAGATCTAGTTATTGCAACCAGTACTAATGAAAAAGTAGATTCATGGTTATCTTAAACAACAGTGACTGAAAAGTGTCCTTACGTGCAAATCCTGTAAAACTCAGTCATCTCCATACTGCCAACAGCTGATGTTTTGCAATTTCAGTACTAGGCTTCATTAATCAAGAACCTGTCAATCACACTTGATGACCACTTTTATCCTGAGTTTATAACCTTTGCAGAAGAGACAGATCAATATTGAAAACCATTGTGAAATACTAAACTGACGACTTCCATATCTGGTATGAAATATGACAAAGAAATAAAGGAGAGCTTATTTCATCTTTTCAATATATAAAAGGGGTTTAGGAGCTCTTTTTAGTGCCTTTTTAATTGAAAAAGAACAGCAACACACACCTCTAAAAAATAGCACTCCTGGAACTGCCCTCACTGCAGTTTTCTGTTAAGTCTCTTTCCTCAACTTAAAATGAAAGAAAAAAGCCTTCTAATTCCAGATTACTAAATGCTCTGCCCTACACTTCACTACTTGATGAGAGAGTGGGGTGAGAAGCTCTTCAGGCTGTTACAACACTTGGCTTATTTTGGTTGGTGCCTGCGTAATGTTCCTACATCATCTTATCTTTCCTCCTCTGCTTTCTGCAGCTTTAAGTGAGGGTCATGTAACTGTTTCCTATGTAAGGCATGAGTTCTGGAGCAGACCCTGAAAAGAAATGCTGATTTGCAGGCTGCAGGTATGCACAAGTCTGCCATAGTATCTGTTGCCTTATTTCTAAGACACTTTCCACAGCTAGAAAGAAATCACTTGCTTTCTCTGTTCCCAGCCAAGTTTTCTTATCAGTGAAACAGGAAAACCTCCCCCTTGCTCCTTCCCCCCTCCACAGGTCTGACAGTATCACAGTGGGGTCCCTTTAACCCAGCGCAGATTCTTGTTGGTCATTGTGGCCACTTCTTTCAGCTCTCTGGCATCATGTAAAGTGGGCACTCTTTGTTGTCTGTTTTGTTGTGGTTTCTCTAGTTTTAAAGGACTTCATTATAGCAGATTCTGTTTTCTGTAGAGAACAAGTCATACAGAGCTAAAATGCAGTCTTTTTTTTTGCTTCCCTACTTGCCACTGCTTCTTGTTCTATTCAGAGCTGTTATTAATTGCTGCTGCCTTTGTGCATGTACTCAGTCATATAGATTTTCCATCACCAAAGCTTTATATCAAAGAATGTGGTATCAAAGAAAAGATTTTTTTCCTTTTATAGATAAAAGAAAATGTCTTTATTTTCAGAACTCCCAAAGACCAACTCAACTTGCTGTCAAAAAAAAAAAAAAAATAAAATCTATATTAGGGTTTCTTTTCAAAATGTGTGGATTAAAAAGATCATTTGGAGAGAGCATTTATTTGAAATCCAGGTTTCCTGAGCAAACAAAAAACCCCCTTCCAGTTCATCTAGGCACGAAAAACCTCTTTGCATGACATAGTTCTCTAGAATTCACATGGTTATGTCTAATTAGCTTTTATTTGCTTTTTGACCAGGTGGTCTGGTTAGAATGAAATCACAGAATGGTTTGAGTTGGGAGGACTTCAAAGATTATTTAGTCTCAACCCCTCTGGCGTGGGCAGAGAATCTTCCAAAAGACCAGGTTGCTCAAAGCCCCATCCAAACTGGCCTTGCACATTTTCAGGAATGGGGCATCCTCAGCTTCTCTGGACAACCCCACTGCAGAGTCTCACCACCCTCACAGTAAGACATTTCTTCCTAATCTCTCACCTAATCTCTCCCCTTTTAGTTTAAAACCATTCCTCTTAGTCTTATCACTATCTGCTCATGCAAAAAATCCCTCTCCCTTTTTTTTATAAGCTTTTAGGTACTAAAAGGTTGCTATAACATCTCCCCAGAGCTGTCTCTTCTCTAGGCTGAACAACCCCATCTCTCAGCCTCTTTGTAGGAGAGGTGCTCCGGCTCTCTGGTCATCTTTGTGCTCTCCTTCCCCTGCTCCTTTGGACCTGCTGTGCTTCAGAGTTTCTCTTGTGCTGGGGACCCCAGAGCTGGATGCAGCACTTCAGGTGGGGTCTCATGAAGGTAAAGTGGAAGGGCAGAATCCCCTCCCTCACTCTGCTGCTCATGCTGCTCCTTTGCCAGGTCACGTCCAGGTATTCATCCAGGAGAATCCCAAAGTCCTTCTTGGCAGGGCTGATCCCATTGAGTGCTTCTTCCAGTCTGTATGCATACCATTGGATGGTTTTGCTGTGGAAAGCTGAAAAATGCTAAGGCACAGCTGTTAGGCAGGCTGACAGTTTTTTCCTTCTTGGCTAATAGGGATCTGTGCTGTAAAAAAAAGGGAAAAAATATCTCAAGCTTTCTCTAAAGGTTATCAAACTATATGAGATAGGAAGTTTCCTTTAGTGCTGGGAGTGTTTCTTCCAATGTACTGGAAATGTAAGGTAGTGAGCAAGAGCATGGTACTTAAGTAAAAGTATGTTTTGTATCTTCACAGGATAATTAATTCAGTTTTGATCTTAAAGCTAATTCGATTTTCTTTTGATTTGTTAAATTTTACAGAAAGGAAAAATTAATGAAGTTGATACTTATAGAAGATAATCATGTAATAGGCAAGGGGAGGAAAAAGGTGCTTGTTTTAGTATATTATTCATACACAGGGAATAGAAACTAGCTGTAAGTGCTTTAGAGTAGGAGTCATAGGTGAAGAAAGATTCTGCAGTAAGTTTCTGCAGATGATGCAGAGAAGGCTGGACTGGAAGCTGTCATTTTGTAAGGAAGGGAAAACCAGAAGTGATTCTCATGTTTGTCCTCTGTTATTGAGATCACCAGCCCAAACTTTATTTTTTTGGTCCCTGCTGTAGACCAGTTTCTTGAAGATTTATCTGAGTGGAAGAGAGGGCATTTGAACAAGAAAGATCCGGAAAAGTAATCTGAATCTTTAGCTTAATTCATGCTAAACTGATGAGTGACTGTGTTGTTGCTTGACTAAACCTGCCTTTTTGGAAATGCAAAGAGTACAAAATGCTGGCAGGAGCCCTGTAAGGTTTTAAGCTGTTGCTACAAGCTGTTACCTAGATTAGCTGGCAGAAGAATGTTTGAACCTGCAAATGACTTTGGCAGGGCCCAGTCTCTAACCATAGATTCCTGGCTGTGAAATCTGTCCAGTTATTCTACTAATAATTTGAGGGATGGGGAATCACAAGGTTTCCAGGCACCAGATGTCTGCCTGCCTTTGCTATGGGATTTTTAGGTTGACTTTATGTCTGTACTACAATTTCTTTTTTCCTGGAAGTGAATACAGTTCATTTTCAGAAGGAGATATTAAGACTTCATTAATACCCATTTTTCTACTTTTTAGCTTTCATTATATAAAATCATTTTAGAACTAGGGTTTTTGTTGTGTTGCCTTTGAAAATCATCTCATCTTTTAGTTGGCTGTTGATCATACTCAAGCTCCTATGATTGCCATACAATCCATTTTGCTCATACAGATGAAAATCAGAATGCCTTACCAGGTGATTCATAATTTCCTAACTTGTGGGTTATGCCTAGTAACAAGGATAACTGCTAAAATATAGGAAGCTGCAATTAAAAGTTTCAGATAACCGGTTATAAAATAAAGTGTTTGCAGAGCATCACTCACTTCAGAAGTAATGTTTTGACAAGAACAGCTTCTCCTTCCCTGTTAGCTCAGTGTAAGCTAATAAGGTTTTTTTTTGGATGTGAAGCTAAACTTCCAAATTCTATTTTTGCTTTTTGCTTATAAGGATGAATGTCTATTTTGGTAGACAGTTTAGATTATGCTATGAAATATCTACTTGGTTCCCAGCAATCCATTTTGTGTATCACCACTTCAAGTAATGTCACCTTCAGCAGTATCCTTGTTTTTCTATTGCTCTTTATCTTGTTTTGTCATTTTGCATAGAGGAAGCTCCAGCTGCCCTTTACTGCTTTGAACTCTTGTAAATATTACGTGTTAACAAAGCTTACTTCAGTTAAAGAACAGAAACAACAACACAAAAAGTCCAACCAAATCTATTCTCATTAAATTCATCAAGGCATTAGGAGGTCTCATCGTTCCGACTTCATTTTTATTCATAGATTAGAAAAAGGAAGACAAGCATCTTGGTGTTTCCTCAAGTTCAAATGAAGTGATTCTGATGCAGAAATATGTCTAGATCTTCTAGGTGAAAAGAAAACAATAACAATTAAGGCAGAAGTATCACTAACAAAAAAATTGACTTTTTGGAGACACATAGCTATTTTGCCCTTTGTAAAAATAGCCAAATTTTTTTTTTTTTCTGTGGCGTGTGTTTAAATCATCTGTTTCCCTCTAGTTCTCTGGACAGTTAAGTTGTTCCATTTTTTAAAGGTATAATGGTTTTATTGTTTAGTGCTATTTTAATCTGTTGTCATAACTTACACCATATATAAGGGTTATCTGAAACTACTGAAGTACCATTGAAATTTTCAGAAGGCTTATTTTCAGAAGAAAAAGGTATTTAATTCTGAAAACTTGTTTTGGTTTTCATTTTTTGATATTAACATATTTTCTGTTCTTAAAATCTATATTATGCCTAGAGTTTATTTTTAAAAACATGGTAACCTTTGAACTCAACAATATGGATGAAAGGATTGCTGATAAGAATATGCAAATATAGCTAGTTTCAGAGCTAGATAGTTTTAATAAAAAGTTTCATACTCATTTGCTCTTTTAAAACCAGTTACCTCACCAACAAAGTCCTTTGGGATTTTTAGTTGAGTTTATAAACCTCCTTTAATACAGAGATTAGCCGTTTCTTTATTTCTTTCGTTCCATTTATTGGTTTGTAAACCTGAAGGCTGTGAATTTTATGAAAGAAAATCCTTTAATTTTGTGTATGCCTATTGATATGTGGTAGATGCCATGGTACATATTTGGAATGAAACTTTTTAAACGCTGACTTGCGTATGATAATTTTTAGCATCATTTTTCTCATACAATTAATCAGAAGTCTGAAAAATTCCAAGTACTTACTGAATTTAGCTTGACTGGATATTCCAAAGGTCTAAAGTTTAAAGTTCTGTCTTAAAGGTCTAAACTTCACTACATGGTGTTAACACTTCTGCAGGGCTGTACTTGAGATGTGCAAACCGATTTGTGTGATGGAGCTCTGTTGAGAGTTCATTGCTCCCTCTGAGTTGCAAACCATTGTCGGAGAACAGCTGCTCTAATTTCTCACTATTCATTTTAGTACCTTCTTCCCAGTTGTTTTGTACAATGCTTTATTGTGAATGAAGTTTTATAAACTTCTATCAAATAACTGAGTGGTTCAGTAATTATTAAAAACTTCGCATCAGTTTCTTAGGACATTTCTGCCTCCTTTCCTAACAGTCCCTGCTGTAGAGTTCCAGCTTATTCAATGAGCAGGATCATTGATGGTGGACTTGAAGATGTAGGTTGTCAAAAATGTCCCTTCAAAGTAAAGATAGATTTTGAACTCAGTTAAGGACCTTATACAAAATCTATGAAGAGTGAAAAATCTCTTACAGGATTCAGCAGCCTTGATTTACAACAGTTGCTGCAAAATCAGTTGCCAGGTAAGATTATGTCCAAAACCTCCATGCTCAGGTGTGACGCAGGGTAGGAGGACCTTAGGGCTGTTGTTTGTGAGTTAAACTGTGTGGGTACATGTATTAGTAAGTCTTCTTTCTTCGTGAAATTTGGGCTCTGGCAGCAGCAAGTGCTGGCTTTGTTGCTTTTCCTCTGAGGAAATGCTACTTGGAGTACGGAACCCTTGTCAGCCCAGTGATGTCACGTGTCTTTCCTGAGAACATCATATGAGATCTATGGGTTGACTATACCTGTCCCTTGATTTTACTTGGAGAGTTTTTGAGGTAATGATGTGGCTAAATGGCAGGACATGAGTACTGTCCAAATGTTGGTGTTACTTGGAAACCAGTTAGAAAAATTGTCAGGCTGTATTCTGCTATTAAAGAAGCTAAGTTAAATGATGATGCAATTGAGATATGAATTAGAAATACCATAATTTTAAATGAAAACCATTTTTTCTTAGGCAGTCTGATTATCTTTCAATGAAGAATTTATCTAACCCTCTTCTTGAGTCCTATTCCTGAAACTCTTCACAGTTTGCTAGATTTCTGAAGCTGAAATTCTGCATGTAAATTGTTCACTAATGGACTAATATAGGGTTTTTTACTGAATCAATACTTCTAATATTTTCTATATGTTAGGAAACACTGAAAATATAAAAATGTAGATCTTCTTCACATCTCTTTTTTATTTTTCTTTGATGGCAAATATTTTTTACTTATTCATATTGTGATTAAATGTTCTGAGTATACTAGATGTGACAAGATGTATAAAACAGAATTTTTCACCTGACTGTATTAGTGAAAAAGCACTAAAAAGCATACTCTGGGCAGAGAGAAGTTCGAGTAAATACTTTAGTCAGGGATTTAAAGTTTTTGCCTATTATACTTTAGCTTTCTGTATTATTATTATTTTAAGTAGGATACTTTTATAATCTTACAGCTTTCTGTTAGCCTGAATTTTTTGTAGGTTTTTTTTTTTTTCTTCATTGGGAGAATCTTAAATTCAGCCTCATGCCATTGCTATCAAAGGTACGGAATAAATGTAATTAATTTCTGCTCCCTCTGCTGGCCTTGAGGTATGCAGAATAGATCTATCCATTACCCACACCTGCAACTGGTTTGTGGAAATTGAGTCGTTTGGGGACTAAGGAGAACACTTTATCTCCAATATCCAGACACGAGCAGTGAGTAATGGCATTTCTGAAAAAACTTCTCAACAACAATGGAAGATTTTAGAAAGGAAACAACAGTGATATTTTGTGATAACTTTTGAGTACATTCAGTTGCAACTGATGTGTAATCTGTTAGTGTGATATAAGGAGAGCTGTACATTTCACATGAGTAGTAGATACTGTACTGATCCTCTTTGTAGTACAGTGCAGAAAAGCAGAACTGAAATGACCAAATTGTTCAAAAATAATTGAAATAATACAAGTTTGCTTGAAATTAAGG
Organism: Cettia cetti; assembly: GCA_013401135.1. Classification (NCBI taxonomy): domain Eukaryota; kingdom Metazoa; phylum Chordata; class Aves; order Passeriformes; family Sylviidae; genus Cettia; species Cettia cetti. The sequence continues at coordinate 163,787 of VZUI01066988.1, read as the reverse complement.
TGCAAAGTCAGCTATGCCTGACAACATTGTCTTGATAGCAATCACTTAAGAGCTATTATGTATTCTTTTGTTGTTGTCTTGTTTTTTTTTTTTAAGCTGGACCTGTGATCTGCAGAATGCTAACATACCCTCCAACTCGAAGAGCCTTAATTGTGGGTTGTGGTCTGCAGATGTTTCAACAACTGTCAGGGATTAACACCGTCATGTATGTATTTCCCAATTGCTTCTTTTTATAAAGTTTTGGAAAAAATCAATTAGACCATTAGCAGCTATAGATGGTCTTCTGGACAAAGTCTGAAAGGTGAAAAATTGAGTGAGAGCTGGAATGCAGGTTTGAAATCCAGATGTTGACATATTTGGCATTAAAGTAAATTTGTACTAGACAACATTGGTGTAGGGATAAACATTTTCGTAGACATGAGAATACAAACTGTATTCTGAGAGATGCATTGTTGTGTTAGGGTTTCTGGCCAAGGCTATGTTTGGACAAGAAAGCACATTTATGGTTTGAATTTGTGCTAATAGATCATAATAATGTGAGGATTAAAATAACCATGTTAATGAGGGGAAACATTACTGTGAACTGCTAAAGGATGCTGAGGGAAGAAACATTTCTTGCTTTTACATAGTTTTGTTATGTGTATGAAGACTCAGTAAATGTGGAAGTGAAGGATGATGTATTGGATTTTCTGACAAGCTGTCAGCTCGTAACAGAAGTAGCTCTTGACAAATGTGTAATGTGCAAGACCTTGTTTAAGATGAAATTATTGTTGGGCTGCCCTACAGGACTAATCATAATGAATATGGTTGACATATTATTTTAAGAGCAAGTATAAAATATGTTGCCATAATGTTTTACTGAGAAAATTATGCCTAAGGGAGCATGCATCTTAGGAAGTTGTTAAAAGGAACAGCTAAAAGGATAAGGCTTTTAGTGGTATCAAGAGCTACCATATTAAATGTTAGAGTAAACACTGCCATCTGTCATATGGGAAGAAAAAATGCCCCAGACTCAGTATTATTAAACTGCAAAGGAGGGAAATCTGTAACAGGTAAAGAAAGACTTCATAAAGTAGGAATTGTAAGCCAGTGTGGGAAACACTTGGACACAAAACCGGTAACTTATGTGTGAAAGCCAGAAGACAGGCACAGAAAGAGCTTTGATAAAGTTTTCAAGCACATCAGAAACAAGAAACCAAACAGTCTGCAGGCCCAATAAGGACCAAGACATTGGGAGTACGCTAGCAGAAGATAAGTGTTTAGCACCAAATCTCATGAAGATGTTTTTTGCATTTGTGTTAATTATAGAGGGTATAGAGAAGCTTTTTGCACTAGAGCCTACTTAAGATGTCTCAGGTGGTCTGCTTGACACTCAAGAATTAGGGGAAAACTTCTAGAGCAGGCTGATTAAAAAATAACAAATTAATCAGGATACACTCAACAGGTCTGGAGTAATTTGCGTCCATAATCACTGAATTTGGAAAGGTAGCATAATTTACATGATGCTACAGCCCCGAAAGTTTTATTTCTGTCTTTATAAAAACTAATTAAAACTTCATAGCAACAAATAAGATGTGTGTTTGTAGATAAGAAAAATGAACATGTACATATACAATATAAAACAACAAAGAAGAGCCAACATGATTGTTGTAGACAGATTATAGCTTGCTTGGATGTGAGTCCATGGTTGTGTTAGAACTGTAAATGCCACACGAATTAACCATCCTAAGCAACCATGACAGCTGCAGCCAAAGTTTCTTGGAGAAATCATATAGTCACAAAAGTAAGTGAGAAGTCCTGTCAAGTAAATAACTATTTAAAATAGCAGAAAAAGGGTGAGAATAGAAGATCAGTTATCACAAACCAAGAATAGATTTCTACAATGGTCTATATGATGATCTTCTTTAATAAATGTGGGAAATGGGCTAAAGAACAAAGTAACAGCTTGTATTCATACAGCATTCACAATGTAATGGTCCCCCAAATCTGTGAACAAGAACAGTTGTGGGAAGATAATGCACGATAACAAATTAGTGGAATGGCAAGTGCATTAACTATTCAGTGATATTCAATAATGCCTGCAGGAGGGAACTGGGTAACTAATATGCATGGCAGTCTAAATTGTTACTACTCAAAAAAGAGGGCTTACAATTGCATTACTGTTCTATACAAACATCATGACAACATCCATGGCCAATCTGGAATGTACAAACAGTTGCAGATGTCCTTTAATAAAAGCAAACCAGGTTATGTGTGGGGAAAGAGATACCTGTGTTGGAACAGGATGATCAGAACTCTGCAGCTTGGAAAAAAATGAGGTCAGAAGAAATACAAGAGGTACATAAAACTACTAATGTTATAGAGAGGATGGGGAGAGCATGGTTATTCATCATTTCTTCTAACACGTTTTTGATGACTCCTAGCTCTTACCCAGCAGTAGGTTTAAAATAAGCATTTTTTTATGCAACACATAATTACATATTGGAACTCATTGCCACAGGATGTTACAGATGCCAAATGTAGAAATACATTTAGAAGTTAATTAGGGAAACTTACATAATAAACATTATTAAAATGTTATGAAATGTGGTTTGCATGCAGTCTCTGGCCAAGGACAGTCATTCTTGCAGTTTGGTTCTCACTACTTTGGGATGCCTTATTAGGCTAGAACGAAAAATTGACAGTTCAGAAGGCTTATGACACTGGTAGGTTGACTTTGTTTATTTTAAACTTACTATGTTTTAAAATCTCAAACTCCTTTCTATGTAGGAGGTTTTACAAATAGTTTGGAATTGACCTAATTTGCTTGTGGATGTGTAGGAGGACAGAATTACAACTATAAAATGTGGTTGAATCTTAGCTTTAAAATAATAAAATGCCTATAATAAACACATGAAGGCACTGTTGTTAAAGGACTGGATTGTCAACCATTTACAATATCCAGTCTCTTTTAATATTCCAGTATAACTAAACTTTTAGTTATCAGGTATGCAAGACAAACATTCTCCTGTGAAAGGACATTTTTTAAATACAAGTAAGCAGCTTGTCTGTTGATGGTTTGCTTACATAGAAATTGGTGATTTCTTTTAATGCTGTAATTAGATGGTACCTTAAGGAACTGTCAGATTGTATTAACTCTCTAAGCACTAGTGTTCTCTTCATAATGTTTGGTTGTGTCATTCTGGGATTGCTCTTCTCTTGCAGCATGAAAGCAGGCATTGGTTGTGGTTGGAGGGTCTAGTATTGTGTGGACTTTCCTTCAGTGGTTTCTCAAAAACAGACATGAAAAATATTTTGACAATGGATATTCACTGTACCTTTGCTGCTACTGTAAATCCTTGTTTATTGGCCCTTTTTAGGCCATAAAAGAAGAAGCTGATGACCCCAACTTGCAGTTGCCTGGCTTTCCATTGCAGAGAATTTTGCCTCTGGTTGCCCTCTGACCAGTTAACTTAACATGGCAGCATCCATGACAGGCCCTGACTTGTTCTAATCTTCTGGCTTGAGATTTTCTGCTCTTTCTGCTATAAAATAATTAGTTTGATCTTGTATTTTACTGGAGAAAAGTGAGGCCATCAGAGTGAATTTGTGTGGTCTGAAAAGCTCATTTAAACACCCATAATCAAATTACAAAGGGACAGGAAAATATAAAAAATAACACGATTATAGAATGATTTAATGCTTCCCCAATGTGTATATGCTTTACTGAGTAACTCATCAATTTTAGAAAAGAAGAACTTGAATCAAAAATTATGAGTGTTAAAGGAATTTTGCAGTGGTCTAAAAGTGGTTGCTGAGTCTACCCAGTAGACGAAGAGATGCTAAAAATTACCTACAAGAAACACATGGAGATAACAATAGAAAACTAGAGCTTCCATGCTTAATAATTCAGTAATCTGGTATAAATTTTCTGGTTAAAAACTGGATATCAGTAGTGAAGCCAGTGAGAGCAATGAAGTCTGTGTGTAGTTGGAGTTTTCTTCAGGGTAGAGAGAGGAAAACCAGAAGAAATGGCTGTAAGAATTGTTGAATGCTGTGCTCACCCCATTTCATTGTGCAATAAAGTGATCTGGTTTTTGCACAGAAATAGTTTCATATCATATTTCAATCACATTTGTTATGCACATGTATGTGTATAACATCCAGCCATGAGGATCCAGAAACTCATCACGAACAGGATGTTACTGAATTGCTGAGAACAGTATGTGGAGCAACCTCTGCATTGAGGGGGTGGATCTAAAAGAGAAGCAAAATGTAAAAATAGGCTAAGGAGATTGTGGCTTCACAGGAACAAACTCTAGCATGATAAATTTAGTCAGCAAAAGAATAAAGCTCAGTGACCTATTGCTTTGATTTATTTTTTTCCCCTAAGAGCAAGGGTATCGCTGCTGTCTGATGGAGTGCCTGACGCAGAACAAATGTTTCCTTTGTGTCATGGCTTTTTCCAGCTTAACTGACCCATTAAAGTCATACAATTTTAGACAAGCATCTCTCACATTGGTGTGAGCAGGTCTGAAATGGTTTAACTTCTCAGTTTCTTATCATTCTAGTGTTTTCTCATCTTGAAAACAGAAGCTCACTGTTTCAAAACTGGAGCCCAAATCTGGTTGGCAGGAGACTGAGAAAGGCTTTGTGAAGGAAGTTATATTCCAGGGGAGTAGTGACTACAAATTAGCTTTTTAGTAGTAATATATCCCAGATTTTGGTTAAATCAGTGATGTTAAGATATTTTCAAACCCAAAGATGCCCATGGTTAAACCTTGGGGAAGAGGACCATTTTGAGGTAAAACTTGAAAATAATTTTTCCTATCAGTTTCTTATTAAAAAAAAAAAAAAAGTTTTAAAAAAAGGAAGAAGTTCCTTTTTTGGGGCGTGAGAGGAAGAGGAAACTTGAAGGATTTGAACTGTTTCACACTCTGTAGTGAAAACCATCAATGCATGTTTTATGTCTGTGCTCATGTTCCTGCAGAACTAGGACTTCTGAAAACATTTCTGGTATATTTACTGCAGCCACATGGCAGTAAAAATACTTCCATGGGGAAGAAAGGTTTTGGAAAAAATCCCAAGTTATCTTGAATACCAGGCAGTAATTTAGACATAATTGGAGGGAATTCAGTATTGTCTTGTCAGAATTGCTTGCAGGTGGTATGACCTGTGCTGGAGATTCTGCTGCTCTTTGAGAGGTTTGGTGTCTGTTCCCAAAGACTGCCTGTCCCCTCAAGACTATAAATCTGAGATAAGATTGAAGAGACAGCTGTATCATCTTGATTATTCTTCCTCTCAAAATACTTTAAGTGGACTTGATGAAAGCCAGACAAAATACTTTGTTCTGCAGTTGAAACACTAAGTTTGATGTGGTGCTAATTTTGTAATTTGCCATTATCTCTTCACATTGTGTTAGAAAAACTGTCTGCAACAAGAAAGTGGTATAGTGTGTCAACAGGAGAGCACATGGCCTGCAGCATTTTTGCTAAGCTATTTGCAAGTATATATGATCTATTATTCCTATTTAATAAAATGGTTTTTTTTATTTCTGAGATATTTTTGCATCTCCTAAAAGTTAAGTGAATCCACATATAAAAACCATTGGTGTTTGGATTTGGTCCTCAGATGCTTTTGAGTTCCAACAGTGTTGCTTTTTTAATTTATGCAAGCAAACAAAAGAAGCAGAAAAAAGGATGATAAAAAGAAGCATCTTTTTTCAACTGGAAAGAAATAGGGAGGGGAATAAAATACTATATGGAGAAGGAAAAAAGCTCAGAATAATGAGAGAGGAAAAAGAAGCTGGATAAAAGAAGACAAATACCAAAGAGGAAAAGAAGAGGTTATGTAACAAGTGGAAATTTAGGGTTTGAAGATAAGACTATTAGAACAATTAATATGAAAAGTGAAAAAATATTGTACTGAATGCAAATGAGAGAATGAAAGAAAATAGGAATGGGACTGGGGAAGGAGTCAGGATACTTCTGAAATTTAATAGAGACCAGAGAGGAAATTAATGGAAATCACATTTCCTGGCAGGTTTAATCACCAGGTCTGTTGTGCAGCAGTTTCAGAGCTGAAACCTGCGAGCACCTTGCTGTAGCCTCAGAACCAACTTGGTAGTGCTGCTTAACATGAGTCTGCAGCTGAATCCCCAGAGGACTGGTGAAAGTCAAGACTCAGAAACTTGTCTTTAAATTCCAGTTTTTTAACTTCTTTGAAATGAAATACTGAATAGGGAACATTGGACAATATCTGATATATCTGACTGCTGATAAACTTTTCATTTTTTTAAGATAATTGAATCAATATCTTTTTTTGGTGAATTACTGAACTAGTAGTAGCAACATTCTCCACTTTTTCAGCATCAGCAGGCATATAGAGATTTATAATTAATGACTGAATGTATATTCAGTTTATGACAGATTTATAATGAATAAGCTGGTCATTGAAATGAGGTTTTCCTAGAGCATTGGTGGTTGTTTTGAATATTGGAAAATAGTTGCTGAGATCTGTAAACAGAAGTTCTACTGACAAAAATAGTGGTGATTCACATTTTTCTTGTGATTTGTATTCAGGCATTGACTTTTAATATTGTATAGGTTTCTATTGTGTTCTCTGGCTATGCATTTTAAAACAAAATCCAGAAAATAGCATACTGTTTTTAAAAAAATAAAACCAACAAGCAAAACAAAATCCCAAGCTGACACAATGGTAAATGTCATCCAAGTTGCACAGCAGTTACTGAAAGAGAGTACCTTTTTATTGTACTCTTGGCTGAAATTCAAATTGGGCACAGTAACTCCCATGTGGCATTTATTTTTGGATGGCCAGTAACTTGTCTCCTCAGTTTTTCTGGAGTACTCTCAGACCCAACTGGGCTTTAAGTCTGGCTAAAGGAGGGACTATTGCATTAATATTCTTTCTAAACCTTGTAGTATTGTCAGGATAACTGAGAAAATTTGGTAATTGGCAAGTCTAATTTTCTTTGATGACTCCATGACATTAGGGCTGCTGCCTGGTTAGGTTTTCATCCTTCAGTATTTTGTTGCAGGTAAATTGTCCAGTTTATATCCTTCTTTTAAATTTTGCAATTTCCTCTTAGGATTTAGGCTTGTTTAATAAAACAAAAATAAACTCTATGTTGTACATCCACTTGCTTTTCAGATAGTAATCCATTAGAGATTTTTTTTAGGTCTTAATGAATTCTTCCAATAACATATTTTTGGTGAAGTGACCCTTCATTTTACTATTTTAGCCTTCCTTCATATGTTTTAGATAGTGCTGTGGGCAAACTCATCATGTAAAATACTTCAGAGGCATATAGATGCTTTTTATGTAGACTGCAGATGTTTTTGGAAGAACAACTAAACAGAAGTCTAGTCTGGTCAAACACTCTAGGTGTGGTGTCTCCCATTACACCAGCTGTCTCTGTTGTACATGCTATACAGAAATAATATGATTAACTTAATTTATAACAGGTCTTGAGAAAAACAAATTGTAGTTAATAAGCAAAATAATTTCATATTACACACTGTGAAACATTCTAAATGAGAGTTTATGGAAACTGCCTTTATCAGTTTCATAGTACTTGGAAAGGAAAATAAAACTCTGACTCAGGCTTTTTGAAAGTTTTGAGCAACCACCTTTCCATAGGCAGTGTAATGTTACCACAGCTGAGCTTGTTTCTTTTAAAGTAAAGAGTGCATTGAAAATAAAACATCTGATGGTCACCAAGTTGTACATATTGGAGACAAGTTTATTGTTTACAAACAGGCTTATACAGTATTTTTTCCAAGCCCTGTAACATATGTGATGATGATTATCATTCTTATTAAATTTATTTTTTTTCTCCTAGTAAAATGGTAGATCTGAACTAAACAATTAGTTTGTTTGTGAAAATTGGTCCGTTAAGTTTGAAAAATTACCGCACAACCTATAGAGAGAAGCAGCGACTTTGGAACTGTGGCCAAGGACAAACCCAGATTTGGAGGTGAAAGTGTCTTGAAGTAGAGAGCCTTATGCTGGGCAGATGCAGTTCTTGTCAGCAGTTGAGATGCTGTGTGGGTAAAAAGAAATGTGAAATTCCCTTTCATCACATGCTCTCAGCAAGAACCCTGGGCAGTATTTGCAGCAGCTGTGGCTTGGCAGTGCCAATCCTTTCCATTCCCTCTTGGTTTGCCTTCAGCTCCCTATCAGTGCAGGCCAGGGAGGAGCCCAAACACAATTTCTCTGGACCTTGCTCTGATGTTCTTCTTTCTTCTCAGTCATTAGTAAATGCTGATGTGGGAAGGGAATACCAGCTAGTAAGGGGAGTGTGCCTTAGTAAATCTGATAGGAAGTGGCCGAAACATAAATCTGATGATGACAGGATGCCAGTAGCTTTATCCATTAATTAAAACCAAACAAGCCAACACAAGATAGCTGGTTAAGGAACACTGTAGCAGGCCTGAGAAAAAAAAGCAACAGCTCTTTGTTCCACAGGCAGGATGATGCAGTGCAGGCAGTAGTGACTTGGAATTCCGAGTCACGGAGAGGGATGGGAAAACAGCTGGGTTGTGCTGCTGGACATCCCGTGTGGCTCTACACCTGTGCAAGAATCAGGAGCAGTAGTTAGACCTTAGCCTTCATCTTGGTTTTGTACTTAGCAGCAAACTGCAAGACTCAGTGACCTACGTTCATGTAGGCCCCAGAAGGCAGTTCAGTAAACCTGAACATTTTTTACGGCAGTGATGTTGCTAAAGTTTATGTATCATTTATTGTGTTCTAAAGATAACTCCCATGTTTTAGAATTTTTTATTTAAAAATTGGTTTTTTAAAATATTCTTGTATGTGGTTATTGGGGGGCCTGCAAAACCCTGAAAAGCCTAGGGGTTTAATGATTTAGCTCCAAAGGCTGTACTTTTTCAGTTGAAATAATTGTGAGAGAGTAGATAGGATACAAGTAAGAAACTGTATCTGTATTAAAAACTAGTCACCTGTGTGTCAGTGTTGCTAGCAATAAATCCACACTATGCCAAATTTCCACTAAAAATAAAAAATGAAACCAAAGCTGTTTTCTCCTGTTGTGCTGCCTTGATAGTTTAAAAGTTAATTTATCTGAGTCAGTTTAAAAGTATAGATTTATAATTTGACATAAAACCAAGAAGTTAAAACTTAAAATTTGGGTTATTTGGCCAATGCCATACGCCAGTCTTAAAGGTTCCTCTCAGGCTGAAGCTTCTCACTGCTAATGCCATTTCTGTGTGCATTTTGTGTTCTTATTCTTTTTGAAATAGAACAGCTTTATGCCACTTAAAGAAGGAAAGATGCAAAACAAAGCAGTGAATCGCAATGGAGTAGTCGACTAGATTAAAACTATAAAATACACTTTCTAGTTAAGCTGTTTGCCATATTGATCAAGCTAACCAGAGTTTTTGGAACATGGTTTTTACAGATACATCCTTGTTCTAACTGTTGGAGATCAAAGGTAATCCAGATACAAAGGTTTTGAAGGCTTGACTATCCAAAGATCAAGGAAGTATTCCAAGATGCTGTATAATGGAACTAATGGGATGAAATAAAGTAAAATCTAGAATGATTATTGGAACATATTTCAGTGCTTAGAAGTACTACATTGAGTGTCTCGAGGGAAGTAGGAAACAATCATAGTTTTTACTTGCTTAAACTGTTAGAACAATACAGAAAGTATTAGAAGTAACATAGTAGGAGGGTTTGGTGTTGAGCTTAGTAGACATACAATAGCAGATTAATGTAAGTTCATAAGTAATGGCTAATTTCCTTTAAATTAAACTTTTATCACCCACATCTTCAGATAATTCTCATAATCTATCAATTTATTGTTAAAAAGTAGAAAACTAAACACAGCCCCCACCTAAAACCTAGGCAAACTTAAAAAATCCTAGACTGCCAAAAACATGAAATGACATTGGGGTGGATTTATTTGCATTATAATTTTTATCAGGTTATAAAATAAACAATGGAAAACCTTCTGAAACTGCACAGGAGACAGGTTCAGGGTGCTGATGTGAGGTGTTGTAAGAGGCTCTTAACTATAGGCTCTTATTCTGTTTTGAAGCACTGTATCTTTTTTTCATTTCATAAGTCTTGTCAGTATTAGTGTTTTTCCTCATTTGTGTGGGGCTGAACACCTGCTTGGTTGTGGGAGTTTTGTGTTGTTTGCATTGTTTCCCCCCAAATCTGGAACTTTAAATCAATGAGCTGAAGAACAGCCACATGGAATATTTTTCTTATTTACTGTCTTTTTTGAATTCTATCCTGGGTTACTGGTTAGAAGAATATATACTAAAGAATGGAATAGTGTGAATAAAAGTAAACCTCATGGTGTGACAGCTCAAATGATTTGCCACAGTCTGGATCCATCTACTGATGGTTTGGTTAATTATTTTTAAAATTTTGCAGGTGTATTAAATAGAATCTGAGTATTAACTGGCACTTAAATTAAAAAAATAGAAAATCTTCAACAAAACCTTAAGTTAAATGCCTTTAATAAATTGGCATTTTTCAGTGTAATGCTTTCACAGAAGTAAATTCCTTGTAAATTTTGCGTTGACTGTTACTAATACAAAGGCTTGTAATATCTTAATTTGGAAATCAATGTTTATTTCTAGAACATGTTCGAAAAACACATATTCAAAAAACTGTATAGAAGTTAACATACCAAATTACTTTAAAAGAAATTCTGCCACCTTCTCATTTGGCATATGTTTTATTTTTAATGTAGCCTGATCTGCAGGGACTATATGCACAAGTGCACAATTTTACCCCCAGTTTTTCATGAATGAAGTCTTCTGTGGAAAACTGGTCAGAAGGTTGGATATTTGTATTAAAATATTGAAAATCAACTCACAGTCCTGCTGATTGCTCTTTGTTTTGTTTTATCTTACTGTTTTCTTAATGGTAAATGATATCTTTTCCTATAGTTCTTGAGGCTGTGAAAGCATATTTAAAGAAAGACTGTCACTTTAGAGGTAACTTAAAAGCAAAGTATTTATTTAAAGAAGAAATACATTTGAACTCATGTTTTCTAACATTTCTTTTGATGTTATTGAAGGATTTGTGCATTTAATAGAAATTTTTCCATATTTTTCTTCTTTTGATTTCCACGCTCCCTTTTGCCTGTAGTGAAGTCTTAACACTGTTTGATTTCTATTTGTTGCCTTAGTAATAAATTTCAGGTCACCAATCCAGTGTTAATTTCACTGCAGGGCCATGCTGGAGAAATTGTGTGAAAATGTCTTTGCTTTACATGTAGTACATACACAGTATAGCTGTTCAGTCAGATAAATGCATCTCCTTCAGTTTGTTCATGTGTAAAGCCAAGTAATGAAATGAAGTCAAAGCAGTGTTGCTGTTTTTAAATCATTCATTACTGATTGCTGGAGGAAGTTCCCTGAGTAACACTACTGCTTTGTTTGTTTTAATGTATTATTTGCCTAAACAGTTGGGCCTCCATAGTTTCTCTTCTGTTAAACATTTCTAATAATCTTGTAAAGATTCCTTTTTAATGCAACTATTAATGTTTACTATGCATCATTCTGTTGAACTGTACATTTTTGTTGTCTCTAGCATTTATTTAGACACCTATCAGGAAATCAGATACCAGTCAATGACCAATTTATTTTTTTTTTCTATAAAGCACAATAGAATAGGAAGGGGAGGTTTGTGTTGTAGGTTTGCTCCCTTGGCAAAACCTATAGGGCACATATTATTCAGATACTGGACTGTGTTCGTAGTAATAAGGAAGTGTCTTTTTAGGTGAAAGTCAGGGAATATAGAAATGTGAAACAATTCAAAGCTCACAATGTAATCAATCTTGAAAAGACACAAAATTAAAGTGTAAAAGGCCACCTGGTTAGGTGCTGTCTGATACAGCAACATGAACAACCTCAGTGAAATATATTACTGATGCCATTCAAACTTAGAGTAAGAGATATGATGCCCTTTAGATCTGTTTATTCACCTTTACTTTAAGGGCACAGGAACTGATTCTGTAAATTGGATTCTTTGGAGTCTGTCAATAAGAGTTAAGCTGCCACAGGCTAGTCAATATGCCTTGTGCCACAGCTGGAGACAGACACAAAAAAAAGAAGGGTGAAAGGTTATGTGCATTGCAAAGATTGCTACAAATGAAAATAGTCCAGAAATGAACCATAAATAAAACATAGTGGCATCAAAAAGCTAATCCAGACCTTGTTTTTGGGAGCAGTCTGCAAAACAAAGAGATGGCTGTGGTGAAGATGGCTGTGGTGAAAATGGGCCATACAGAAGGTGTGATATGGAGCACAGTCACCAAATCGAAAGAAAATAAGAAAACACTGATTAAACTCTTAATTCTTAGTGTGGTGAGAAGGAATAATGTCTGTAAGGCCAGTGAAGAGAGCCCAGGGAAGGAGGGGGATATCAGGAGGGAGGAACTAAACAACACTTGGATTCTCATCTTTTGGAGGGGCTGGTTCTTTCCTGAAGAGTTTCCAGAAATCAGGTGGTGTTAGAGCTGGAGGGGTGCAAATTGAGTCTAAGCCTCTGCAGGTGAAAGGAGCTATGGCTACTTAAAATGTTTGGGTTTTTTTTTCTCCAGAGTTCTAACAAGTCTGTGGGAGAATGATTCAGAGAATGATTTTGAAACATTTTCATGATGGAATAAAATCCTTCTGTGATATTTCATTTCTTTTTAATAGTCACTTGTATACTGCACTTCCCCAAAGCATGTTTTACAGATATCTTAAAAGTAGAAAAAGAATGCAAGACCAGATTATTATCAGCAAAATCTCATATGTTTCACAAGGGAAAATTGGAACAAGGATATACTGGACTGCTGATTAAAACTTATGCTTGCTGGAGGCCCCTTTCTCATACAAACTTGAGTCTTTTAGTCAGTTATGAATGGAAGAGGCTCTTTTTTTAGAAGAAACAGGGAGAGCCCTATTATAAGCCAGGGGAGGAAACAAAAGCACAACAAAAACAAACTGTTAAACAATTTGGGCTTTCTTACACTACTCTCTCTTCTTAATTCCTTGGTTATATATTTTCTACTGTATGTTTATAGGCTGGGGAAGGAGAAGAGAAAATGAGCAGTTTAATATTTTCAACTTCAGGTCTTTAAATAATAGATTTAAATGAAAGTACTGAAATTGGTTCTTGAAAACAAGAGTTGACAAAAAGCTGAAGCCTTCTATTACTAAAGGAATACTTATTGTCTCTGCATGTTGGTGAGAGAGGGAAGCAGGTGAAAAAAAGTACTGAAGGACGTGTTGGTGCTGTAAGGAGCATGTTGGCATGTAAGGAATCAGGTAAGATTTCACTAAAACTTGTACCAATTGGGCTATTTTTAAACAAAGTTTTGAATGTTACCTTTTAAAACCTCCCCTGTCCTACATTTGAGCCCTTAATGAAATGTGAGAACTGAAACTGTGTAACCACAATTTAATACAGATGACAGATGAATTTGGTACAGATGAGATACAAACTGAAAGGAATCCTAGCTCTGCACTGAGCCAGCAGCTCTGTCCCATTTGCACAGGGATGAGGGAAGAAAGGAAACCTTATCAGAATGAGAAGTGTAAATTATTCTTGTTAGTCATGGCACATTTCAGGAATTTTAGATTTTTCAACCATCTTAATATTTGAGAACCAAGTTTAAATTTTGTTTCAGTTTGTGACACATGTCTGTAATGTCACCAATTTACAGTGGAAATAAAAGATAGCTCATTTTTTTCTGATTTGTGTAGGAATGGAGAATGACTTATTAGTGAAATGGAACAGCTCTCAAGGGAAAAATGTACTCATTCCAAGTAATCTTTTTTTCTTTTCTATTTCATATAATAGTAGAGAAATTATGTGTGTTAACACATTTATAGTTTGAATATTATCAAATATATTACAGTAATCCTCTCTATCTTTTACTCTTTATTAGGGTTTTGAGTAAGTAAAATTAATGAGGCTTAGCTTATTTTTCAGGGCATAGTCCAATTTTAAATGCTTTTATCTTACTGCAAACCCTAGTTCTTTATGATTCTTATCACATTGTGGTAAACTAACTCAAGCACTGCCATACTTCTGAACAGAGGCAGATTTGGGATGTATCATAGTTAAAAAAACCCCAAAAATGAACCAACTTCCCCCCCATATGTGTATGGATATCACAATTAACTGCACTGAGACCTGGAACACAGGCTCTGCAAGATACTGGTCAAGTCTCCACAGGTATTTGTATCTCTATTTATTGATTTATCATATTTGTTAACTAAAAACAGCTAAAAAAACCATTTAAACACATGTCCATATTGCCAAATTCCTTCAACCCTGCAAACTCCGGTCTGGTCACTTCCTCTTTAAGTATCTCTGAAGAGGATTCTGCTGTCCTACCGTGTCTTCAGTATGCTTGAGCAGCTCCAGTGACTTTTCTTTGCATTGATGAAAGAAATGTCAACATCTCTGGAAACTCTTCAGTGCAGAAATATACATTAACCAGGCAGTAAATATGGGGAAACAGATTGTGGACTTCTGTCCAGTTTTGAAAATCTTAATTCCCTTAATAGTGTAATATGCTACTGCTGACAACTGGTGTTGGAGGAAGAGTAGGCAATGCTAGGGAAGGAAATTTAAAAAAGGAAATACAGAAAGAAGAAGAAAAACACATCAGCTGGGATGGACAGTGCTTTAAAATGTAAAGCCACTGTTGGAAAAAGAAATTAATTCCATGGTTAGAAGCTTGGCTCAATTGCCCATCCTCTCAGCAGAATCTAAGAGGCCTGTCTAGGTTTTTGCCTTTTGAAAACTGAACAAGTAGCTCTTGGTCATCTGTGGCAACACTTGAGCCCTCATTTCTGCTACATTTTGTTAGGATATGCTGAAGCTAATGGTTGTGTAAAGAAAAAGATGATATTGTATAACTTTTTTTTTTTTTTGGTTGCTCTTAAAGCTTTGCTTGTTTTATTTTCTATTTTAAAAATTTGTTGGTTTGTTTTTTTGTTTTTTTTTCTGAGGGAATGTTAATCCTGAAACTTAGTCAGCCGAGGGACAAATGAAACCAGTAGATTGCTGCAAAAAGTGTTACCTTGCCTCCAGTCCTTCTTACAATGACCTTAAAACTATGCACTATATGCTTGCAAGAAACTTTAAGCATGTTTTCTAATTCAGACTTTCAATTTAATGCCCTTAAGTGACACATTCTGGCTTCCTGTAGTGTGTCTATTACAATAGTATTCACACAGAGATATGATTTCATACTTTTGAGTTTTTCTAACTCAGACAAGAGACTCATCTGGTCTATTACCTTGGAAAAATAAATTGTAATTCAGCTCCTGTGCAGCTCTTGATGTCCCTGAGTCTCTTAGTGTTCCGAGTGGTATGTGCAGGGTCGTGCAGAGTGGATAGAGCTGTGTGACTGTCATTGGCCTGGGCAGCTCCACGGTCTTTCATCTTCTCTTCCAGTATCAAAGCTGATCTTTTCAATAAATTGGCTTTTGGGGTTTGCCAACAACATAATCTTAAAGTGATTCCATGCTTGCTGCACTGTAAACCAGCATGTACAGGAGCATTGAAGTATATTTGCCATACACCTTCTAAAATGTTTATTTTTGTAAGTGTGTCTTGGGTTTTGTGCATTGGTTTATTGCTTCTTGTTCTCTCTAAATAAAGTTATGAAAATCATACAAGTGAACAGTGTTTATGATACCTCTCTAAACTGGATGTCCCCTGTAGAGAACCCATTTGGGGATTTATTTTGGTTTAATAAAAGACATTTTCCTTTCCTAACAGCAAAATTCTCTGTCTGGAACAAATTAACTGCCATTCAAGGACTAATCTCTTCCTCCATGGCAGAAGTTTCATCCTCTGTGGCACTGCTCTTCAGACTGACTGCTGCAGTCACTGTCACAAATACTCCCCAGAGATTTCAGACCAGAATCACATCTGCTGCTTTGAGTCACAACTTCATCCTATCTGGTGGGGTTTCAGTGTTCATTAGACTAATTAAAGATTAAGTACAGCAATATGACATGGCTTGGCTCTTTTGTCATGTCTGTCAGCTTTCTCAAAAATTCAAAGTATCAGCTATTTTTGGAATGTTTGGTTTTGTGCAAGGTTTTAAATAAGCAGCTTTCTCATGTTGGCACTTAAGTCAGGAAAAGTGCACTGCTGTCTGGTATAATCTTGCTTGAGCTGCACAGAGGTATCTAAACCCAGCAAAACCTGTATTTGTAGAAAGAAATGGACAGGCAGAAACCTTTTTAAGGGAGATCTTTATATATGTGAAATTAAAGGTATTATGAGGAGAGAGGAGCCAAAGTGGGAGAATGGGAGCAAAATGTAATGCTAAAATTTAATTGCTTTCCTCTGTAAAGCAGAACAACACAAAGCCCTGAATCTGCTGCTGCTTTGTGGCCTTGTGCTTTTCCCTCAGAACAGATTACCCACCTCTGCTGAGGTACCTATACTATTTTTCCAGGTTTTTAAGAAAAGGAGCTTTGTAACTCTTTTCAGGATAAAAATACCTAATTATATTGTGTGCATAAATAATTATTGTTTATATATATTATTAATCTAATAACTGATAACTGTTGTGGATGAGAGGATTGAATGTACCCTCAGTAAATTCACAGATAACACCAAGTTGGGTGGGATATTATCTGCTGGAGGGTTGGAAGGCTCTGAAGAGGTTCAGGCTTGACATCATGAGGATTATACACTTAGAGACCACTGTATATCTGAGTCAAATGGAACCTATTGATGTAGTATGACACTGTCTTCATTGAAGAAATCAGGGTGATCACAGGGATGACCAATATCAAGGGCATAGATTTGCTAGCTTTTGGAGATGATTGAACCATGTATGACCCTGTGGTGAGAAGGCTCAGAGCAAATATTTATGTATCAGGTTTTGACCCTGCAGTTTTCTAAACCCCTGTTTTCTGTCCATTATGCTTGAAGTCTGACTTGGCTGGGAGAACATGACCATTGCTTCAGGAGAGGCCACCTTATTTGTGGAATTAGGTTTCCCCACCAGTGTTAAGAAAGTTTTCTAATCCTCTGGCAAGATATCAGCCACCAAAGGGCAATGTGTCAAATAATAGTAGCCATAAAGGCTACTTGCCCAACAAAGTCAGCTGATTTTTTTTTGTGAATTGTGCAGTAATTCGTTTGATGTTCTTGTGACACAGCTGTTGAGGAAGATTTCTTCCATGACAGATCTGCAGGTATCTGTGAAACAATGAAGAGAGGCTACAAGGCACAGTTATTTGCTGTGTGCATACTATTACTTGATACATTTTAAATGTGGAATTTTTGTATTTTGCAATTCACATAGACAGTCTTCCAGAGAAATATTATTTAAGATTTTTTTCAATGTATTTTTCATCTGTGTTGTCTCTGGTTTTTTTCCATGCCTCCCCATGTGAGAGGGTGACTAGCAAAAGTTAACATTCTGTCAGTATTCCTTCTTCAGAAACTACCTTTGTATCATACAGTTTTGCCTCTTCTCAAAACCATGTAAGTTCTGTTTTTCTCTGGTCTTCTGTTATGTGGCATTCTTTATGCCTATAATAAATGCTGACAACTCCCAGCTCAACAGTTATTTCCATCAAACGCAGACTATTACGTCACTCAGATTTCTGACTGCCAGTCTGAGATAAGGACTTGAATGAAAAGGCAGCTGGCATAAGGTTTGTGTCTGAAGAAAATGTTACTGTGTCTGGTAAGGCAGCAGCAGCATCTAAAGCAAGAGCAGCCTTAACCTTCAAGGGGTGCCCAAATCTCCAGCATTCAAGGACAAAGCACGTATCCTTTTGGTTTCTCTCAGTATTCCTAATAAAAATGGTTGTGAGAAGGTGAGAGATGGTGCTTGCTTCTTTCCAACATGAAGACACCATGATGATCCAAGCCTTCAGCACCCTGAACTGGGCTGCTCCAGTGTATTTTGATTAAGATCAGTATGTTGAGTTTGGGGTTATTCAACATGCAGGTTTCTGCCAGCCAGAGGTGTCCCTGTGGACAGCACAGCTTACTGTAGCCACTGGGCTAGGTGTAAAGAGCTTAACAGCTTTAGGGCTTTTTGTACTTTGCTCGTTCTCTGTGAAAGACAGAGCTGACAGGTAGATATGCTGTGCAGTTATATAATTGACCACTCAGGGAAACTGATGGTTTTTTCCTTTCTCTGTAGTAGCAATCTTCCCAATACCAATTGGTATTTCCCCAATCCAGGCCTCTCACCTGTGTTATCTATTGTAATCTCTCAACCTTTAATTTCCTTTTTCCTTGCAATGCAAGTTTTCTTCCTGAATGTGGTTCTTAAAAAAAGGCACCCTCCTCAAAGCAAAATCTTTGTGAGCAGTAGAGGTTCATGGTGTCAATGTGCTGACATGGTCTCAAGTGAGGGATTAGTGGTGCTTCCTCGTTATCTCATCTCTCCCCATCTGTCAGCATACATTTGTGGTTTTTGCCTTGTGTTTATATTGCAAGCTTTTTGGGAGAGGTGATTTAATTGTTCTGTTTCTGAACAGCACTTAGCACATTGAGTCCTTCCCAGTGCCAGAGATAGATATTTCAGTAATGCAGTCAACCTTTAGAAATGAAGCTATGTGATGTTTTGCTTCCAACAGTGTAATTTTGCAGACAGTTCTCTTCCAAGTAATTGTTTTTATCCCAGTGTAGAATATAATGATCAGATTTCTCCCCTCCTATTTCCCTGTAATGCCCACCAATGAAAAACTTGCTCTGTCCTTATGCAGGCTTTCCTTCCAGAAGGAAGGTCGTAGTCTTGCACTGCCAAATGTCACAGACGACAGCTTCTACACTGGCCAGAAGAGTCTCATTTCTCTAACAAAGGTAGTCTTTCCATTTAAAGGAGAAAGAAAAACTCCACATAGATAATCCTTTGTATTTATTGCAATGAGAGAAAGGAGCTTTGCTGATGATACGTGGCAGCATTTTTAATAAATGAAGCTGAGATTTGAAATTCTTTGAGAGAAATGACTAGATGTCACCCCTTTTTTTTTTTTTTGCCTTTTTTTGGGAGTGAAGTCTGTCATTTGCAATGTCAGTGTTGGTGTTTGAGGATATAATACTTATTAGAATCTTACTTTCTAACCCCAAAATATTTGTATTTTATATTGCAGCATGCTGTATTTTACAGTGAAATATTTATCTCCTGCAAAGAGTGCCAGGCTCTCCCCAGGTGTGGAGGCGTGGGCCTGCTGAAGCCCCAGTGGTCACGGAGTTTTGCATGCTATAGAGAGGTGTGGAGAGTCCAGGACTGAGACTTGAGGTCAGGCTGAGAGGAAAAGGTAAAATAATCTTAAGGAAAAGAATGCACATTTAGTATGTGTGTTTTAGAACTGGAAAATAAAATAGCAACTTAGCTTTTAGAGATTACTTTTGCAGAAATTTTGTTTCAAGAACTGTGTTAACTTCTCAGCACATTAAAATATGGAAAGAGAATATATTGTTGTAGGTATGTGATGTTATTAGAAACAAATTAGGAGAAGCAGGGAATCTGCATGTGTGGAAGGTCTTGCATATGCACATATTGTTCTTCTCTTGACAAGGATCCCCAAACAAGCTTCAGTTTGAGAAAGTCAGTGTTTCCCTCTTAGACACAGCCTGCTTTGGTTGATTCTGGGTGTTGCTCTTGATGCAGTAAGTAGATCCTGGGATGGAATAAAGCCCAAATAAAAAGCCAAGAAGGGTGAAGACAAAGGCAGCAGTCAGGAGGGAAAACCAGACAAACACAAGCAAGAACTTGGATGAATAGCAGGGTTTTAGTGTGCTGGTGTGTGTTAACTCCTCTTATCTTGGCCTAGGAAATATTTAACAAAATTGTACTTTGTTAAATGTTTCTTTGTATCTCATAGTAATACACCATCAAAATTTTGTGGGATTATTTTGTATCCTACATTTTTAAGCTCTTGCTTTTTTCTTGTGAGCCAGTCACTATTTGGCTGACCTTCTGTGTGACTAATCCAATGCCATCCATCTGATTGTACATTTTAAAATCTTGTGAACCCTTCCAAATCACAAAAGGTGGGTTATGGCAAAACAACAGCATTCAGATTTAATGGCTGGGAATGCAGAGATAACAAAGGACCCAGATTTCCCATGTGCTTTACTCTCAGTGGGAATGAGCAGAACGAAGGCAGTGTCATCCTACTAGTCATTCACAGTCACCTGCTGACAAACATAGCTCTGTCTGACCATAAAAAAAGAGAAAAGGAAAAAAAAAATGGAGGAGAAGCTAAATTACTAGGTCCTAGTCCATAAAATAGGTCTGTTAGTTCTTAAATAAATAAATAAAATAGTAAATATATGCATATATATATATATATATATATGTATAAAATAAATAGTTTCATAAGCATTTTGCTCCAGACATTTTAGGCCATATCTGAGGAAGTTAATAGGGTGAGAAAAAATAGTGCAAAAGTTGAGAACATTCTCCCAGCATTTAGGTGAATTACCTTTAGTCAGGACTTTTCCCTCAAAAAGGGGAAAAGTCTATTCATGAACAGTTTTGCTTGAGGAGATTTCTTTACTCTTCCCTTGCCTCAAAAGTCAAGTGTGTCTGCTCAGTGAACTGCTGCTGCTTCATATTTTTGTAGCTCTCCATCTTCCATTTGCCTTTTGGTTCTCCTCTTGTAAATGAAATCTTGCCCAGGTCTGCTAATTGTAATTTCCTCAGGCAAGAATATCTTCTGCCACTGAAACTCATAGAAATTTCATTTATGTGATGGGTTTTCTTCTCTTGGCTTCACTGTTCCTGCCGTTCTGGGATTAATTTATCTTGGCCACTTTGAGAAGAAAATGAGTTTTATTCCAATGTTATTTCTGGAGTCCTCCTTAGGAGACCAACAAAGCCAGTGCAGTGAAAATACACAGTCACAGTGCTCAGCTGCCTGATGCAGAGTACTTTGTGAAACAGTATCATCTATCTTGCATGCTGTGATGGCAGTTCTCTTCTGTCACTGAGCTGTCAGGTCAAGATGCTGTTTTTAGCTAAGGTTGCTATTTCTAAAGGACCTCTGGGAGGAACTGACTGAAAGCTGATGCTGTTTGCCCTGTGATTGCTACTTCATTAAAATATTTTAGTTACAATTCTTGTATGCCCCTAAGTTCTCTAGATACCTGACATGGAAATTCTGAACTGTACAGTAAATTTTTGTTCAATGTGACATTTTAGAGCAAAATCCCAGTTGTGGAATTTGAGTTAAAGCTGTCAAGAAGACTGGCTTTCTCTAGAGACCTTAACCAACACATCTATATTCTCACTTGAGTTTCTATGCAGTTCTATTCTTCTATCTCAATAAAATTTTCGTTCTGATTTCCAAGTAACTTCTCTAATCAGAAAAGAAAGAATTTACCATGGGAGCATTTCAGTAGAACCTACTGGGTGAACTGGGACTATAAACTGAAAAGGGTTAAGAAACATTGCAGTCTGCAAGCACTGAACACATCATCATCATCAAAGAAAGAAACAGAGTCCAGAAGGAAAAATCAATTATTTGATTATTCTATGCATTTTTGATAATACATTTTTGCTGGGTTTTTCTTTAGATTATACTCAAAACCATGTGCAGTAATTACTCTTTTGAATGCACTAGGGCTGAATTATCTTTGTCTCAGCAACATTAGCTACTTACTACATTATTGACATAAAATCCATGAGATTATTCTAAACAAACTTTTCATAGGTTGCCATTTGTTCTTACCTGCTGAGAGTAGTTGAGTGTTGAAAAATGTGTATAAAAACAATTAGTGTGTAAAACACAATTCACCTCACAGATAAGGTAATGGCTCAGTCAGTGTGGTGATAGGACTTTTTCCTCTTTTCTGATTCCATGAATTTGAATGTTTGACTTCTCTGGCTTTCTGTATACATTATGTAGTATTTTATATACTTGCTATTGTTAAAAAAAGAAAAAAATACAATAACCAGCATGTTAGAGAAATCTTGGAAGTGTACTTTTATTCCCTTCCCCAATCCAGGAATAGCTGATTTCAGAAAGGGAACCATTATATCCATTGACAGCAACAATTACTATTGGCATATGAATACAGGAAAACATGAAGCTGTTTCATTAAATGAACAGTTTTGTGGTAGCTGCCCTCAAGGCTAATAAAATGTATTTGTGTAATTATTGCATTTTAAAGGCTAGTTTAAGAAGCAGGGTATTGCTGCACTAAGTGATGTAGAACTGTAGAGCAGAACAGCTCTTGGTTCAAGAGATTACAGTCAGAAATTATTCGATACAGAAGTGCAAGACAAAAAGAGAAATATTAATTAAAGCGTGAAGAATATCTAACTTTAAGTCTAACTTTCGGCCTAACTTTAGGCCTGACTTTAGGCCTAACTTTAAGCCTGACTTTAGGCCTGACTTCGCCTTTCATTTTCATTGCTGTGAAGAATAACCTGACTCTTCATCTCCTCCTTTTGGACGTTTCCTCCTGTGCAGCGTATTTCAGAAGTGTAACACACACCTGCAGAGTGTACTTGGGGTGAGCATGAGGGGAACTGATCAACACCTACTTTGTCTCCCTTTTCTTTTCTGGCTGTTTTCGAGTATTATCCACATATGAATCTTCCCATGAGAAGTGGGGAAAGGTATTTAAAACTTTGTAGAGAAGAAACAAATATGAAGAAATTAAATTACATCTCCAAGGTCACAAATTCATAGAACTGAGATTAATATTTAGATTTTTGATCTTGGCATTGAGCTCCCATGATGAGTTCTGAAGGACAGAGAACATAAATTTAATGTAGTCAAGGTGTCCTTGCACCTAGATGAATTGGTCTGAATTGGATAAGCTTCCAGGGATTTAAAACTTGGCAGCTTAATTAGTTGCACAAGGAAAAGATAAATATAAAAGCAATCATTGCCTGGAGGAAACAAAGCAAGACTGTGGATGTGGAAAGTATTTGCTCAAAGCAGTTAAACACAAAGACTGTTCTGTATTCATCCTTTATTAGGTTTTTCCAAGTAACAATGATTTATTTCAGAGAGATGGTAAAATATATTTTTGAAAGCAACTTAAAAATATCTAGCGTAGCATCTTTTCAGCTGATTATCAACTTTGTGTTGAAATTTTCATTCAACTTTATTTTAGATTTTATTTTATATGTATTTTCTAGTAGCTTCACTGAATTTTAAATGCAAATTAGTGTTTGCAAATACTGTACATAACACATAGCAGTAACTGTTGGCAGCAAATTCTCTCTTATATGGTTAAGTCATATAACTTTTAAGAGTACTGTAAGATGGTCTGTATAAATGTAGAATGGAATTTCCCTGCTGAATAGAAGTATGCAGTGTAATACACTCCAGGGATTATCAAACAAATCTGTTGTCCAGCATATGGTTCATAGATTAAAAGGTTACTATTCTGCACTGTAGAGAATCTAACTGTATTACATTAGCCTTTAGCTCTGTATTACATTAGTCTTCTCTGGGCTTTATATAGCTGTACCATTTTGATGTGGTGCTTAATGTTATGATCTGTTTTGAAGAGAAGAGCAATGTGTTTGTGCCTTTCAGGTAGTGCATTCACAGAACATCTTCTTTGTGCTTCCATTGTGAAGGCTGTGCTGAAACACATTTCTCACTGTACATTAGAAATACATTGTAGCCCTCTGCTAGAGGTTTGTTTGGTAGCTGCTTTAATGATAATTGTTCTTACCATTTATGAACTGGTGCAGAAGTCAAAAAATTCACAGTACTGGCGAAACATCTTTGCATCACATGACAAATAAGAAAATGCTAGCTAAAAGCTAAATCCTTGGAGGTGTGAGTAAATTCAGTTTCCTCAGGTTAAATTGCTGAAAGAAGCTCAGGTTTTGCAAGTGGTTCTCTAGATTTGGCACTAAAAGCTTGTTCTGGGTCTATACAGCTGATATGTTTTTCTATTAAACTTTTTTGACTGGGAATTATGCTCCAGTTCTCACCTCTGCTGTAAGCAGAGCATCTCTACAAAGCATAGTCAGGGCACAGAGTGAAGCAGCATGGGTAGGAAGAGGTCTAGTGGAATTCTCGGGTTAGAGCATCAGCAATTGAGACTGATGTTTTGTTTATGCAGAAATGCATAGTTGGGATGCCTGCAGATTCCTTTTTAGTAAGTGAGCAGGAAAGAATGAGGCTATTCTGACAACTTTAACTGTTGAAACTGCAGAGGAAATTTCAAAAGCATCATCCAAGTGCTGCATTCAGGTAGATTAATCATTCAGACATCAGAAATTTGGGGCTTTTGATTGTCATTTATATGCTATGTTAACATAAATCCTATGGTTTTACCCAGCCTGAACATGAAATGAAAAACATCTGCCTACATTGGTGATTCCACCATAAGAAATTTTTTGGGTCTGCCGTGATGTTTTCCTTTCTCTGCTAGAATAGATGGGACAAAGGACAACAAAAAAACCCAAGTGTAATACAGGCAGACACTGCTGAATTCATTTTCATGCTGCATAGGTTTAAGTTTGCTGTGCAATTACTTTTGTTTTCTAAGCTGGGAGAATATGCAAGTCTTTGAGATCTAGACTATGTGCAGTGTATGTCTGAAATACATCACAAGAGTAATATTTGATTTTATTAATATTAAAACCTGAGATTGGATTTAGAAATTTCAATTAAAGCACCACGAGTGAGTGGCATGGATTTGAAAGACACCGAACTCCTGCCATTTCTTAGAGTTTGGTTCCAGAAAAATCTAAAAATATGAATTCCTGAATGCAGATTTAGAAGGGTCAGTTGAGGTTGTCAAATTAGGATATTTTATGCCAAAACCTGTACTCCTGAAAAATCTGCCACCACAAATACGAGCTTAGATGGAGTCACTCCAGAATTACGCTTTTGGGTTTGTTTTGTAAACAGTCCTGAAATAACTTTTGGTAATATGGGGACATCTGTGCATTTAAGTCCAGGGAAGACTTTTGTGACAGTTATTTCCCAGAAACCTTTCCCCCACGCCCCCCGCAACAGGACATATGTTTAAAACTGTTACTAGTAAGGGCATTGTGCCCAGTAGTGACTGCAGCTACAGTGTACTCATGTGCACATATGCATGCTGCTAGTCCTCATTGCTCATCTTGGAGTTTTCCCTGAATGAATGGGATTGGTGCCAATGGGTTTTTAAAGGTTTTCTCTGTGTGTGTGTTTCTGGCGCTGTAGCAGGCTAATTAAGAATGAGAAGAAATTATATTTTTAATGCAGCATTGTTAAAGAAGGCTTCCACCATTTATTCCAACATTGGGTGTATGTGTTGGGGTCATCACAGGGGCTTTAATGCTCTTCCCTAACAGGTTAGCAGTGCCAGAGGCTGCTGTGCCTGCATTGCTCTGTTTGGGCACTTCCACCCTGCCCCATGTGCCGGACCTTTCCCAGCCTCACCTTGCAGAAGAGTTTGTTCTCACTGAGTCTTTGACTGTTGTCTTTCTCAGCTGTCCTGCCTTTTGTCCAAACCTGTGTCCCCAGTAACAGAGTCTGATATTGGTTATATTTTTTTCCATTTCTTTTCTTTTCAGAAAGACAGTTTGTCACCTCAGTAGCTTTACTTGTGGTTAAATTAGTTTTGTCTGGTTTGCATCCTCTTTCCTTTCCAGAAGTGCGACCCATTCTCTGGCCTGTTAAACTGCAAGAACAACATTTTGAATGCAATGTCTTCTAATTAAAATTGAAAGTCATGGAATAGTTTGGGTTGGAAGGAACCATAAAGACCATCTAGTTCCAACCCTCTGCCACAGGCAGGGACACCTTTCAGTAGACCAGGTTGCTCAAAGCCCTACCCAGCCTGGCCTTGAACACTTAAGGGATTGAGTGTCCACAGCTTCTCTGGGCAATTGTTCCAGTGCCACACCACCCTCACAGGAAGGAATTTCATCCTGGTATCTAACCTAAACTTACCTTTCAAGATCCCATTGCTCTAAGCGTGTTGTTCCTGGCTCTTGTGAGATTACTGTGTCTACAGTCCCATTGTTTGCTGCTGGCCTTGGCTTTAAACACAGGGGTTAGCTTGATTTAAATTTTAATTTTTTTTTAGTGCTATGTACATTCTGCAGGTCTCCTGCTTTTAATGAGGACTGATTTCATTTTTTGGGATGCTGGAGAATTTATGGCAGGCATTAGAATACCCTGGAATATTAAATGTAATTTAAATTTAACTGAAATTGTCAGAATAAATGAATAATTGAACGAGGTAGATTTTGTGGAACACCTGGGGGATTTTCTTTCCCTGCTTTTATGCCACTAATTTGCAGACAGCACTTATCTGCATTGAGACTCTGGAGTGTCATTATTCTGCTGCAGGTAGTACTGGTGGATAACTCTGAATAGTCATTCTTCTTCCTCCTCTTTCCCAAAAGCCCTGGTGGTCTCCATTTATAAAATAGGGGTGGCAGTGGTGATTTTCTTTCATAAAGGTTCTGATGAAGAGTTAGGCACTCATATATTGAGTAAAGGCACTAAAGACAAGGTGAAAAAGTTGACATTACTTTGCTTTTTGTTGCAGTGTAAAACATACAGGTGTTATGGTCTCCAACCTATATTTTCTGTGCTGGAAACTGATCTCTGTTTTGGGAAGATGAGGATGATAAAGACTTACTTCTTTCCAGTGCTTTCATTCAATTTTCAGCTCTGCCTGTTACTTTTCACTTTACCTCTTCAGTAAATTTGACCTACCTCTTCAATGGATTTTAACTACAGGGTTCTGTCTGAAAAATTCACAGAGCACATTTTTGCAGACTGATATATAGTTTGGTATTATTTTCTTGCCTGATTTTTTTTTCGTAAATAAATCCAACTCTTCTTCTTATGTTACCATTTTTCATTTGTTATGGAGAACAAAACAATTTCTGTCCCCTATAGTTCCAGGTGAGACTTATGAAGGACCCACATAAGTAGGTGAAATAACTGAATGTGAAAAGCACACTGACTGTTGGTAAAGAGGTATCTGGTGCAGAGCAAATAAGTAAAAAAAAGAAAAAAAGAAGGATTTTTTTTTAATCTCTCAGCAGATACTGCAACAGTATTTTCATATGACCCAATAGGTGTGTGACAGTGCTGTGATAACATAAGGAAGTGAATTTCTTTGTGTACCTTGGTGATCCTAATCCTCTAAAGATTTTTTTAATCTCTGTCAAGCAGTGGTACACTTACTTCACTTAATAGCTATAGAGTTTAGTCTGTTTGGGCACCAGAAAAAAATCGTGTGTTTTCTTAATGACCATAATTATATGGTAATTTTTACATCTTTTTGATGTACCTTGTATATGGATAGCACATGCTGAATCAGAGAACCTATTGGATGTATATAATTATCTGTCAAGCAGTACTAAATTCTGAGTGTTTTTATTAACGTAATATATTGATTGTAATAAGTGGCATTCATTATTATTTCAGTCAATGCTGAAAGCATTTCTAACATAATACACAGTTACTGCCAAACAGGAAATTTGAAGGTTTAATTTAATTTAAGTGTATAGGGGCAGCTCTACAGGCTGCCTCCCAGGTAGTGATTTTGAAAAATTCATGATAGACGTAGAGATGATATGGCAGCCTTTTCCTTGAAGTACTCTTCAGGTTTCTATAAAGAGAAGGTTACATTTATTCAATACCTCTACAAGAATTATAAATCCTGTCCAAGAAGGCTGAAATCCTTAGTCAGAAACTTTGTTGGAGTGTACTTAGTATGACAAGTGGGCTAGAGCAGCATCTTGTGAAAGATGGAGACACTCAGAGCAGTGATGACACCTTATTGACAAACATTTATTTTCTCTGGGAACTACAAAGCCTGCCGTGGTGGGCAGCTTCTCTGCTGCAGAAGATGCTGAGCTGGGAATCCTCATGCATCCAGAATTGTCAGTAAGACCTGCTTGAAGGGAGGAAATTATCCTTTTCTTTAAACATTCGACATTGTTGCTGTTAAAAAACCCTGACTTACTAAAAGAAAAAGCAGGGTGAAAAGTATTTTTGTGTGCTTCATTTCCTTCAAAACATTTTTGAGTATTTTCAGTGCATTTTCAGTATACAGTCAAAGGATTAGTCTAAGGAGGCTTGAAGGTGGAGGTGTTTCTGGGTTTATTTTTCTTCAATGTACAGCAGCTTTTGAAAGACAGATTCATAATGTTGAATTTCTTGATAATTTTGACAGTCTCAGAAATCAACAATATTAAAAATCTTTCTCTGTATATTCAATTCAGTTACTTTGTGTGGCTTTGTAATTTCATGTATTTGTTTGCTTTCTAAGATACCGTATTTCCTTAAAAATTCTAAGGGTACACATGTGTTTTAAGTTTTCTTTACATTTTAGAAAATAAGCTAGGATTGCACAACTTTGTCACTGAAGCTGTATTCCCTGGAGGACTTGCAGTATTAGCTGTGTTTGTAAAATACCACAATTTAACCTTTTCTTATCGTGTAGGTTTTTTCCCTTGTCAGGAAGAACTTGAAAAGACTAATGTTTTGTTGTATTAATATACATGCAGGGCTGCATAGAGTAGTTTAAAAAATGGGCATACTAAAACAGGTGAACATAAGCAAATATATTTGGTAGTTACCATAATTTATGTAAGTGCCCTTTAAAATTTTTGAAATTTGGTTGCTATTCCGTAATAACTATGAACATAGTTATTACAGCATAGCAACACCGGGGCTGTGGAAGCTTGGCATTTGGATTTGCAGATTCTAAAGTTCCCCAGTTTGTTTTCCACAGAAATGAAATACATTGTTTATTTATGGATAAACAGTAAGCTACTGTTTGAAAATATATAACCTGTGAATGCAATAAGCAACCAGAAGGAATGATGGGGGCAAAAAGTGTCTGTTGTATGGATTAGGCAGTAGACATCTACATGCTTTTGTGATTCCTTATTCTTTGCTTTTTTTTGACTGTATAGACGGTATGTTATACATTGCTGCTGACAACTGGCAATTTCTGACTTCCCAGTAGAATTGGATTTTGAGAAGATTTAGACGTGGAGTTAAATGTGGCTTCCTGAAACCCTGTCTGGTGGAAGTAAATAGGAGTTTCATAGTAGGTCTCAGCAGGCCAACACTTGACATTTGTTATTTTCCTACCCTTATGCAGAAAAAGAAACATGTATTGGGAAATCAGAGACTGGATCATTTTGGTGGCTGAAACAGTGCAGTACTATGTAAGTTTTGACAGGCAGTTAGCAATTTAATTTAGAGTGCTTTAAGAAGCGAGGACACGTTAATGTTGGCATTTTGATGTCTGTCCTTCATGAATCTTCCCTCCCTACGAATCACAGCTTTGCTGGGATCTCAGAGTGTGCAGCTCTGACAGGAGCTGAGCCTGGATGAGTCACTGCAGTTGCTAAGGGGTGGGCAGAGACAGAGCCTGGCTCAAAACCACGTGTAGGTACTGGGTCCTCAGTCCCAGCAGGTTCACTCTGGAGGCCCTGTCCTGCTGCACCACCAGTTGGTCGTGTAGACATTGCCTCAAATGGCTGCACTGCGGAAGAAGAGCTGAGAAAGGGGGCCGGGAGAATCTAAATGTCTTGTGGGTGGGGGGGTGACATCCAGCATAGTCATGGTCAGTTATGGGTGGTAGTGTCTTAAATGGCATCTCAGTATATTGCCCATCATGGGTTATTGATTTGAAGTAAAAAGTGGGATGTGCTTGGAATAGAGGAATGGGAACCCCTAACATTCCTGAGGCTAGCACATCTGGGCATTAAGACAACAAGGGCACATTAAAGCAAGCTACATATTGACCAGGGATAAAGAATCCCGAGCTTTGACATTCTTGATGGTTATTCCTGTGTGATAACCTGTCAACTGCAAGGTGTTTGAGGGCTTGAATACTCAGTATTTCAGTCAGCATAAATTAATAGAAGCTGAAAAGTGCTTCTACAGCATCAACAGAAGTGCTTGTGTTTCCTTGGGCATTTATTTAGCTCTCCCTGAGAACATGGAACAAAATCTGTGTTGGTTTGATTACTGTGAAAAATGATGGAAGGCTTTCTTTCTACTCCCTTTTTGTTTTGCTCAGTTCAATTTTTTATGAGTTATTGTTTCTGTGGAACGATTGATTCAGTTTAGAAAGAAGTAGAACATTATGTCAAATGCTCCTGTTGGGTGCCAATTCACATCCCTGCAGTGTGGTGCTAAGGCATTTCAAAGCAATCATTTTCTGATTAAGACAAAAGTAATGCCATAGAGAGGGTTTTGTGCACTTCAGTGGCACTGAAATAAGACTACAAAACCTGAAACCAAGAGGATGCAAGTGTCACTTGCAGCATGTTGGATGCCATAGATTAGTTCTGTATGACCTTTAAGAGGACTGAAAATCTATTTGATTTTGAGCTGTCTTTCCCTAGACAATATACAGACTGCTCAAATCCCAGAAAGAGCATAAAGCAATGGATGGATATGAAAGGCAGATTAATTTAAATTAAAAATGCAAACCCCATTTCTAGCAGAATATAATTGACTGTTGAAAATATAAACTGCCAAGAGAATGGCAGTTCATCTCTTGATATCGTCCAGTCAAAACTTTAGTCAGGTACAAGTTATGCCTTGGTTATGCCTGATTTCCCAGTGTGATTGTGTGTCAGTCTCCAACTGCATTAAGCAGGAAGTCACACTTAATATTCATTATGATCTTTTTCAAATTAAATAAGAAACTCTAACATGAGGCAAATTGAAATAAACTGTTCTTATTTGTCTCTCCCTCCCTTCACAGGTACTACAGTGCTACCATTTTGCAGATGTCAGGAGTGGAAGATGACAGGCTTGCAATCTGGCTGGCTGCACTGACAGCATTTATAAACTTCATTTTTACTCTTGTGGGAGTCTGGCTTGTTGAAAGAATGGGTCGCCGGAAACTTACACTTGGTAGCTTAACAGGTGAGTGTTTCATTAGTGTATTATATTTTCCTCATAATTATTAATGAAAGGAAAATAAAATTTCAGGTGCAATTTTTTACAAAGTAGTCCTCTTTAAAATTACAGTACAAAAAAAAAAGTACTGATGCCGTCTTCTTTCTGAATTCATACAGATTTTCAAAACTATTGGTAAAATACCACAGCTAGAGGCTAGTTTAAAAGTGACAGCCTGTTCTTTTTTTCCATTGACTTTCTTCTTGAAGCCATGTTTGACAATGTTTTCATTTAGTCTTTTTATCCAGTTTAAAGAATCAAATGCCTGAAACTTCACAGGTGGTTAGTTTTTAAATCTCATATGTAATTTTGGGGTTATTAATTGGAATTCAGAATCATCTGATGAAGGTGTACCAGAGAAACCATATTGCATAGCCATTGCAGCAGATTGTAAAAAGTAATGCAGTTTTCTTCATACTTACCTCAGATACAGCACAGTAAATACCTTACCTACACATAATGTGATTTTAATTTACCTCCTGTGTGAGATCCACAAAGATAGAATTCTGGTTTTGTACATTTTGTCCAAATACTCAAACACCATAACTCATCACACAGTTTTTCTTGAAAGCAGGGAAAGGCAGAGCAAGCAGTCTTCCTATGTTCATTGTGTTCTGTTATTAGGATGGTAATTCCCTGCTTGTTCCTGCCTTGTGTGCTCGTTTTTGCTGAAGTGATCTTTGACCAAAACTTGCCTCTGGCTGAATGTCTGGAAGGTTCAGATGTTTCCAAGAACAAGGTTTTGTAAAGAGAAATTGTTCCTGCTCCTCTTGAAATAGTGTTCACAAGTGTTTAGCTGTAAAGGTTTAATGTCTTCATATTTTGTTCTGCTTTTGCTGTCAAGGATCTAAATTTCTAGTTAATGCAACACAGCAGAGAGGGACACCAGCTGCCATGTCACTGGATGTGCAATTCCCAGCTCTCAGCTGAGTTAATCTACACTGGAGTATTTGAATGTGTTTAGATAGGCAGAGCAGCAACAGTGACACGAGCTGTTTGGTACACAGTTACTCAAAGCATGTTTCTCACATTTTAAAGATATGAAAAAAATCTGAAATTGCTGCTTTTAGTCTGTTCCACATCAGTTATGATACAACTCCCCTATATGTCCCTCTGTGCCTCCAGACAGTCTGTTGTCTTGTCTTTCTGTGGTGTGGATCTCTCCAGGCCCTGCACTGCCACTTCTGATTCTTGGGGGCTTCCTCTCCTTTAATGCTTATTGAAGGAGAGGATTGATTGATTGATTGATTGATTGATTGATTGATTGATTGATTGATTGATTGATTGATTATTTGGCCCCAATAATCTCATATGTCTGGCCAGCCTCCTCAAAGAGTTTATTGCTTATCTGGACCCAGCTGTATAGCTGTGATAACCATCATGGACTTTTCATATTATCAACTCTTTTCTTTTTGGCTCTGCTTAACATATTCAAAGGCTGTACATCTGAAATGTACATATAAATGTAGATATAAATGTTTCTTACAAAGCATGTTAGTCATGGATCAGAGGGGGATGTAGCAATAAGACACAGAATTAAAAATGGTTTAATAACATTGAAGGATTATTTCTTAATGATGTTTGAACACAAAGTAATTGTTTAGTAAAAATGGTCATTTTTTTGTGGCTGGTTACTGGCCATCCATCTGCAGTGTCATGTGAGCCAAGCTCTAATGCTTGCTGTGGTTTTATCCTACAGTCCCTCCTTAAGGATAATACAAATAATGAGAGTCATGAACTCATACATTATCCCTCTGTACTAGTTAGAATTTTATTGTGCAACATTTGATTTAGGTAGTGGTGGATATGATGTGTTTTCCTTAGCAAGAGGGCTGTGTAATAGAATGATGATAATTACTAAATCTACTGATGGATTTGTTTTCCATGTTGAGTTTTCTCACGGGGTAAACATATGTTACTGCTCTACTTTGGTTTGCATTTCTAAGGACATTACAATTTACACTGAGTTATTATTGGCAGCTTCCCTGGTCTTTGGGGAAGCCAGGTACGCCCCAGTCTCCCACTGCATAAAATTAAGACAGAACTACTGCTTTTGCCTGCTGCTGCAAGGATGTGGGGCTTTGTTTTTTTTTAATAAAGGCTAATTGATTAGATGTTTATTAGATAAAAACCTACAAGAATAATCAGTAGAGAGTAACATGAATATTTTGACTAAAAGCCAATATACTGTAGTTCTGTACTCTTGTGCAACTTTTCCTGCTTTCTGAAAACATTTGGCAGAGATGCTTTAGATTTCATTAATTATATCTTTATCATTCTTAAAATATTAGAAACTTTTGAAAAATTTAACCCTCCAGATAGCATTATGAAAAATAGTAAATTTCTGAAAAAAATTCCACTATTTTAGTTCTCTTTACTACAATTACTGATTTGTCTTAGTCTCCTGTCTGTTTGATATCTTTCTTCTTTGTATCATTTCTTTATCTTTCTTTTGCTCTTTTTCTTCAGTAAATTTCTTCCTTCAAAGCTGTTCATTGGAAAACATGCAGGAATTGTAAAAAGTATATTATTCATTTCATTTGTGTTTTCTTCTTTCCCTTCAGAAGTTGTCAACTTGAAAAGTACTCGAGCATTGTACAATTTGTATCTCTTTTTGTAACAGAGAGGATCTAAAATATCTTCAGGATGTTTCGCTTTTCTTTTTCCCACTTGAGCTAATGATGTACTGTAATTGTTTGGTTTTGTTCAGCATAGCAAAATGTCCACAGAATGAAAACATATTAAGCTTAATTTGCCAAGTTTACATATTCAGTAGTTTTCCAAAGAAACAAGATATTTACAGAGATAGTGGAAGTGAGTGTTTGTGTATTTAGTTAACTTAAAAGACAGTGAATATTTAGAATGAATTTAAGTAAGGTTGTAGACCCTGTCTAAATATATTTGCTGTCTGGTTTATGGCATTTTGAAAGTACTGGACATCTAGTGCAATATCCAGCCTGCTCTGAAAACTGGGATTATTAGTGTACCTACCAGCCATATCCAGAAGAGAGTCAAGTATGGAATATCTTATGATGGGAAGGTACTTTCTCCACATACAGTTTGTGACTGAGTTTAAGGTCTTAGGTGCTTTAGTTCAGGTCAATGTGTGGTCCAACCATTCCTGCCTATTGGCTGTGGCTGCTGCACAGGCTTATTCATGGATAACATTATTATATAAATCTTGGTACTTTAGATATTATTTTTATCTCTGAGAAAGGTTTTCACATACTTGATGTTTCTCAGCTATTTCCTTAGCTTTTATACAACACAGATCTCAATGTGTCATCAAGTAGCAAGAGGTAAAGTTTTATAAGTCTGAGTTTGAGGCAGTTGCAGTAGTATCATGAGTAGTGAGGTTTATCAATTTTTACTAAAATAATACAGTATATTTTGTGTGTGGCAAATAAGGTGGGAAACTGTGAGTTATGTTCCAGTAATGGCCTGTTGCACAAAGCTTTTTTTTGTCATCTTTTTCTCCTCATTTTGTCCAGCTTGTGCACAAGGAATTTATTGGGGGAAACAGAAGCAAAAGGATGGAAGGGGACTTCTTCCCAGCAGATGTTATGTGTGTTTTTTGAAACAAGATATGTTGCACTTTTTGATGGTGTTCTTATGAAAAGTCAGATTTCTTTATTTCACAAAGGGAAGTAGAGTCAATGAAAAAGCTGATGCTACTTTCTGTTTTACAGAAAAGCCTGCAGGTCTGGGTGTAGGAGTGGAAAAGTATGGTGATTTCAAAGCCACTAATAAATTTTACCTTTACAACATTATTTTCAACACCAAAAACAATAATACCTGTTCATTCAAGCAGTCATCAATTCCACAGATTAAAAGAGTCTCAACCTACTGAAAAAAGCTGGTGCCCTTGACTTTACTATCTAACCTAATTTAAGACGTGGATATAGCAAAGGGTATTTTTCTTAGGATCTCATCACAATTCCTTAGGGAGTGCTCTATGCATAGTGATGGGGTGCCTTGCTTTCCCAAGCAGAGTTCAATTCAATAGAGAACTATTTCATGTGCTCTGGAGAAAAGTGTCACATTGTTCTTTATCTGTATTTTTAGGTACTGCTGTAGCACTCATTATCCTAGCTTCGGGATTTTTGCTATCAGCTCAGGTCTCGCCAAGAATCACACTTAATCCACCAGATCCTTCACATCAAAACTCTACCTGCACAAAATACAGGTGAGATATCATGGTCATTTATTTAGTTTTCTTGAAGATTGTTTCCAATTAATTGAGTTTTACAACTTAGTATGAGTAATAGACAATTATTCACAAAGCCTAGTAAAATAACCCATATTTTAGCTTGTTGTAGTAAAACTGCTGGTGTCTCAGATTGTATAGCATTGTATCTTGCAAGCTTTCAAGAGGTCTCAGAAAGTTTGGGAAACTAGACAGCTGAATTTTAAATCCTAACTTCCCTCTGTAGAGAAAATTAGAGTTTTTGATTAAATTCTCTGAGTATTCCTTCGGAATTTCTTGGACTAAATAAGGTGGTTAAGTAGCAAATTTCACAAAAACGTCTAATATTATATCACACCTGCTACAAGTTACAGGGTACACAAAGTCAGGAATGTTTTATAAGGAATTTATAAAAATGCTTGCTCTTATTCATCTGCTTGTCATGTATAGCAGCTGTAAACTGTTCAAGAAGATGTGTTCCTTGCCTGTTCAAGAAGATGTTTTCCTAGGTGGGAAAAAGTAATGTTCAGATAATTGCATACCAATAAACAATTATAGTAAATGTGCAGGTTTTGACCTATTTTCAATATGCAGTCATAGGTTCAAATAACATTACTTCTATAATGTTATATGAATTTTCTGTAACATTTTTGTTTAATTTTTTTATATTTGGTAAGTTTATTCACCTGTGGGTGCTGTTATGTTCATTTAACCGACAGACTAGAAAATTCCCTATTCAGAGATGACTAGTTCAATGGTTAAAGAAATTCTTAATGATGTTCAAAATCCATCTTTTTGTAGTAGAAATAAATATTAGGAAACGAGAGGTACACTTCTAGGATTGTAGTGATATTGGCTGGAAATATGATTCATGGCTTTTCTCATGCCAGAGCAATGTCTTAGGTGAAAGATTCTGAGGATCTGAAGATAAATAGAAAACTGGGGAGGGTATGGAAGGTCTTCATTGAGTGTAAATAGTTGGAAATAACTGCAACACAGGATCCTCTCAGATATAATGATTCCTATTATATACATTTTCCTTTTGAAATATATATTTTTACTAGTGTTCTACTGCAGTGTCAGCTGTAATTTGAAATTTTTGAGATGGGCCAGTCTACAAAATGGTGAGTAGTCTGGTTAAAAGAGGTAAAGGGGGAAGATGCTCTCCTTTTGGAATAAGATTACATCAAAAGAAATATGAGATAGGAATTACATTAAAAGAAAAATGTGAGATAGGATTTGCCTAGTACTTCAGTTAACTGTTTGGAAAGGTTGTCTGGAAAGAGGAGATGCACCCTTTGCAGAATTTATAATTTGTTATTTAATAAAGCTAGATGGTTAATGTAACTTGAAACCTTAAAAATTTTACATACAAGAAGTATGGCTAGTCCAACTTACAAACCAATGAAAAATATTCAACAGATTTATCATGTCCAAGTTAACCACAGCCAGTCAGGAAGGAAATTTTCATGGCTTTCATGGTGTGCACTTCTAGGCAAAAGCATGAAAAATTATAGCAGATAGTTCCTGTAAAGGCGTGTTGTTTAATGAATTATTGGAATATTTCTTGTGATTTCTGTTTTTGATGTTCAGTGTGGAAAAACAAAAAAAAAAGATAAGATAAAAATTCAAAGGTTCTGGAAATAGAGCAATAATAATTTATTATAGAGCAATAATATAATTTAAATATTTTCATTTGAGGGTATTTTGAAATAGAAGGAGCTCTTTTTGTTTAAAGATGGAAGTGAGTGGAGGGGTAAATAATGAGCAACATATGAGAAAGCTTTAGGTGCTTCTATTTTAATCTTGTCCTGTACTTAAGTAGAGAGACACACAAAAACCAGGAGAGCTGAAAATAATAAATGGATGCATTTGCCCACAAAGCACAGAATTAGGCTACAGCACCCAGTATTTAAAAGTACAAAAATTAGGGATTGACGTGCCTAATAATAACTTTCACACTTCTATACCTAAAACTGTAAAAATTTTCATGCCTCTAAACATCACCAAACTGTGATCCAGATGGAGCAAAAGGAAGAGTTCCTTCAGCATTATGAGCATTAGTATTGATTATTTCTGAAGGCTATGACATGCAAGCATATATTATATTTCACTTGGAAAAGTGGCTGTTTAAGATCCAAGTGTGCCTGCTTTCTATGCACATTGTCAATAAGCTGAAGAAAATACAAAATATTGGTTTTGTCACGAGAAAGTAGATGCTGTTTTCTGCGTTCCACTTGGGTAAGAAGAACTTCAGCATAACATGCATGATCTTGGAAGGAAGAGGAGATGGGGACTGCAAACCAGAGAAAAGCTGAAGGCTGAGCTTCACATTGTGGCTCACCTCTCTCTCCTTTTTGGCTTTGGAGGAATTCCCCATGACAGCTATAAAGTTGAATCAAAACGATTCTCAAAACTGAGGATTTGGAAGTAAAAGTCTACTCTGTATAACATCAGTTATTTTCTTTGCTACTCTGAGAATAATGGCTTTGCTCTACAGATACCCATTGTGTAGGGCAGCAAGTGTTGCTGTAGAATATCCAATCAAAGTAAACGGAAGTAAATTAATGGCAGTGGTGCCTTGCTCTTACCCCATATTTTAGCTTGTTGTAGTAAAACTGCTGGTGTCTCAGATTGTATAGCATTGTATCTTGCAAGTCTTCAAGAGGTCTCAGAAAGTTTGGGAAAGGCAAAAGACAGCAGGACTTCAGAAGATGATGCCGTCTCCCTCTAACTGCTTTTAAATATGTGCCTGCACAAATGCAGCTCTCTTCCTCTTACGGGGGCACAGTGCTTCTCTGAGGTGAGGTAAACTTAAAGTCTAAACCTGTTTGCAGCTTGGGTATTTCAGAGTGTGGGGGTGTTTCCTAAATATAATCTGTGTTTTTTTGTGTCAAAATGTATTTATAAGTTACGAAAATGTCAGTGGAATTTATTTTGCTGACAGAAGTTTCACTGATACTGTGCAGAATAAAAAAAATGCTTTTTATGTTAGTAAATCCATTGGGTAAAGTAAGTGTGGGTGTCCATTAAGGAGCCCTTAGAGCTACTACAAACAGTCTGTTTGCTTGTTGTTTCTTCAGATCCATATTCCTCTGCACAGATTAATTCCTGCTGCAAGAATAGCAATGAAGATAGAAAGACTAGCAAATAAAGAGCACATTGTCCTAATGCAAAAAGCACATAGGGCTTGAGTACTGTGTTCTCAAAGAGCTGTGCCATGCAAATGGAGTTACGAGGTACCTGTACATCGTTGCAGAAAATAAAGTAGTAAGATATGCAGTGCATAAAAGAAATCAAATAAACTATTTTCATTTGTTGTAGAGATGTACAATATTATAGTTGAACTGCCAAAAAAATAATTAATTAATTTGTGAAAAAAAAATTGAATCATGGAAATACCACAAATTCAGCCAGGCACTCCAAAAACTTTTTTTGCCTCCTTACAGCTGAAAGTGGGTGTGTATCTCACTGAGGAGAGGCAGGGTGAATGCTCATCTCTGTACCATCCATTAATCAAATTTCATTTTCACGCTCAGCTGTATAAGGTTGTGTAGATATTTGCAGTGTGACCACCTGTTTTATTTGATCCTAATCTCCTCAGCAGCTGTGATCATACTTATCATCAAGGCTACAGAAATCTTACAGGTAAATTTAAGAATACAAATCAACACCATTCCAAAATTTGTCACCTTAGAAGTGAAAAGATGACCTATCTGTTCCTATTACTATTCCAACTACCAAAACTCTATAAACGTTCCCATTTTTCCTGGGAACTTGCCTGATTCTGGAAGGAGGTTTAGGTTAGGGCATGTGTATTAGCTACCCTCCCACCTTTTCCCAATCTTTAAAGAATCGATGATATGACTGTTTGGGACATTGAGCCATTTCTGTAAAATGACTGTGGTCCTGCTTCCCTTTATTCTTGCTCGTTTTGTCTCATTCATGTCTCTCTCTGCACCTCTTGAAACTTGGTCTGCTCTACAAGACATAATGCAAACCTGTTCTGCCTGTATTTTTCATGTCAGTTCCAATATGAAAATGGTAAATATTGTATTAAGCTTAGGTCAACCCTCATATCTTAGGGAAATGATACCTGTGCACACAAAGTTTCTCAGAATCCTTCCTGAACAGATTGTCTTCAGGCTGATTAAAATAGTACAGGCGGTGCCAGCTGTGCTGGACACACAAGGACTCTGTTGTTCATTTTTGAATTAGTCACCCTCATGTGGTTCATGATCCTTGGCTCACTGTACAAATACACACCACCAAAATGAAGGCAACAATATTTAGTACTCCCACATAGCCATTTAGTAAGATAGCTAATGGACAGAAGTATATCTTTTTCTTTATGAATGTAGCAGAAGTATGTAATTGTGATCAGTCCTTAAAAACTCAGCTAACCTAGTACCTGAAACTGGTTTTGTTTTATTTAATAGCCTTAGGATGCATATAGTAAATTTATTAGGTATTGTACTTTATTTTATTAATAACTCATTGACAATCTGATTTATCAGCAAACTAGGCATTGCTATTTTTCATAATGTCATTGTATCATGGAACCAGTATTTGTTAAAATATGATTCTCATTTTCTCTGTCTAATGTCAAAGTGCCTGAGCTACTGGTCTTTTTGATAACTGAGAATTGCAATGATAACTATAGTAATGTGTTTTGGCCATTAGGTCAGAAAATTATGAATATATAAAAAGATAAACATGTCTGAGAATGCTTTTGCCAGCTCTTATGAAGTATAGTTATGAAGTATAGTTATGAAGCATAGTTAAAATTCTAATAGTTTATATTGCAAAACTGGGAAATTACCTCAACATACTCTTGAAATTTATTAAGTAAATAATACAGTGATGTATTGCTTGGTAATGATTTTCCCTGTGCTGGCATGTTGGTCCTATCAATCAAAATTTGTAATTTAATTTTAAATTATAAAGGATAGGAAGGAATATGTCAGTCCATCTGGTAAGCATCTTTAAAGTGAATGGGAAAAAACTCCTCTCATCAATTTAAACACAAAGATGTGAAAAGTAACTTACCTGAACTATAATGTCTGAGTGCAGTGGAGTTCCTGTAGCCATTTTTAAGTTTTCCACATACTTCGACTCAAACTCTGCATTAGTGAGAAAACAAGGTTACTCATATAGTAACCTATTAACACTTCACATCTCTGCTAGTACTTGTAAGACTTTGCTGTTTAACAAAACCCGAAACAATGCTTAGGGAATGGTTTTTTTACATCTTCTAAAGTGATGATGTTATACTACATGGTCTGCAGGTTTTAGTCACACAAGAATGATTTTAATCAAATTTGAACAGGGTTTCTATCTGATCTGTCTGGAAGCTGGGAATATAGTATCTACATGTAAGGTCTCTTTGGAAAAGTAGTTTTGAAAACAAATTATGCTACGGAGACAGCCATTCTGTCCAAAATAAAGGCATGTGTAAGTCAGTTGTTTCTGTTCTTTATTGTCTGTATTGCTCAGTTCCAGGAATAAATCAAGAAGCTCTGTTAGTTGGAAGCTCTATAAATTCAGAAATAAAAAGATCATCAAAGACAAGAAGCAATTGATGCATCCAAGCAAGTAGATCAGGACACTTCCCCTGTGATGTCAGCATTTCAGCACAGTCTGCTGCCAGAGTGCTTGTAGCAGTAGTGGGATAGCCCTGATGATCTAAGGACTAGGCAAGGTTTGTAGAGTCATCTTCATAGGACTGTGATAGGTGGGAAGAACAGTTGAACTTTTACATCCTCACCACATCTAAAGCAGAAATAGCAAACACCAAGGGGCTGAAAACAATTTCTGTGAGGTTGTATAAATTATGTTGCATAGTTGAGGAATGGGAGCCTTTGTGAAGAAGGTTTAAGGAATGTTTGAGGAAACCTAATGTACATATATATATGTGGCTGGTATATCAGGAAGTATAAAGATTCAGGGCTGGTCTGGAACTTTAGAGAGGACACCAAAGAATCATCTCAGTGGAACAGATGGAGCAGGAGCCTGATTTGAAGATGAGAAAGGGTTGATCATACTTGAATGTGATTTAGATCTGTTGGAGTATCTGTATGGTAAATTACAGAACTGCAATTATCATCCAAGTACTGTGATTATAAATGATAGCTTTTCCTTATGGGCACCACTAGATAGATACAAGTGTTACCTAACAGAGTGTTGGTAAAACTTAGCAAGTAAACTACTGTTGCTTGGTCTCTTATAATAGCAGCAAAGTGCTCTTGAAATCCAAGTGGATTTTTCTCATTCTTTGTTAATTATTGTCTTTCTTATGTCCCAGATACAAGTGGTATCTGCAGTTAGCACACATTTAAACTGCTTAAAGCATCCCCTATATTCTTGCCCAGTTATATGTAACCTGAATTTAGCGCTTCACTTCTGGAAGCAACACAGGAACCATCAGAAGAAGTATAAAGAAAGGCTTGATTTCGTGCCTGAGGTGCAGTGAACCCTGTGCAAAGAGCACAAGCCCTCAGGCACAAGCATCAGGCAGTTTTAAACATGGTCCTGGTACCTAACTGAGATGAGTTTGTGTATAAAAATGAAGTAAACTATTTGTCAAAAACCTCCTAAGGTTCTTAGTTATATATCTGGCTGAAAGTATCAATATCCTAACATGTCAACAGAACTAATAAGTCTGCTGCAGTATTTGTCCAAAAGTCCTTGGTTCGATTTTTTTTTTGTTGTTGAACTCAGCACCTTGGCTGTTTGGATTCATCAGCTGCCCGTGTCCCTTGCTGAGGCCAGCTGAGTAGGCCTGGCCTGACCAGTGATACTCAGCTCAGCTGACTTGGCCATTTTCTTTTGGTTGAGGCTGGAGGAAGAGACTTTGTCTTGTAGGTAGAATACAAGAGCAGAAGCAAGGAAAGCTTGATCCCAGTTTGTTGTTGTTCTGTAAGGAGATGGAAAGGAACTATGCTGCATGGAAAGTCAGGCAGAG
This sequence comes from Cettia cetti, assembly GCA_013401135.1. NCBI lineage: Eukaryota > Metazoa > Chordata > Aves > Passeriformes > Sylviidae > Cettia > Cettia cetti. The sequence continues at coordinate 121,750 of VZUI01066988.1, read as the reverse complement.
ACTGTGTACACAGCCAACCTTGAGAGCAAAGAGCAACCTGAAGGTAGGATGAAAGATTCACCTGACCTAGGATCATGCTTCCAGTGTGGCAAACAGCAAGCTGGAAATAGGAGAAAGCAGCACAGTCAAAGTGATATTCCTTCCAGCCTGCCATGATTTGCAGCTTATATTCTCTCTGGGTGGGATGTGCTAACCCTCAGTAGGGTACTGCAAGACCCTCCTGTCCCTCCATTGAACCTTTCCTGCCTGAGACAGTTTTTACTCTTCCTGCAGTTCTGTTAGGAAAACCAACTTGCAGAATATGAATATTTTCATCATACAGAGCAGGAGCAGTGGGTTAAAAAAGCTCACAGCAGTGGAATTTACTCTGTGGACAAGACAGGACATAAGCAAAACGTCTTGCGTATATCTTAGGGACCCATAAGGATCATCAGGTCCAACTGGCATGTAGTAGATCTATCAGATTTTCCTGTAAAAAGCCTTCTTCACATACTCAGGCTGAATCTGCAGCATGTGCTCAGTGTGAATGATGAATCTGAAAGAAGTGGAAAGAGTCCACAAAAACAGTCTGTATTTGGGGGTGTTTTGATACTCTGAGTGGCTGTTCTGCTACTCATGCAGTAGAAATATTATGAAGACAGGTACCACATTCTGTACAGCTCCAGAATACATTATCAGGTTCAGTTTGCATTTCTGTAGCTGGACAATAGGAACATACTGATACATTTTTGTAATCGGGTAACAGAGCATGGAAAGCAAAGTTGAAAGTTCTTTAAAATGTGGCAGAAATGAAAATTGATTAAATGTTTTGAATTGGGGTACAGCTTGAAAAAGTCAAAATAGCGTGAAAAAAAGAGAAAGGGTACTTGCAGAGCAAAGGCACTGGACAAAGGCCTTTTAGTGCTAAATCACTCAACAAAAAGTGGCAAGGTAAAGCTTGCAGCTCAAGTTACAAGGCTGCTGAGAATTGTAGGAGAGTCCTTACTTATAAGGTCATTTTGCAAATTTAAACTGCAAAATGTAATGATGAAACAAAGTATAGAGCATTCTAAGCAGGGGGGGAAAGCAATTACGAACCTTTCATCAGCACCTGGAGAGTCACTTTGGCAAGTGAGATTTTACTCAATATTTTTAGAGGCTGCATTAGAGCCCAGTAAACTGCACTGTTTGGAAGAAAGAAAACAGTAATTTTGATATCAAGAAAAACGTACACAGCTAGGCAATTACTATTCATCCATATAGTGTAAGATCTCTGTGAGAGAGGATGGCATTGGGACCTTTGTGATCAACCTCTGACCTCAGGAACAGTTAATTGGTCAGGGTGACCCAGAGCAGAGCGTTCTGAAAGTTGCTGCTGCTCTGGCTGGCAAGAAATTGCTGTCAAAGGATCTCAAAATTGGTGCTGTCAGTCTTTCTAGATATCAGTTATTCCTGTGTGGTTGGATGAAGGGAACATGTTATTGGCAGAACCAGTGAGGAATCGGGTTGGGGAGATCTACTCTGCTAACAGTCAGCTCCTCAGTAAACATGCAGTCATGTTTAAGCATGAACCCAGAAATTCCATTCCATGGCAGCTCCCCATAAACTGAGAGGCCAGGCTGCTTTGTTCTGTTGAGTTTATGCCACTGATCTGCAAAAAAGCTGGGCATTTTTGGACTTCTGGAGTCTGAGAGTCCTGGTTGTTGTTATTCTGCCTCATAGGCTGAAGCATCTGAAGTCTAGACACTTGCCTTCTCATTGGGTTGCCTAGGAGCCCAGCTGGCAGGCAGGGAGTGAAACAGGCTCGTTGTAAAACCTTTCTGCTGTAATGCTGCCTGGTTTCATCAAAATCAAATAATCTCTCTCAGGTATCTCAATCTTGAATTGTCAGTTTTACAGACAACCATCCTGCCTGGGAATTTGGAACTGACTTCTCACAGATTAACTTGTTTTCAAGACACTAGCTCATAAACCTAGCACAAATATAAATGTCTTATGATAACTAGAGGAAGCATATCTCCTGTTTATAATGGGATGCAAATTTCCTTTCCTACCAAGACATCCAAGACTATTCTTATATAGAACTTTCAAGGCTATAACTGATCTCTGGTGTGGATTTGAAAAATTACCAATATTTTTAAAGATTCATCCTCTGACATGTATTTCAATATATATACATTAATAGGACTGATAAAGAACTTCTGAGAACACGAATAAGCTCTGTAGGAGATAGGTTCATGTCAGTAAGTACTTGTGCATTTCTTTTCCTGGTATATTCTATATCCTGTATTATTTATATCACTATGAGCATGTATATCAGAATATGTGCTCAATTTCAGATTGTTTAAATTGTTTAGCAAGTAATAATTGGACTAGAGAGAAGAGCATAAACCTGAAACTACTATATATTTTATTTCTAGAGTAAGCAGCCTCAGCACATCGTGTCTTTGATTGGTTTTTAACTGCTTCTTTGAAAAAAAATCTTCCTCACTTATTTCATGCTGCATCTTCTGTTATCATTAGACTTAGCAATTGATAAAAGGTTCTTTATTTTGTTATGAAACAATTGTAATGTATATATGCTGGGTTTTGGAGGAAAAAAGACTGGTCTTCATCTTGGAAAAAAGCAATGACCATGTACCTCATCAAAGACAATACAAAATTTTATATCAGTGATAAAACAGGGCACAGAAGAACGCTAAATGTTCTGAATAGCAACTGCCTACTCTTAGTCTGCTGGGAGTTAGATTTGAAATGGCTTTAGGTCTTGTGTGTTGGATTGCTGTGTTTCCTCTGGCATAAATTAGTCTTGTCTCTAAAATCTGAAGTCAGAGTCTAATTGTATGAACTTGCTAATAGGTAATGACAGAAAATTCAAGCCCAAACCTAAAGGATTTATAAAGAGCTGTTATTTAGCTGTTTAATCTGAAATACAAACTTCAGAAAATACATGGAAAATAATAATTTTAAGTTATTTAAATTGTTATGAGTAACTCTCTGTAACGTCTGACATTTGGCAAGACATGAAATCCAGCAGCCTTTATTATGTTGAATGCCAACAGGAAGACCAGTTGGATTTGATGGTGTTAAAGGTCCTTCCCAACCTAAATGATGCTACAATATCCAATAAAGCCAGAGGATCAGCTGAACTAGCAGCCATGTAGACAGACACTGCAATCAATACTCAAATCTCTCAATTCTTTTTCTGGTTGGGAGGGAGGAATAAATAAGGTATCTTGTGCTTCCCACTTGACTGGTTAGTGATACCCAGCACTACGTGAGATTACATGGAGTTACCCAGCAGGATGCAACAGACAGTGCAAATTCACCTCTGCTGTTCATCTCTGCATTGATTCTTGTGAGGACACTGAGGGGAACCAGGAGGTGTCCTGATGCCTTAAGTTTTAGCTTTTATGTTTTCCAGATTCTGTGATGGCTAGGGCTGTAGTTCTGAGCCTCATATTAAGTGCTAGTAAGCTCTCTCCACAGAGTGGGTAGAAAAAACAAATCCTTTTCCTACTGAAGACCAAGGACAACTATTACAAGTTTTCAGGCTCAAAAGCATAAACAATGGTGGACTGAAGAGAGAAAACAAGAAGAATGGAACTTCATAATCTGAAACCGTAACTGGACAATTAAACCCCAATATGCAAATGGATCCAAACTTATCGAAGTGTAGGACTTTGTAACCAGTCAGGCATTTTTTGACCATTTTGGGTCCACTCTGGGTGTAGCCCTGGCCAGGCTTTTGTACTGCCCAAGGTGTATATTTTAGGGCCTTTTAATAAATACCTACTTTATTCTCTTAGCACTGTGTAGACTCCAAGTCAGCCTTTCCAAGGCATCAGTTCAGTCCCTGTCCTGTCCTCTGCTGGAAACACCATAAAGATGACAGTAATCACTGTGTATTTTTAGAAATTCATGTTGCTTACAGACACTTTGGTGTCTGTAATGTTCTGTAAATGTTCTATAGTTTGAAAATCATGTCACAATCCTGTTTGATATCATGAGAATCTTTTAAATATAAGAAAATACTATAATTTTATACATTTTTGTATTATTATTGCATACTTGAATACATATGTGATTTATAAAAATGTTTTCATTCACTTGCAGTCTTCTGTTCCTATGAACTCTTTTGATTACTGCCCATTGATGTACTAATATGAATGTAATAAAATGCAACAAAGTCTCACTACTGTAAGAGCAATATTGTCCTTTCCTTTGAAAATTGCTAATTGCAGAATTTCAATTTTCTCATTTATCTTTGCAAGGGAAGAAATGTTTACTACAGTTAGATAAAATGATTGAATTTATCTGAAAGTTTTGATTCATCTCCAATGTAAAAATATTTTCTGCAGTCTATATCTCATTTGAGAGCTGAGTTAGTTCAGCGTTCCTGATTAAAAAAACCAAACTGTTTATTTAGACTGGAATTTGACCAATCAGTTAAGTAGAGGAAGGTGTGTTTAAAATAGTTTTATATTCTAAATGTAGACAACATAGAAATTCTGCAGTAATTTAATAATTTTAAAAGAATACAATAGCTAAGAGCACACTTTTCTGAAACTTGGGAGAAGTAGGAAAATCCAAATGAGTACATTTTCTTAACACAGTGCATGCCCTTTTTTTTGCCATGTGAGTTGACCTTATAATTCTTTTAGAATTGTTATAATACAAAGAGTTTGAATAACTGGATTTTATGCATAAACTTTCAGACTCTTTATATCCGTATAATCTGCTTTACTGTTTTAGTTTCTTGAGACTTCATTATACAGTTGCTTTTACTTTTTCTTGTAATGATTAAGTAGTTTAAGCAGTATATTCTTTAATTCACAGAGTCCTTGTTGTGATAAAGATAGACACTCAGAAAAGATGATTTTCTTGATTTTGTTGTTACAGGAGTATATGTTAAAGCTACTTTGGTCGCCTTAATGATATGTTTCCAGATGTTACATTTCAAAGTTGAATTTTATTTTCAAATTTCCAGACTTACTCTATGTTTTACAGTTGCTAATTTTTCTATTTTTTTTACTGCCTAAAGTTATCCCTTAGATATATCAGGGGCTTTACAGATGAAAATGTGTGTCTGAATCTGAAATGGCTTCCAGGGAAGATAAATACCTGTGTAGTTTAACCACAGGAGCAATGAGTGAGCAGCTTTCAGGTAGCTTGCACTTCGTGAGGAGCTTTGGAATGCCATTGCAGCTCACGTACCTATATCCTCATCAGTCAGATTTTAGAGACAGATTTTAGACTGACTACTCAGTGAAGTATCTGTGGGATCTTTGGTGTCTAAGCTGCCAGTAGAGTCAGTGGGGATGTGGTCAGTGCAGCCAGTGGTATCTAGAGAACAGTGTTGCTGTCTAGTCTCTTGAACGACTAACAGAGTGGCATTGAGGAAACTTTGCCTGAATGTTAGCATTTCATGCTTATTGAGACTCCCAAGGAAATCAGAGACAGAGCTGGCAAGTGTGATGCATGGGAATAATCTGCAAGAGCACTCTGCAGTGACAGGTAAGGGGCAGATGGGATATTTCTGGGCACTAACTGCCTATATGTGAATTGCCTCCATTGACTTAATGACTCCTTCTATCAAATATAGTGGAAATTCAGGTGCTGAGGTTGCTCGTGGAAACACATAGTATTATGATCTCTGACTGACTCACATCTATAGATGCCCAAATTCTAGTTTGGTTATTTGGTATGATGTATGATAGGACAAGGGGGAATGACTTCAAACTGAAATAGAGTGTTTAGATTAGATATTAGGGAAAAAAAACTTTAATTGTGAGGGTGGTAAGGCACTGAAGCAGTTGCCCAGAGAACTTTTGGATGACCCATCTCTGGAACTGTTCAAGGCCAGGTTGGATCAGGCTCTGGGCAAACTGATCTAGTGGAAGGTGGCCTGGCCTGTGACAGGGGGTGTTGGAACTAGATGATCTTTGAGGTCCCTTCCATCTCAAACCATTCTATTATGATTCTTTTTCTTCAATCTGTCTTTTTTTCAATTAAAACTTATTCTATGAATGAATTCTCCTACAACCTGATCAGGTATCACAGTGTAGATGCAGATGGACTACCAAAATGTATTACAGAAGAGGGTGAAAGCAATATGTGATAGTTTTTGGAGAATTTATTTGTCTCCAACACTGACAACTTAACTATGTGCGTTCCAAGACTCATTAGAAGATGCTGTTGGTTTTGACATCCACAAATAAATGAAGCATTGCTTAAGTATTTTTTTCTCTTTCAGTTATTGCAATGGATGTATGTTGGATCCAGACTGTGGTCTCTGCTATAAATTGAATAAATCAAGTGTTGTTGAGTCCTCATGCATTCCTGTTGATAAAGATTCTACAATGAAAGCAGCTTGGGGCAGGTAAGTCACTTGTCAAGATTTTTTAGCCTTGTGCTCTACAGAGTGTATTTTATGCTATTGCGAACAATTTTGCTTTTACAAAAAGTGTTAAATTCTTAATATATTCGGGAAGAAGAAAATAACTTAGCATTGTCAAAAATGGGTGATTACTTCCTAACAATAAATTAAAGCCTTGGCCCTGGTGTGTGCAGCCCTTTCGGTGTAGTCTGTCTCTTAGGAAGAATGGCAGAATTACACTAGAAATGAGGGAAATTACCTTTTCTTAATGTTTTTCATTCATTTGAAGTGGCATATTCCCCAGTTATATACTTAAAGCCGTCTGAATTAATTTTCTTTTTAAATGCATTAATTAAGCCACATGTTGGCCCACCAAAGAAACAGTTAGCTCAGCTGAATAAACTAAAATTAGCAAAATCTGAAGAGTTCAAATTGTCAAAAGCATGGGGTTTGGCCACAGATTTCTGTGGTTCTGTGCCTGAAAGGGGTGTCATGCCATATGTTGCACTTTAGTGTAAAAATGTGTGCATTCATAGATGCAACTGCAAAATATATCACACCTCTTCCTTAAGCAGCACAAAAATTTCCTGTGAAGTCACAGCAACCTTCAAGTTTTCTGAAGTACTGACTTTTCCTAAGGAATAGCTTTGTGAGTTGGAGCATTGTCTTGTAGAGGCTTTATGAATACTTTAGTAATGATTAGGGCTTGGATTAGGTTTAGAATGGTTCAGATCCACAAGGGAATTATGTAATTACTCCTGATAAAACCACCTCGACATAATTCATCTCAGCCACCCACACACCATGAACATACTTTGGGAGTAGGCAAAGGTTTGTGTGGTGGTTTGGGCTTCTTTTTTTTTTTTTTTTTTTTCTTCTTTTTTTTTTTTTTTTTTTTTTTTTTTTACTTTCATACATACTTCTCAGAATTTAAACCCAACTGTCTTAATGGCACTGAGTCATATTGGACAGAGGTTGAAAAGTATGAAAATATCTGCTAATTGTACAATCATTAATTTAAAATCACTCTAAAATTGCCCTCAGTACCATTAGGCTTAGTAATTAATTCCAGGTGCAAAAAAGAGAAGCTTATATTTTTTTTTAATCCTAATTTAAAAGCACTGGGATCATTTTGGGGCTATTACAGTTAATAACTGTGAAAACTACAAAATCTCATCTGACCTGCTTGTTCTGTGACTAAGTTCAATGTCACATTATGGAACATACCTTGCATGTTGCCTGATTTCCTGATGTGATCTGCAGCATGTAGGCTCATATTTGTAAGGTAACAGATGTCTCTTTATATTCCAAGTCAACATTCATTTCCTGTATGCTGTAGTTTTGAGTAACTTGTCTGTAATTTGCAGAATCACACTAGAATGCAGAAAGGCATACATGCAAACAAAAACTTATTATGAATAGCTGATAGATAAAATTAAACTTTATTTCATTAGCCAGTGCTATTGTTTAGCATAGTAAATGTGGTCATAAGCAATTTTTTCATATTCATGATTCAGTCTCACATAGATTCTTTGCTGTACAACCTATTGGAGCAAATTAGATAGGGAAGAAGAAATATTTCCTTTTCATATTGCAAAATGCAGTCTTTTTGTGTGCAAGGATTCCATAGCATGAGAACATTGCTTAAAAACTTTCATGAGGAAATAAAATAATTTTATATATGTTATATTAGTAGTCACCATTATGAAAGTCCTGCCTTAAGATGGAAAACCAATGAAATATCCACATTTCTTTTTCTAAATATACATCACCATTTCTAGCGTTTGTCATTAATTTCTCTTTTGCCTCCACCCACTCTGTGTAATCAGGCAGTTTTCAAAAAGCTGATACTTTAAGCTGTGAAATGTCAGGTGGTACCTTCTGTGCCTTCTAAGCCCTGTGGAAGAGGGAAGCATTTTGCCTTCTCCTTTTCCTTTTGCTCCTCCTCCTCACAGATATGAGTATTTCTGCTTACTCGCCCAGGGAAGTCAGTTTTTGTTTCCAAGGTCTCACATTCACATACCACCCCCCATCTCCATTTGCTCAAATCCTGAGTCTGTTTTATAGCAAAATCAGTCCCACAAAGCCATAGGATTTCCCTGCCAAGGGAAGATTGCTGCAGGGGAAACAGCACAGTTAAGTCCCTGGTTGTGTCTCAGAGCAGCCAGAGGCATCTGTATCTCCCTGGCAGCAGGGAGAACAAGTGCCTGAGACAAACTAACAGCACTGGTGAAGGAAATTGCAGCCTATTCTTTCACAAAGTTACTTGGTCACAAACTGGACATACAGGGGCAATTACTTTAAAAATACATGGCATTATGGTGATCAGAAAGTAGTATAATAATTTAAAAGATGATTTTGTGAGCTATGGAGAGCTGATGGCTTAATTATCAGCCGCCTCTTTTGTAATTCTAGTATATCCTGGTGGTTTTATGCCATCCAGTATTAGATGAATGAGTTAAATGTCTTTAAACCTCCAGGGTTATGCTTGGCTTATGGAAAATCTGTTTTGTCATTAATTATGATCAGAAGAGAAGGAAGATCTGAGCTATTTGTTTGGGACTTTTTGGACCTCAGATGTCTAAGCATTAGCAGAAGCAGCAGCTCTCACAATGCTGATGCAGGAGCTAGAGAAACAGCTTCTCCTGGACTCTGGCTGACAGTTCTGTGCAGAGCATTTTACTACTGCTGTGATCACATCTTGTTTATAATTTTCCTGCGGGAAAGTTGGGAGCTGCAGCCATCTGAACCCCAACTGTCCTGACATTTATTCAGGGGCGTATCTATTCCTGATGTGTAGCCTACCACCAAGGTGAGAGGTGCTCAGAAGCACAAACAGAGAAGGCCATGTCATGTATTTTTTAAAGCTCTCTGCAGCCATGCAGACTGACATAGAAAACTTCTATTTATTTATTTTTAACTTTGCACTGTTTTTCACTGTTGGTCCCAAGGTACTTTGATAACACTGATGTAGCGGGCAATGCTTTGGCTGTTACCATAAAATACCATAGTGCATTTTATTTCCAAGACATTTCCCCAGTGCCAGACAGGTGTACTAGATACCACCTCCATTGTTAATTGCATTTATTTGGTTACGGTATATTCTACATTGAGAAGTTCTGGGGAGGGGAGGGAAGAGAGCAGAGATTTCAGTCTCCTGTGGCTGCCAGCAAGGCTGTTTATGTTGCTGTGGTTGTCATAGAAACCCAGGGAGACAATTAAAGCATCCACATATTTTTCAAGAAGAATATAGTGCTCGGGTTCTGTTGAATGTTGGGAACTCGGTGGCTGGCAGTGGCCCTGGGGGAGAGAGAGACTGCTCAAAAATAAATCTGACTGAGTCCAAGTCAGAGCTTAAGCAGCATGGGTAATGTGCAACGGGTGTGCCTGTAAGATCATGCATGTACCACAAGCAGTAGAGATGTATAGTTCATTATTTAATCAGTTACATAAGCATGACTGCTATTAGAATAACACAAAGAGGAGTGTCTTGCCCAGGGCACCAGCACAGGCAGGTGCTTTGCTGCCCTTGGTATTTCTGAACCAGTTTGCAAAATAATTGTTGACATGCAAATCTTGCTGCCTCCAGTTCTGCTCAGGGATACATAAAGGATGGTTCCAAGGCAGTGAGCAAAAATATTCTTGAATTATTTACTTTGTAGTAAAAGAAGAAGACCTGTCTCTCTTCTTTCAGTGTGGCTTCACAGTTCTGCTTTGGGACTCAGTTTTCCAAGATTTAGGGAAGTTTTGCACTTAGCAGTAGCATGGAAATCCTGGCAGTTCTGTTCTTCATGAACATTGGATTATGAAATCCCCATGAACTTAATAGAAAGCATTATCTCACTTGTACAGATGCAATGGGATGCAATGGGAAGCTCAGGTGGCACAACAGAGGTCCCTCTCTCAGCCAGGACAAAATGTAGAGGTGATTGTTTTCAATGCTGTGCCTTCTGAACACAAACAAAAACCACGGGGTTTCCCCTAAAATTACAATTTCTCCCACAGTACTCTGAGAAATTTCTCTCTTTAAATTTCTCTGTGTAATTGCAATACTCCTAAAGGTCAACCAAGAATTAAGAAACTTTAAATTGCATTACTACCCTTACAGTTGAAAGAATAACTGCAAGGGAAGGAGGTACTTACAGTGCCTTGATGTGACATTAACCTTGACATGAGTATGTTGTCAAGACGACAGCAGGCCCACAACTGAGCTAAAACGCTCTCATGAGCAACTCTGAGCAATCTTCCTCTGGAGAGAATGATGTTGATTTTATACAGTAAACAATTATGAAGAAATAATAACATCATCATCAGATCAGAGACAAGCCTAGAAGCCATCCTGTCCACACAATTAGCTGGCAGGTCTCCACAGTCCCTGAAGGAGAATGATTTGGAACAGAAATCTATAAAGAGAGAGGAGCTGAGTGTTTTGCTTTTTTCAGCCATTTTTATTAACTTTGTTAGAGGAACATCTCCCTGCCAGGGGAGTTTAATGTTTCATGGAGAATCCTGCTTTTCTCAATATAAAGAAGCACTCCCCTCTCTAAGGGCACTCAATGCAAAGGCGAGAGTGCAGAAGAGCTGTATCTTTGGGAAGCTCTGTTTTCCTTTAGCCAGTGATCTCCTGAGCATCTTCCTTCCATGTAAAATTAATGGCATGTTTACAGATGCTTAGTAATACTGTTGTGTTTCACTGTGTGCCTGTTGCTCGTATCTGCTAGTTTGCTGAGGGGTTTAAATCTGTCTTGCAAACCTGTTTGGGGGAAAAGTGGGTTTAAATTGCCTGTGCAGTGAGAGGAAGTGGGTCAGGCAGGCAGTCAAGCCCCCTTTCCCAGCTTCAGGAGTACGCCTAATGACCTTGGCATTCGAGCCTGGATGCTAACTAGATTCCACTGGTTAGAAAAAATAAATTCATGGGAGTTCATTAGCTGGATTCTCAGACAACAGATTGGTTTATGTCCAACAGGGGACATGCCAGTGTCTGTCATAGCCTAGAGAATATTCTGGGGAGGTTTACATTCATGCAGTGCTGCCTGTTGTCTAATGCGTAGCACATGAGACTCTTAAAATTGTTAGAATACTTTTTCTTTGTAAGAATATTAGATTTTTCTAAAAATACCAAGTTACTCTTCCCCCTTGTAGATAAAGACAGACATGTAAGTTCATTACACTTGTTTTGCATCATGACAGATACATTTATAAAAGTTCCTGTGACTGCTTTACTAATGCAAAAACAATGTATGTGTGTATTTACACCTTTGAAAACTCAGAATCTGTTTTCAGTATGTCATGGGAAACAGCACTATGGACCTTTGCTGTTACCATGGAAAGACTAGCTCCAGAGCAATCTTTCAAAAATTAAGTACTCTGCTGCCCATGGGTAGATGTGGCTTGTTTTCTCGTGCAGAAAGTATTGCTTGAAGATTTTATTGTTGAAATGATTATTTGAGACCTTCTTACAGGGGTGTGCATTGAAAATTCATGCTTAACTCAGCAGTAATTAGAAGAGAAACTAGTATTTCTCTTACCAAGTTGTCAGATCAATAGAAGAAGATTATACATAGGATTATGGTTCTCATATTTACCATGTAAAAAACAATAGTGGAGGGAGGAAATGATTCAGAAAAGTAGCAGGATCAAGAGAATATTCACATCTGCACGTACGTTGGCAGCACTCAGAAGAGTTGTGGTTATAACAGGTACTCTTAGAGAAATCTCTTGATGGACAATATGCTAAATGCTGGCTAAATTGAAATATTCATAACTCCAGTAGGAACCAGAACATAAGACACCCCCTCTCTGCCACAATATTGTTTAGAAAAAGAAATCAAGATATATGCAGAATTATATTCTGATTATTTTTTCAAGTGCTAGTAAGTATGAAAACCTGGAGCAGCTGGGTGGCAGGGCGCAATTCTTTTTGTCCTGTTTGATTAGGAATATGTACTTCAGCACAATAATTTCTAATATATATTTGGGAGGTGTGTGAAAACAGAAATTAAAAGAAGATCTGAAACTGATTACAGTCTTTGTCAGCCAAAACTCTGAGGCACGAGGTCTTTCCTGGGAGGAGGTTATCAGACATGTAATCACTGTCTAATGGTTGCATATACCAGTGTGATTTGTAAAAGGGATGTAGAAGAGGAACTTAAGAAATCTCATATGCATATTTTAAAGCAATTCCTGCTAACTGGTAAGAGCAATGAGTGAGAACAGAAGGATAAAGTAATATAGAATACTGTGCCCTTAATCCTTGATGAGCCTGTCTTACTGGTGATGCAGGAGTAGGTAGTAAAATAAATGGAATTTTAATGTTCAGATCCTTTCAGCCACTCTTTCTGCTCAAATCTTTAAGACATCACACTTTAAAATTATTTTAAAAGGAAATTATTTCATGGTAGAGCTGAGAACCATACTAAGCTCCTTTTAAGCATATATAAAGATGGTGAAATCTATAAATGTACTGAAATACTGTAGGGGTGTAATTAAATAATTGAGAGTGGAATTTTATTATAACTTTAATAGATAGTCTTGTCTTTTTTTTACGATTTAACTTGCTAAAGAGGGAAGTCCTTTTTTTAGTTTTTGTTATAACATAATTATATTTTAATTTAATGCCTGTACAAATAAGGTACTTTGTATATTATAGCTGTATTTTGGGTCTAAAATAGTGAGCAGAGCAACATAATAATCTAAACTGAAACTATTTACATTCCTTTCAGATAATTACTTAGTAATTACTATTAATAGCTCCAACACAATATTTCTACTCAACCAGTGGCAAATTCTGGTTGTTTGAAGAGCCTTGTTATGAAGTGAATGTGTCCTGACTGGGAAATGTTTAGGTTTTTGTGCCAAAGACATAATTTATTTATTGGAGACAACCAGCACAAAATAGGATTTTAAAGCAGGACTGGTTATTTTGAAACATCATCTTTTTTTCTCATAAGTTTTTTCTTTACCCATTCCTTTCTATTGCACTTTGCTGCTAAACATGCTTCTGGATCCTACTCCAGGTTATTAATTAAAGGGCATTCTGGCAGGGAATGCCAAGTGCAATTTGGATTACTTGTTACAACTGCTTCAGATGCTTGTAGCATTGAGGTTATTGGAATATAAAAACAAAAGTGGTCCTTGAGCTAAAACATTATCTATCAAATGCTGATGTCTGGAAAAATTGTTACTTAAATGGAAAAATGTTTGAATCAGTGCTCATCATTTTAAAAACGGTCCAAAGAAGAAGATGGTATGCTGTTTAAAATTTAAATATACATCTGCTGAAGAAGCAAGCTTTCAGGTTTTTTTCAGTCATTCTCTGGTCAGCTGAAGGGGAGCTAACAGGAAACTACTCTTGTTGCCTGTTTAAAAAGCATGCTTGCTCCTAGCTGACAAAAGAGATAGTAAAAGGAAGGAGAAAAAAATACCAGTGTGTACGAGAGAATTGTCAGTCTCTCATCAGTGTGCTTAGAGTATGAGGATAATTCCTGCAGCTTTTCTCTCTCCCTTATGAAATGTACATTAGAGAGTCTTCTATTGCCCATAGGAGCCTGCTGCTAATTAGCTTCTCCAGCTTCTCATCTTCTTAGGGACAGATTGCGAGGCACCCGTGCCTCACTGCCGGGGCCGTGCCGCAGCAGGGCCCTGCTCTGCTCATCCAGGGCACCTGAGAGGGCAGAGCACAGTGTGGGCATGCAGGGAGCTGCTGCTGGGAGAGAGATGGGGATTTCCCCTTCTGCCTTGGAGCCAGGAAAGGGAACTGACTCATATTTGGGAGCATGTGGATTTTTTTTCTGAGGGGAGAATTTCCAGTATTGTTTTTCACATTTATTTGGTTATTGATTCTGAAGTTTGAATTTAAATAATTTGTGAAGACTGTCTCAGCAGATTTCTTCAGGCTTTTGCTGTGAAATGGATTTATTAAAATTAAGTTTTCTCTGTTTGGAGGGTGAAACTATTTTGGAAAGATCCATGGGGTAGAGGATTTTTACTGATAAAGACCATTCAACAGGGCCAAACCCAGACCTCCATATAGCAGCTTGTACCTTTAACAGCATCTGTAATTCACATCTTACATACTTGTATTCCATAGTAATTCTTCAATAATCACAACATTGGATACAGTAAAATTTTTGTCTCTTTCCTTCTTAAAATAATGAAATTTTTAGAGGTTTTTAATTTTGAGGGAAAATAAATCAACACATTTCTGCAGTAGGACTGTTGAATAACTGAATATGTTAGATAAGTTTAAGTCATAGAAATTACTGTATCTGCTGTTTGCATGTGTGGTTGTTCCTTGAGAATAGAGGCAGTAACGTCAATCCCTCACTGGCACAAGATGAACTGGAATTATTGATTCCTTTGATTTAAAGTCGTGACCTTATCACTTAGTACAGGCTAGGGAGTGGGCAGTCTGTGAGGTGGCAGGTTGTACTTCTCAACAGCAGCACTTTGGGCATTTCTTCCTCCTTGCAGGATGCATAGACTTCCTTTTGTCCTGTAGCTTTCCTCAGCTGTCACATTAGCTTTGCATCAGTAATAGTATGGGACAAGTTTGAGGTTCTGCACAATTATTGAGTTCTTCAGAGCTGTGATTCAGATGAGGTGTGTTCCCATTTAGGGTATTTTCTTGGAAAAATAATTATTCTTCAAAAGTACTTATTTATGTAAAACTTAGATGTCAGAGGCCATGAAAGATAGATGATTAGTTTGATTTCTGCCGAGTTCTTTGACTGTCACATCCCAGACTATTGAGTTGCATATAACAATGAAGACTTTGGTACCCAAAGTTCATAAATTTCATAAACTAGAGATAATGTAACCACTTACCATTTATATAGTTTATAAAATTCATTAGATTAGGCATGGGTATTGCACCTCCCTGCACAAATCAAAGCAGAGCAACACTCTATGTTAAGTGCTCGCTCTCACAAATCAGGCATGAAATAATTATCTTGTTTAAAGTGTTCTTAGAGCCTTAGGGCTCCATTTTCAGTTACAACATTAATGATTTGCAGTGAATTTTAGGGCTGACAGCAGAGGAATCTTCTTTGGAGAGCTCTGTTGGGTGATTTAATTCAGAGCCTCCCCGGTAGGGATGGGTGGGGATGCAGTGCCTCATTCCCCTTCTGAAACAGGTTTCTCGGAGCTTTTGAGGGCAGAGCTATTGCCACCTACTGGAATCAGGGAAAAGCTCTGTTTAAAAAATACTGTTCCATCATCTATTTGAAACAACGAATGCAAGATCTCAATATTGTCTGGTTAGATTTCAGTTGTGATGGCAAACAGTTGCTGGCAGTAGTTAAAATGGAACATTTGTGTCTAAATTTCTATTACAGAAAACGAATGTCACAGTTCAGTACTTAGATGGAAGGTTATGGTGGTCAAAATGTTATTGTTAGAACTATTGAAATATAAACTTTATATGTATGTCAATAACTAGAAATTAAATAGAGCAGGGAAGTGCTAAAAAGGCATGCTAATGCATTCAATATTGATTTCTATTTTAAACTCCTTGTCCTTATGTGTTTTTTTGTCTCAGATTCAACAAGAAGAGCTAATTTAGAAGGTTCCCCTGCCAACTTTCCTTTTGTTTCAGTAAAAATTTCTAAAGGATTGATACTTTATTCTCTCTTCAATTCCTACTGAAATATGTGGTTACCGAAGGTTCTAAGGTATTAACAGCGCTATGGAAAATCATTTCTGCACAGTGCTGGTTTGGCTGGGAGGCACAGGAATGCTGCCTGGAATAAGCAATAAACTTATCTGTAAAGCCTCAGCAGTGTGCCTGCAGCCACAGAGCAGACCCAGCTTGTGCTGGAATTGTGTCACCATGTACCATCTGTGCTTTGAGTTTGGGGTTTGGGTGGGATTTGCTTTGTTTTTCTCAATTTAACTAATCTTGCCATTCTTACTAACTTCACATACCAGATTTCAACATGAAAGTACAGTTTTTACGGTACCTCTGTATGTCTAAAACTTTGGGGTAGTTAAAAGCAATACAGTTTTTCTCTTTCTTGTTTTCTAAAGTGTTTGGAAGCATTCAGAAAAAAGGTATTGTAATATAGAACCTATTTCATTTGGAGGGTGAACTTCCAGTGAATATTTGTGCTGAGTTACCTTGATACTAAGTTACAACAACCACCTTGATTTCTTTGGTTTTTAATTACCACAGTCTTGGAAATGCTTTTGACAATTGTAACTCTACGGATGTTTTTGTCATGGTGACATTCCTTTGACACTACCACTGGCACATGGTGGACAGCACAAGCATCAATAAATGTTACTTGTAAATTTAAGTAAAAATAGAAAATCTGGATGGAATTTGTTTAAATCAACTTTAGATGTCTAAAATTGTGACCTTGAACTGTCTTGTAGTTCCTTGACTAATGGAGTAGAAAAGGTTCCTTTTTGTTCCTTTGCAGCTGATCTTTGCCAGTGTTTTAGAGAATAGTTTTTCTTATGCCATACCAGCAGTTCTTGCATGCTGTTCTGTTAGTATTTCTTCAGTTAATATTAAAATATTGATACTTATTATTATTGAGCCCTGCACTCAGCCCTTCCCACCGGCATTCATTGGAGTGATCTGTCTTTATATAGCATACAAAAGAGGAATCTCCTGGGAGAACTGATATTTTCACAGTGATGAGGCAGCTGGTTGAGATTTCTGTTATAACCAAAAGAACTTTGGAAATTATAATTATTAAGAAAATTAAATGTAAATTCAGGTGAAAAAACAAATGAGATTAAACATCAAGTGGATGTTTATTTTATGGTAAACCTGCATGAAATTCTCAAGTGCTGCATTTGACATCATAATCTTCAGACCAGTTTGTTTCAGTAATTTTGTTACTGAGTGTCAATGCTGCAACCAGAGAGACTAAATGATTTTAAATCTGGAAAGAAAAGCTAGAAGTTCTCCTATCCTATTGCCCCAGTTCTGCCAGTAGTTTGATTGCAGTCTGGTGCTCCATCCATAAGCTCTCAAACATGTTAGAGCAGGGATGACCCAGAACTTCTACCAAAAACACCAGGGGCAGCAGAACATCTGCAGTTCAGGGAAAGACCAGGAGCACTGAGGTACAGTGAGGGCTCTGCACACAGGTGAAATTCTTACTGAGCTAGTCTAGCTATGTTCAATGCCAGTCTGTCTTTAACAAAAAATACTTAAGCATTTTTTGTCCTGAAAGAGCTCCAACAGAATGAAGTCTGCCTGCCTGTAGACAGGAATACAGAGTGACTAAATCTGTCTGGTTTTTGTTAGAAAGCCTCAGGCAGCACAAGTTAGCTCTGCCAGCCCCCAAGGTGATTGACAGACACTTTCCAGTTAGTGCTCATCTCTGAAGTTCCCCAAAGGTTTATCTTTCAGAAGAAATGGCCAAATCATTAATGAACGCTCCCTCCTTTTAGAGAAGTAGGGGAAGCTGGCAATGACTGGATGAAGCCAGACTGGATATGCGTGCTCACTGCTGAAACTGATTGTTCCAAAAGTGAACTATTTCTGTATAACCAGAAATAACCACAGAAAAGCCACTAAACAATCTTTAAAGCACATTCTGGGGCCACAGGGAGTCCACAAGCCTTTCTCAACCGTGATGGCTGCCAGGAGGGAAATAATAGTTCATTCTGTTTCCAGAATGTCTCTGTGATACCTTTTTGCTGGTTTTCATGCAGAGACAGCTTTGTGCTTATATTTTAAATTTGTGAAATGGCATCTACCTCACAAGCAGTTAAATATTTGCAGATGTCATTTCCTGCAAGGGTTTGCCACGTGCCTGTGCCCTTACTGTGGCGGGAGATGTTTCTTTTCAGTTTATGCTTGATTGCAGTGAACAGAATAAAATGGAGCTTTTGTGGCAGCCACCAAGGTGGTGGGAGCAGTAATTCTCATGTCCCACTGGCCACGCTGTGTGCAAGTCACATCACTGAGCCACAGCCCCATCAAAGACATCACATCTCCATCCAGACCTATACACGAGTATAAAAGTGTTACAGCACCCGAATTGTGGGTCTTTCCTTCTACCCCATCATGAAGTTTTTTCCACTCCATCTCGTAGAATGCAGTGGGTTTCTTGTATTTTTTTATATTACTGTCATTCTAAAATACCTATTGATCATGGTAAAGGCTTCAAAATGTTGGGTAGTATCACTTCCATCATATTTACTCAAATTTCTAAATATTCTTTGCTGATCTGCGCCTCCAGGAAGTTCTTCAAGAGTTGATAATACCTGAAAAAAAGAAATAGTAAGAACTGTAGCATTTAACTGAAGTCTTTCAGTATGAGAATTAGGACTGAACTGTACTGTTTCTTTATTTCTTACTGGATCTTTCTTATTTTGAGGATTGGCTGAGAGACTTTTTAAAAACAACACTGGAATCTGGGAGACTTCATGACTTACTGAGGACACTGCTGGAGCCTACATTTTATAAAGCATTTATAAGATTGTGGGGTTCTCATGCATGTCATTAGTTTGGATTCTACGAGAAGTAGTAGAACTTGTCTTGAAAAAGAATAAAAGATTTAGGATTAGTAAAGTTATTCAAGGACAAGAAGAAATAAAAGTTTTGTGGTGAGAGGTGAAATCTCAGTGGACCACTGGGCACAATTGCTTGTAGAGCCACAAACCTTAGCAACAGGATATGCTGAAGGGACAAACCTAAGATTTATATGCATGCTAAGAATATTTCAGTAAGAACTGTCAGACAGTTTAGTGATTGTGAAACATGTTGTGGTTATTTAAAATTTTTTGAATTGGTGTATTCTAATGAAAAAGCAGGAAAAGTAACTGAATGTCTCAATCTTTAAAGTACACAGATGTAAGTTTTCTGTAAACCATTGATGTGTGTCCTTGACAGGGGAAAAAGGGCAGAAATCTTTCATTGTCTGCTGCTGCCTTCTGAACCTTACATGAAATGGTTCTCTCTTTTATTGTTGCTTTTTCATAGAATTTTTTAGCTTGTAAACATACAGAATTATGTTTCAAGTGGGCTTTGCTTCTCCTTTAGCATTACCTTGCTGTAATTTTAACCTTGTATGATGTCAAATTCCAGTGAAACTTTTCTCTGATGTTTCCAAGAAATATTTTCAGCCATTAAATATCAGCATATCAAACTACTGAGTCATACTTTAATTTGAGAAAAAATTCCTCAGAATAGTATTTTTTGAAAAATCACTGTATTTACAAAAAAAAAGTTACCATCAAACTATGTACTCAGCTTTATGAAGAACCTCTCCAGAGTAATTACCAGATTTTACTCTTGTTTATTTGTTGTATACACAGTTATTTTATTCTCCATTTTGTAATTATCACTCACTGTTGTTGGTATCACTGAATTTTTCAGTCATAAACCTTAAAGTAATCTTTTGTAACCACATAGTAAACCCACTTTTTTCATGCCTTATTAAGTGGAGAATACCTAATTTTTGCAGCTACAATTTCAACCTGCCAGGCCCTTAGCTGGTGTTAACCAAGTTGTTTTCTGCCAGCTGTTTGTTGAGTGTACTTAGACTTGGCTATAAATGGATGTAGATGGCACCTCTGTGCACTCAGTTTGTGCATTAATATATTTAGATATTTGAGGATTTTATTTAGATTATTTTATTAGATGCTAATTTTTTTAAATATATATAAAATATTTTAAAATCCTATTTCAGAAGAGAGTGCAAAAAGATCTTTTTTTGCAAAATCAAGACAAAATATTTATGATCTTTCTGTTTCTTATTTTTGTCGTCTGCTTCATGTCTCTATTGAAAATTGGAGCAGTTTTGAAGCATTTCACCAAAGAAATGAAAGAAAGAAGCCACATTCCTTCTTTTGTTTTCTCTCAGTTGAACAGCTAATTTTGTATCTGAAAGTGTCCAACATTGAAAAGAAACACAAAATACTGTATTTTGAAACTGTGACCTGTTATCTAGTGCTTGCAGTGGTTGAAACGATCACAGCCAGAAATGCATGAAGGACAGTAACATTCAGTGAAGATGCATATGCTCAAAACTAATTAAGTTTTTGCATTTTGATCAGCTTTTAATTTGAATTCTGTGCATTAAAATTCTGTACTTAGTACTACTAGGTGTTTATTAAGTGAAGAGTTGATTATGTTTCATAGTTGTATGGCCTCTCACAAGTTCCTGTGCTATTAATATTTGAATAATTTATGATTATGAAATCATACAGTTTAATTATTACTAGTTAATTCTAATTTGTACTTGGGTAAACCAAGTATGTCCAGTCAGAATTAGGACTGGGATAGGGCACTATAGAGCACAGAGACATTAGGTGTTTCCTGACACTTTTTGTGACCATCTGATACTTTGGAAGAGTAGGAGAAAGCTTGGAAAGAAAAAAAAGTCAATCTCTGTGTAGTGTGATCAAGGTAATTGTGTCTCCTATAACAAAAACCTGGTATATACTTACTTCTGCTCCCAGTTTTTGAGTACACTGTCAGCTGCTGTGAGGTCTGAAATGCTTGGGCTTTGACAATGGATAAACATTATTCTGCATTTCCTGATTTGAGTCCATTTCTCGAGGTAAGGAGTGCACAAAAGATGATGGAGAAGCCTGTTGGGCAGAGTTCTGGCAGTAGCAGAGATTTGTCTCTCTCCCCTCTGGGTAGATATGATGAGGAATGAAGCTTGAAACACTGGGGGTGTGACAACAGAGTGGAGAATTGTAGCTTACAGCTTGGAGATAGCCACGAGGACTTGCAAGGTGCCTGTAGAGGATAAAAGAAATCTGAGGCAAATCCCAAAGTGAGCATTTTTCACTGGGAGATTAGAGTTACCTAATCCCACCAAAGGTGCTTGCTTAGCCCCCCAGCTCAGGAGTGTCCATCTGGCAGTGTCGGACAGTTGAGTTTCTTCCTTTGGCAACAGACACAACTGTGTTGTCCACACTTTAGAATCCACTTATAGGTAGTTACAAAAGTATTGAAATGTCCAGATCAGCAAACAGTTAATGATCCCTTTGATGTGATTGATTTTGGGCAACTGTTTGTCATGGGAAAAATTTGCTCCTTTTCCAGGCTGTTGCTCAGTCTATTCAGACTGAAAAACAGATCCGGCAATCTATTTGTTGGGCAAATACAGATGCAGTTGCAAAGCTGAAATTTCTCAGCTTGTGAAAGTGTTTGAAATCAAACCTAAAGATTCTTAGGTAAATTAATAATAATATTTAAAATTTATATTCATCTGTGATCAGGTAGCCAGGACAGAGGTAAATCAGAATAGTGTGCTCAGTCTCTTGCAGGTATGTGTTCTGACATGACTGAGAATCATGAAATCATTTAGATTGGAAAAGGCTTTTAAGGTCTGTGGTTATAATGGATGGATCCTGTAGCAGGGGGTGTCAGTGTGATAAAGACTTTTTCCATCACGTGCAGATGCACCTGTCATCTGCTGAGGTGCAATTTGCTTTCTTTGCTGTGAACTAAACTGTTTTTCCTAGGTTTTTGAAACATATGCTAGTATTTTTTTGAACTCTTTGCCAGTTATAGCAAAAGGCTTCAATAAGTGTCCCAAAACTCTGTATTTTATGCAATGAAGGTTAAGCAATGTGAAGCTGAATCCCATTACGTTTATGGCAATAGTTTTTCAAGGCTGCATCTGTTTGTTCTTTTCTGGTTGTCTGGAGTTTGGGGGTTTTGGTTTTGGAGTTTTTTTGAGGGTTTTTTTGGTTTTTAAGTTGCTGTCATCGGGTGTAAGAAGCTTCATTGAAGCTTCATCTGCATATTTTTAGGTAACGTTTGGTTTAATGGAAGAATTATTTCTCTGTGTAAACTATAAAGTCAAAGTGATAAATGCAAACTTCTCCAGAGAGGTGTGGTGCTTCTGAGGTATGGGTGACAGTAGCTAGGGAACTGTGAGAAAGCTTAGAAATTATTGATTCACACATTAGGTTTAAAGTAATCTGTTGCCTTCAGGTGGAGTTGCAGTTCACTTGATGCTTTAGACAGCATCTTACTGCATGTATTAAAAAGCAGCAAGGATTTTTCTTTAAAACAGAAAATGCTGTTTTATAGTGAAATTATACCTTGTGGTTTAGCTGGTTTCTATGGGTTGTGCTAACGTAATTTTGGATGTACAGGTGGATTTGAGAGG
Source organism: Cettia cetti (assembly GCA_013401135.1). NCBI lineage: Eukaryota > Metazoa > Chordata > Aves > Passeriformes > Sylviidae > Cettia > Cettia cetti. Next base: position 99,298 of record VZUI01066988.1, on the reverse strand, counting down.
CCACTTAGTGGACAGGGTAGAGGCAGTTTCCAGAGTTCTGCTCAGTTACATGTCTGACTACCACAAAGTTATTACACGATTCATCTGGTACCTTGCTAAATTCTGCCCTCTTAGGTAGTTGGGGGTTTGTTCAGACAACTAAATATCTTTAGCAGAAGAAGAGGGGCTTGAATTAATCCAAATGTTGAGATTCAGATTCTTCTACAGAATGAGTAATTTCTTGTGGATAAATAATCTCAGTTGTTCCCAAGCATCATCCACAACAACCGTCCTCCATCCAAACAGCAGCTACTCTAAATCATGTCTCTTTTGTCCTCTGTCATTTCCATGACAGGCTTCAGATGAAAACATGAGTCAATAAACTTGGCATAAATTTATATTGTTCAGTGGATTGCCATGATATAAAAGTCAGCACTCTACACAGGAGACTTTAAAAATCTCATTGAAGGAGATTTTTAGTAAATCAAATATGTTTGTGTTACAGTCGAGACTTAAATTGGCAAATTGTAGATTATCATCATCCTGATAACCCAGGCAGAAAGGCTGGCATAAAAGCAGTCCTTAAGTAGTTTTACTTGTGTTAGAACAAAGAAATGGGGGATTAGTGAAACTGTGAATTAACTATAAAATCTTTCTGTGCCATCAGCACCTGATGTCAAAGTTTATCTCAAAATGGAATGTGTAATTTTGAAATATGCTTGTTCTAACAAGCATGTTACAGAGATGGACAATCACATTAGTGTTTTTCTTCATAAATAATTGCCTTTGCCTTGCTTGATTTGAATTTTGACCTTTTAAGATTTTTGATTTAAATCCATTTAAGATGCTTCTGAGGGGCTTAAAAGACAATAAGTCAGCAGCTTTCATATTAAAATATATTAACTGGTCACAATGAAACAATTCACAAAAAAGCTGTATCTTTAGGGCTAGACAGTTCTCACTGTACAGCAAAGCAAAAATTAATGGATATTTGAGAAGAAAATCAAATCAGTCTCTGTCTTGTGCCTGTGCTATGTCTTGCCCAGCCATTTCTCACATTGGAGTTTTCAGTATTGTGCTTCAAAATTATTATACAGCCAAAATGGCTTGAGTATTAGGAAAATTTACATTGATTTTCAAGGAAATGGTTTTATCCTGTTTCATCCTCCTGTTATTTGCAATAATATTTTAGACTCCCCACACCAGCTCTTTTCCTATTTTCTTTTATGTGCCATATGAAGGCAATTTAAGGAGATAGGGAGCAAAGCTTCAGTTCTTTTGAGCTTCAGACCATATCTGATAGAGGATGGATTCTGTGATTTTGAAACTGACCATATAATGCTTGTAATTTGAAAATCTACAGATTTTCTCACTTATTTGCAGTCAGTTGAATTTTTTGCATCAGTTGGTGGTAGGTCAGGCTTTTACTAATTAGAACTGATGTGCATCTTAAGTAGCCTGTAGAAAACACATAGCCAAAGAAATTCACATGAAAGGTTTTCAGAGTAGCATTTTCATGTTTCTGGTTTGGCAGGAATTTCAGAGGCTATGTGGTGTGTCTTCCCTGGGTGTACCAATGTGACTATTGCCCAGCATATTGGTACATACAAACTCTTTGCACCTGTACCTGACTGCATCATTGCAGTTGCACCATTTACAGGGAATTGCCTGCATGGTCACTTGAAGTGCTGTAGTCAACAACTTACTGGCCAAGTGAACTCCAGTGACAGGTGGCATTCCTCAGGGGTCAGTACTGGAGCTGGTGCTGTTTGAGATCTTTGTTGGATCATGGACAGTGGGATCGAGTGCGCCCTCAGCAAGTTTGCAGACAACATCAGGCTCTGTGGTGCTGTCAACATGTTGGAGAGCAGGGATATCATCCAGAGGGGCCTGGACAGGCTTGAGAGCTGGGCCCATGTGAACCTCATAGAACCATAGAATCATCAAGGTTGGAAGAGCCCTTTAAGGCCAAATCTGACATCAGTCCAGCACTACCACTGTAACCGCTAAAGGACATCACCCAGCACCAGCCTCTTAAATACCTCCAGGGATGCTGGCTCCAATGCTCTCTGGGCAACCTATTCCAATGCCTGATCATTGTAACAGGGCAAAAAACTTCTTCCAATATCTAATCTGAATCTCCCCTGTCTCAACTTAAGGCCATTTCCTCTGGTTCTCTTACTTCAGTCACTGTAGAAGAGCCCCGCCCTCGTCTAACTGCAGTCTCTTTTTGGGTAGTTGCAGACAGCGATGAGATGCCCCCTGACTGTACTTGAGACTAAACAAACCCAGCTCCCCCAGCCATTTCTCATAAGATCTGTTTCCTAAACCATTCATGAGCCTTGTTGCCATTGGCTGGACATGCTCTGACACCTCAATGTCCTCTTTAAAGTGATGATCCCAGAACTGAGCACAGGATTTGAGGTGCAGTACGGTGCTGAGTACAGTGCTGAGTACAGTGGGATGATCACTGCCCTGCTCCTGCTGGCCACAATATTCTTGATATTTGCCTTCTTGGCCACCTGGGCACACGATGGCTCATATTGAACTCACTGTCGACCAGCACACCCAACTCCCTTTCTGCCAAACAGCTCTTGAGCCACTCCTGCCCCACCCTGTTACCCTGCATGGGGCTGCAGGCAACAAGTGCAGGATCCAGCATTTGGCCTTATTGAATCTCCTGCAGTTTTGTTCTCAGCCCATTGAACAAGTCTGTCCATGTCTCCCTGCAGAGCTTTCCTACATTCAAGCAGATCAACACTCTCACCCAACTTAGTGTTGTCTGCAAATTTACTGAGGGTGCACTCAATTCCCACAGCCAGATCAACAGGGATATTAAAGGCTGTGGAACAGGCTGCCCCTGGGACTGTTCAGGGACAGTTTAGTAGGGCTCTGAGTAGCCTGGTCTAGTGAAAGGTGTCCCTACCCATGGAAGGCAGGGGTTGTAACTTGATGATCTTTAAGGCCCCTTTCAGATCACACCATTCTATGATTCTTTGATTTTCTTCTGTGTTTCAGCTTATGAAGTGATGGGTGGCTGCTCCTCTGCTTGCATCATATATGCTCCCTTCATGCAGGACAAAATTCAGAATTTTGTCTGGTAATAAACCGTATGCTAATTATAAATATGGTCTTCAGCAAAATAATAGGTTTTATAGAAACAGTGGTACAGTAATAGATTTAGCACAGTAACAGAACTTAAACAAATCTCCAGCCTTGACAGAGTGTTTGCTATTTTTTTAACATTCCCAGCACTGCAAGATGCCAGCAAATGCAGATGTCTTTGCTTTTACTATGTGTACCATGCTGGTTTACAACTGAAGGATAAGCAAAGCACAGTTTATTACTGCCAGGTTTCTATTTAATCTAGTCTCAAGTGCTGTTTTTCCCATTTCATTGCACTGAATCTGCTTTTTTGCAACAAAATTTCTTCTCTGTTAGGGGCGGACAGCGGAAAATAGATGGGTGGCCTCAGTCACAGGAGGCTTTGGAGACATCTGGTTCTCTCTTGTATCATTTGTGTTCCACTCTGTCAAAAGTAGGACACAATGGGGAAGGATGGCAGGGGAAGGAAACATGCTGACCTGCCTGCAGTTGTGTCTGCATGAATCAGCCTGTTGGTTTGTGCTTATGGAGATGGATGCAGGATAATAAACCAAGTATGTCTTTGTTTACAGTTTTGTTTGAGAGAAAGCATGAGCCTGCCAATCTGGCTGGGCAGAATGGAGAACTCATCTCAGTATCAAGATGCTTAAAAGTGCTCATCAGCTTGTATTCATTACAAACACCTGCAAGTGAAATTCACATAACAGCAAAAGAAGCAAATGTGATGATGTTAAAGCAGTGTGAAATGGAGCACTTCTGTGTTCTTGCAGTGGGCCAGTCTGTATCCAGGCACAAAGGATGTGTCTTTGAGAGAGATGTTCAGCTGATTTGTTTCCTATGGGTTTTCCACCTGAAATGGAAAACCCTTGATGAGATGGCCTTTCCAGGGAAACTCAGGAAGGCAGGGTGGAAGGGTGGAAAGGTGCACACTGACACTAGCTGCATTGCCAACCCCAAATTAGGGGTTAACATTTCTGCATTTGAGCAGGTGCTACTCAAATCCAAAGTGAAACTGCAAATCTTACAGGGTACTGCCGTTAAGGAAGCATTAGGGCTTTACCAAGGTTCAGACATGCATTTTTCCAGTATTTGTAGGGTTAACATCCCTCTTTTGAATACTTTGGAGCTTTGGATTTCCAGCTGCACTGAAATTGGGCCTGGGACTTCACCATGTTATCCTGCTTTAGATGTGGTCCTTTCATCAGTGATGACATAGGGAAGATTTCTGCCCCAGGAGTGCCGGTGGGTTGGTGATCAGTGTGCAGCACATTGCTGTTGAAGTCTGAAGCATTGTAGCATGGCTGTTACCCCACCATCCCCAAATTGTTGCCCACCTATTGCCCATTGCAGACATCTTCATTCAGGTTTCCCTACTATCAAGAGGATCTTATCCTTCACAAAGCTCAACTGATCTGGAATTTATAACCCAGGCAGATGTTCAGCTGCCTGGTGATTTCTTCTTTGCAAGTAAATAACATTGTTTGCATATGAAAGAGTAGTGTCTGCTTAAGTCTTCTCTCCTGAAAATATAGGGTTTTTCATCTCTAGCAAATGATGTGATGGCAGCTGAAGAGTTTCACTAGTTACATTTATGACAAAAAAAATTATAACAAAAAATAAAGTTGCCAGTATACCTTTAAAAATGTTATATTGTTGGCAGTCAGAGGAAAATACCTGATCTTATACCTATTCCTTGAAAGATGGAATTCCCACATGGTCCTTGGAATAGAGACATATTTTCTTTCAGTAGCTAATTACAAGCACTACATTCTCCTAAATTATTTCACTGTGTAGGAAGGAAAATACACACTTCTTTTCTTTATAACTTCACTTGACCTTGGCACTGTCCATAGACATTGCTAATTACACCTGAAGCATGCTGCATGTAGTTGGCTCAGCAGAGACAAAAGGACTAACTTCCATCTGACCTTAAATCCTTGTGTGCAGCACCTTTAGCTCAAAGTTGTGCTGCTGCAGCTGATTTTGTACTATGTGATATTCCTGTGAATTGGTCTTGATGGCTTTGGTATCACCATTTTTGTAGTGATGACTGGTTGTAAGGAGATCTGTAAATATAAGGCAAGTGTTTAAATTCAAGAATATTCCGCTGATTACACTTCCTAAGACCAGGCTTGAGGGGAAAAAAAACCAAACAACACGTTTCTGAGTGCACAACTTTGCTCAAATATCTTGATAAATTTACAAGGATTAAATTTTTTTATCTTACATGTACATTAGCCAGCTTTTATTAAGACATTACTTGTCATGTTTATATTGCAATGTCAACTATTGCCTTGAAAATTCTTTAATAAAAAAGAGTTTTGTTGATTTTCAGGTGTTCAAATGAAACTGTATTCAAAAAGGAAGATTTATTTTGGGCATACAATTTCTGCCCCACTCCATACTCTTGGACAGCACTTCTGGGCCTTATTTTGTATTTGGTTTTCTTTGCACCTGGTAAGAAAATACTCGTTTTTGCATATAAGTTTAAAATGTCAAATAGTGAAGCTACATGTTAAATATATTTTTGAGTCCAGCCATTAAAGTCAGATTGATCCTTTTATTCCCAATTCTTAGGGATGGGTCCTATGCCCTGGACTGTCAATTCTGAAATTTATCCACTTTGGGCTAGAAGTACAGGAAACGCGTGCTCTTCTGGAGTCAACTGGGTTTTCAATGTGCTCGTGTCACTGACATTTCTGCATACAGCTGAATACCTGACATACTATGGTAAGTAACAGTGTGTGTCCATATGTGCAGTACTGCCATTGGCACAGAGACTTTCTCTGGATTCTGGGTCCCTCCACTGGTTTTGCTATGAAGTGTCAAAGCAGTGTTCTCAACCCCCTGTGGTTTTGTAAGACTAGAGATCTGATACAAACAACCTGCTTGGTTCTTAGAGTTTGGTCTGGATTTCATAAGAAACTTTTTTTTTTTTTTTTTGTCCTTAACTGAGAACCTAGACAATTGATTAAAAGAGAGAAGCTGGGAAAAAAACCACTTTTGATTTAATGAAATAATGCTGATTCCCACTTAAGGTGACGGCATCTGCAGTTTTCTAGTTTATGGTGACATCCAAGGCCAGTATCAGGTGGTACTGGCAGCAATACAGCTGTTGATAAGGTGCTGTCTGTGGGAGCCTGTGGAGTGTTTGTCAGGTTACTGCTCAGCCACTCCAGCACAAGTCATTTAAATCACATTAATCTGCCAGGGAGTTGATGTGACCTTCACATCCTTACTAGTGCAGAGCATTTCAGCTCTGCTTGTTATTCCTTTGAGCCATCAGTGTAGCAACACTAGGTAAACGTTTGTTGGTCCTTTGGTACCTGCTCTGCCCCCTCCAGGTATGGTGGGTTGTGAGCAGGATCTATCTCTTTCTCAGTATTAATTATCACCACAAAGCACTTTTAAATAATAATTAGGTGTAAAAGTCACAAAGATTATTTTAATCCTGACTCATTCCTTTTCCTAAAGCTTTTCATTTTGAGGACTTGTCTTAATGTGTCCTTCACTGTCAAGACAAACCAAAAAAGCTTTTTTGTTTCACATAATTTTTTTTTTTAAATTTGGGCATGTGATTGTCTAATTGCTGTTTATTTTAACAGCAGAATGACTTGCTCAGGAAGGATGTGTATTATCTTTCAAGTCAATTTCAATTGCCTTTGTCCATTTACTTTGCTGAGGAATGGGGCAATAGAGTCCTTCTCTTACACTCACAGCCCCACAGCTCGTTATTGTAACGCTGCCACTCCAGCCTTTGCTTTTACAGTCTCCTTTGAAGCCACAGCCTGCTGCTTCTGTCACTCCCTCTGCTCTGGCACAGAGGAGGGATGGGAACCTCTGTAACTGATTGTGACAATGGTTTTATTTGCAGGAGCCTTCTTCCTCTACGCAGGGTTTGCTGCCTTGGGACTGGTTTTCATCTATGGCTGCCTTCCTGAGACTAAAGGGAAAAAACTGGAGGAAATTGAATCTTTGTTTGAAAACAGGCTATGTACATGTGGTATGTCAGATTCTGATGAAGGGAGGTACATCGAGTATATTCGGGTGAAGGGAAGTAATTACCATCTTTCTGACAATGATGCTTCTGATGTGGAATAATTTTCAGCTGCTGATGTATTTAATCATTTAAAAGCCTTCTGGGGGAAAAGCAGCTCTGATGACCTCACTGCCCTGCTTCTGGTCTGGTTCTCCTTTCTACTACTGTGTATTTAAAAATGCCTTCATGTTCAGAAATGCTCCATTTGGGAGGAAATTCAATATGCTAGCATTTTCTTGATAACTAAAAGCAATGGCTTCCAAAAGAGATTGAACTCCACAATTATGTGACTTTACCAAGTGTATGTGACACTGCTCCCAAGATGAAGGCTATCCTAGGTGGTCACGGGCTGTCCTTACCTCCAATACGGACAAAACCTAAAATAATCAAGTGGCTGATGAGAAAGCAGCTGACAGCTGTCAGATCCCCATCCCATAAGAGCCAAGGAAGAAGCTCTGCTGTGCTATAAAACAAAGGATGAATGCATAAGCTGCTGTAACAGTAACCATTTAAAAGGTTTAACTGATTGGGAAAATACAAATACCTGCTGTGTCCATCAGAGGGACATTTCCCAAATTTACCCAAAGAGAATTTTCATTATTTATTTGAGATAGCAAGTAGAGAGCCATACTCACCTGGATGGGGGTTCACTAGGGCGGTGTGTGTCTGTGCTACACCGTGTTATCCATCCACTGCTGCTCCTAAGCACATGCTGCAGTTGGGAGTTTATGTTTATGAGAAAAAACAGCAAAATTATTTACTGACAGCGGGAAAACAGAGCTCAGTATGTGGCTGCACGTACAAATGTACTGGTATATATTTCTAGGTACAACATAGAGGCTTCAGTTAAAAAAAAATTATATTTGTTTTCCTTTTTAGCATTTGAACATATTGGTTTGGGCCTAGTTTTGAACACAAAAATACCATTACCTAAAAGAAAGAGAAGGAGGGGAGAGTATGTGCTGCTAAATGCACAGTGGTCATCCCTCCTGCACCTTTTGCTTGTGAATAATTATTGCCTTCAGTATACGTGCAGAGTAAATGACTCCCAGCAGATTTTTCTTCAAATTTCCTTAGTCAATTGGTGTCTTGCTGGATCTAAAGAAAAATATTAGCCATGGGCAGAAGCCTGCATCTCATATTAATTGCCTTATCGAAGCATTGCAAACTTGTCAAGAAAATGTCAGGCACAAAACTAACTTGGCTGCCTTTAGCATGGTGATGAAAATGAATGGTATTTTATTTGCCTGCCATGATTGCTTGCCTTGGCAAATTGAATTTTATGCAGCTACATAAAAATATTATGGGTTTTTTCTTTGTCCTGTCCTCATTGCTTTAAGTCTTCAAAGATATGAGTTTGAAAGCATCAACAATTCAAATTCTTATCTTTGAAACATTTGCTTCATGAAAGAATGTGGAAAAATTCCTCTGCCTGTGGGCTGATGCCCATTTATTTGATAAAAAATACCTTCATTTTTCATTGTGTAAAGATTAAAGAAGTCATTAGGATCATTAGCTTTTATAGATTTGGTTTGTGGATTTTTCTTGGGTTGAAAAATATTTTTAATGTTGGATTCCCATCAAAACCAAGCCTGGACATTTGTTACTGAATTACGTTTATTGGATAACATGGGATTTTGTTGTTGTAAAGAAGTCTGACATTATGTTATCTAATCTTATATGGGGAGAGTTCTTACTCTCCATTTATTGACCTTCAGGGATTGGGTGTATTTTTGTTTCTTTTCTTTCTTTTTTTTTTCTGTTTGCTTTGTTTTGTTTATCAGAGAAATATTTTTGGAAAGAAAACATTTTAAGGAATCCCTCTGTGACTTGATTTGGGTTAAAAGGGAAAAACATAGTAGACAGAGGGAATTTCAAATGAATCTTTGCCAAGAGCAGCTCGACCTTGAGCGTCTCCTGTGCAGTGAGGGCTGGATTCTCATGCCTTCCATCTTGCCTCCCTTTTAAGCGCACAATATTTTTATGCTTAAAAGCACCAGCTGTAGAAAATGCTGAGATCTCCAGATCTATCTGTTGAAAATGCTGAGGTCCTCAGACCTCTCTACAAAGGCCCCTGCTGCAGAATGTCTCCATTTGGCTGTCATCTCTTTGAAGCCTTCACTGAAGGTGCAGTACCTGAAATGAGAAAAAGAGATACTTGGCACAGAGAAGAACAAAATAATTTCAAGGAGAAATTAACTTTTTTCTGAAACCAAAAAATTGTGTTTGAAGACCCATATTGGAAGCAGTTTGGTTACCTAGAGCAGTGTGTCAATAGGTGTGTAACAGCCAACCTGTGCTTATGTGGTTGATAAGTTTAAGTGGGTATTTACTGGCTTCTAGGGATGGGGACTTAGGGTTCTGATGGCTCCAAAAGCACGAGCCCACACTCACCTTCACACCTGTGAACATTCCCTTGCTTGGTGTGTTTCTGGAGCAGGACCTGGCGTCCCATCACCAGCCCTATGTCAGTGCTGGCCTCACCCTTGGGTCCACAGGGAGAGGGAACACTGCAGGTACTGGGCATAACTGGAGCAAAGTCGCTGCAAAGGTCACTGTCACGGGGTCAGCAGCCTCTTCTGTTTTTCAGGCAGTCCTGGGGCCTTTTAGCAGCAGAAGACCATCTCTCTCTGCCAGCCTTGTTTCATGGACCTTCCCAAAGGGGCCCTCAGTCGCCTACAGCACTGGGCTCTCTTTCTCACACAAGCTCAGTCTTACTGAAAATGGTTTTCTGAAGGTTTGTATCCCCTGTCCTGTCTCACAAGACACAGCGATTGAAACAAGCATTTTATTCCTCACTGCTGCTGGCCATGACGGTACAAAATACATTGGCTTCTTTTTTATTGTCCCTCCCTGTTCTGTGCCCATGGAGAGCAGGGTTTAAGTCTTCCTTTTGGGGTTTCTTCACACCAAGACAGCATTCCATACTTTACAAACACTGAACATAGTACCAAGCATCATTTACCAAGCCTCATAGTACCAAGTATTAAAAATGAGATCAGACACTTCAAATTAAACTTACGCTGTTAGGGTTTTATTTTTAGAATCTGTGAACATTTAGAGTTTATGAAGAAAATTAGAAATATGTTTCTATTTTGCAAATACTTTTTATATTTATGAGTATTTTAAGTTTTAAGAGATTTTTGCTAAAGGTAGACTTAATAACATTCCAGATAAAAAAAATAAAAATACAGTGTAACTAAATAATTTCCTATTACAAGATTTTAATTTATGAAGTAGTGTAAATAATGTCTAAGCACAATATTCTTTTATTGAAAGCTTTTTGCAGAAGATGTGAAATTGTTTCTTCACAAGGACTGCACACTTAATTCAGGTATTCTGTGCATCAGGAGTGCTAGCGTAATACTGCTGGTAGAGCTGGGCATATTGATTATACACAACAATTTGAGATATTTTAATTCTGAATTATCTACCGACTCTACATGTCATGAGCCAACACCAACTATAAAAGAAACAAGTCCTGATGCATTTTTAAGATTTTTAAAAATGTAATTCATTAATTAAAATAATTTGCATATATTAATTTGTTCACTATGCTGAGTAATTTGAGATAATTTTGCACTTTTTTTTGTTCCCCCTGTCACTTTGTTGATCAAAATAATCTTTTAACAAGAGAACCAGACCTGTTTTGAAAATAGTGTCAAAGCAAGACCCAGGAGTCATTTGGAGGCTGGAGCTGCATTGCCGTGTGGGCACCTTGGGTCGGTCACTCTTGTAGACGTTTCCTTGGGAGGTGCAGTGACAACGCTGGCAGAAATTGTGGGCCAAGAAAGGGTAAATCACAAAGGACCATTGTTGCAACACTTATTTTTGCATGGGTTGATAATGCTGCATTTCACTCATGTAGGAGTTAGGGTTGGGAGGGGAGAAGAAGGAAGTGATGCATCGAAAGCACCACTGAGTCAAGTTTCAGTAGAGATGGGTGTTGCAGCCAGCAGGAGCCGTCTCTGACTTGTCTCCCTTGTGGGGTGAGGATGATGGGACAAAGGACTGTGCTTGGTCCTGTGGGTAGGAATGGAGGGCCTGTCAGGGGAAGAAGCACTTTAGTGTTGCTCTCCCATGCCTGTGTGGAGGTGAGGACATGGAGTGGAGTTGGCAAAGCTAGTATGTTTTTCCTCAGTGAAATATCTTTTGCCATTAGTAGTCACTTGGGCTGAGCACTGGGGAGAAGTTTTCACCTTCAGGGGCTGCTACAGGCCCCAAGCAAGGGTCTTGCCCTAGGCCATAGGATTATTGGGTGCAGTCCCAGGCACTCAGTGGGCAAGGAAAAGACAGACCCTGTACTTCTCCACTTTTTACCCAGCTTTCTTCTTATTGATGCTCTTCTATCATGGTCATCTTGAAATTTTACTTGCATAAGGGGCATTGTTGGCTGAACATCACTGCTGCAAAAGAGGCAGAACCTTTACAGCAGAGAGTGATCGTGGGGTAGAAATCAAGGCAGAAGAGACAGTTCTGCAAAGCACTTTAAAGAGTAAGATATGTGTGCACTTTTTCTCTGAGAGAATCAAGCTAACCAAACCCATTCCTCTGCATTGGGAAGAAAATCAAGCTTTGTGTACCAGGCCAGAAGCAGATAATGCCACAATATGTGCTTTATGGCAAAATGTGTTTTTATTGCGGGTAACATTTACAGCTTACATGTAGCTGCTGCCTATAAAGTGACTCAATCGTTCTCTGGATTTTAACAAGTCATACTTTTGTGCAAAAATCTTAGTGGTTTTCTATCAATCTTCATCACCTTGTGTACAGTACAGTTAAGCATAATCCACAAGTGGTCTAGATTGTGGCAGTGTTACAAATGTCAGCACAGTAAAATTCTAGGTGAACATTGTTAAAGAAATATTGTTGTTTGTGATACTGGGGGTTAAAATTCCTCAAAGGCAACTATATATAGATTCTAAAAGTCTGAAAAAAAAAGGCAGTTCTTATCTATTTTGTGTATGTTTTCATATAGAGAAGGAATTTTTTATGTGCCAATAACCATCACTGTAGTGTTTTGTAAATGGGTGTTAATAGTGTTGCAGAGTTCTGTATATGAGAATATACTTTAGCCACAATGACCTGTTAGTGTGAACCAGTGGCATGTTTTTAATCTTAATCACACCTCTCATCAGAGGTGCTCACTCGTTGGCTTCAGTAGAGCTTACTCATGCCAGGGGAAATTTGACAAGAGTCAGGCCTCAAGAGTACAGACTTCATCTAAATCCCTGTTTTTTCACATTGTCCCTAGACAGTATGTTACATGTGAATGATCTGGCACATGTAATTTTAAAGCTTCAACTCCAGTTCAGTTACACTCCTTGATTTTGTTGAGAAAAATTTTGTCAGAATTTGCTTTGGCCTTTCATCATATTTGTATAAATAAGGAGCACACTGATGAATTATGAATATTGTCCACCTATTTCTAAAGGAACCATCTGTTTCCGAAGTGTTAAAATAAAGGCAAATTTCTCTTGCTGCCTTAAACATTACACAGACTTTGGAGAAGACTGAATGTATGACCATCATCGTGACTTCTGCAGGAGAAACTTCACGGATCCTCAGCAGGTGTGAAAGGAGGTGGTTTCATGGTGCTGGGATGCTGTGTTACACTGCGGGCCCTGCCTAGTGCACGCCTGCCATCTGTTTGATTTCAAGTGTCCCAACAGTCCCCGTGAAACTGCCAGGGTTATTCATGTGCTTGATATTCTCCATGTGCTCAGTGTCCTGCTGGTCCGGGACCTCGCTGGGAAGTGGCACGAGTCACGTCCCTGCTTTCCATTGGGAATCTCACTCCTCTACAGAATGGCAACCGGATCTTTGTGTGACAATGCCATGTAGAATATTTGAGACATTCTTGGGGACCGAGTTGATAGTAATAATTCCGTGCTGAATAATGTGCACACGGTGCCATCGGGCACACTGTAATCCCTGGGCATGGGTTATGGGATTCAGTACAAAACAGGTTTTGGCAAAACAGTTTGCTGGGTTGTCCAAGTCATTTCTTAACCATGTCAAATATGTGCCATTTCCATTTCCAACCGGTCAAGCCTATAATGTATGAAAGTGTTGTACATTTTCTGAAACTTAAGTGATGTAAAATTATTTAATTGACTTATGATTGCTTTAATGAAGTTTGGTCTTTACATAAAAATAAATATCTTCAAAGAATTGTCAGTGCCAGAAGTGTAAATGAACAAAATAAAAGGTGAGATACTTAATTACAGGACTTTTCTCAAGGTTTCATTTGTTTGAGTATTCGGGTCACCTTTTTGAGTGGCAGCTTTACATTGCTCAGAAAATGAGCTCAGATAGGCTGTGGGCTTGCCTGAAATAAGGGAAGGGTAAAAATAGCCTTGAATATGATCTTTATATGATGTTTTTCAAATCACAGAGTGGTTCTGTGACACCAGGTAAGTGTCCCTTCCTCTCTGGAGGATTTGTTTGAAGAGCTGAATGCAGCTATGCAGAGCTGCCAACTGTCTCAATGTCCCACCATGGGTTTGCAATGTCCTCTGCCCAAACAGACTGGTTTCCTTACAGCAATTTACACTGTCAGACTTGATTATAGACTGGGAAAAGAGCAGGAGTTGCTCTTTCCAATGGGGAACTGTCCTAATTCTGTCTGTTTATTAACATTGCTGGAATCAGTTTGATGGCTAAAAAACAGCAGCATGACCATGACTGTGCTGTGCTGGGGCTGCCCTGGCTGCGTTCCCCAGGGTGACGAACGAGGAATTGCACCCACAAGAACAAATGGAAAATGGTTCTGTTACATCCACTCTCCACAGGTACCACAGCTGAATCCTGGTGAGATCCAGAGCTGGCTCTGACAGAGCTGTAGCCTTTTGTTCAGGATGCAGAGAGATCACAGCCAGTGGGGAGAAGCTGGCAGTGGGAGACTGCTTGGCAATCCTGCATCTGTGGCAGTGCCGATCTCCAAGAGGGGAGCGAGGCAGCTCATCACTGCACTGACAGCTTCTGTTTCTAGGTTTCTGGCTGATAACACTTATAAAGGTGCTGAGTGACTGCAGTTCATATTACTTGTCACCAAAACTACTTGGCAGCTTTGTGGGATAGTGAAAATCTGGTGGCTCTGCTGTTAAACACTCAATTTTTCTGCCTTCTGCCATTTATCTCTGCTCCAGCTACTATTACAAAGCAACTATTGATGGATTGATTTTTGCCAAGTGCATTCTCCCTTCTGTAGAACTGACCTGCAGGCAGTTACCGTAGTTGCTCCAAATCTTTGTGAGCATTTTCAGAATTGGGGCTGGGTGATGCTCCATCCTAACTAAAGTCACCCATACAGTGCTGTGTGGCCTTTGCTTTGTGCAAGGCACAAAGTGCTTCTCTCAAGGCTCCTGCGGTTTGTGGGAAGCAAGTAGGAAACTTAAAGGTAAGCTTAAAAAAAGAGTCCTTTTTATTTAATCTCAGGGGTCATCTGCTGAGTTACTCTGGGCTGGTTGAAGAGACCTGCTGCCAATTGTCCCCTGAGCTGGTGTCCCTCCTGTCCCCCCACACCCCCACAGAGCTCCCTGCACAAACATACTCGGGCGCTTCAGTTGCTGCAGTTTCACTTCCATTTGACTCAAAATGAATGGCATCTCAGCTCCTCTCCTGATGGACAGTCTAACACCTGTAGCCCATCAAGCAACCAGCTGAACTTTGGGAACCAGTCACACACACTTGCCATCAGCAATTCCACAGTCTCATCCCGAGGGCTCTTTGTCACCTGGTCTCCAGGGCAGGTTTTCACTCGTTTGTTTAACATGTGTTACCTACCCAGTACCTGCATGTGTGTGATTGAGAAGCTCTGCATAGACCTGAAGTTTGGAAAGCTTTTGCCTTTTAAGAGTTAACTGCAGAACTACCAGGAATATTTTCTGCATCTTGACTTTGACAGAGGAGTCTGGAGGGCTGTTTAATTCGGTTAGATACTTTTATAGATTTGGGGATCTGGTCAGGAGGATACAAGGATCCATCTGATTTTCTGATGCGTGAAACCTTTTCCTTACCTAGCACACTCTGATTTTGGGTGCTGTGATAACCCATGAAAGCTCAGATAGAATCCTTAATGCCAAACAGAAAAGCAGGGGTCATACATGGAGCAGTAAGATATATTATATGAAGGAAGAAAGAGGAGCACACATCCAGAAAGACCTACCCACAGTCTTGTAACACATTAACACTGGCACCACACAGGGAGGACTTTGGTGCCTTTTATTGCAGGCAGAAGGGGGCAGGAAATGAAAGGCTTCCAAACCAGCCCTTCACTGTGGGTCGTTCTTCAGAAGGTCAGAACACACAGATCCTCACAGAGATGCAGGAGTTATGCACAGTGTAAGGAGCATGGAAGCTGCAGGGCACTGATGCCAAGGGAGCACATCCCTTGAGGGGACTCAGCTGTGAGAAGGGAAAACGAAGGCCCCCCACTTTCACAAAAGCAGTGAATTCATGTGTCCATCCCCATTGGAAAGAGAGTTACTTATATATCATTAAAGGTGAAGAAAGGGGGCTGGAGAGGTGGGGAAGGTCCATGCCTGAAGGAACAGTGAGAGTTTGGGGGCCTATCAGGGAGGCAGTTTGAGGGCAGAGGGAGCTGGATTAGCTAAACTTCATAATCAAGGTGATATGTGGAACTGAGGCTGGATCAGGTTGCCTCGGCAACATGAGCAGAAAAAACAAAGCAAATCCTGAGCAGATGCTGAGGGAAGGAATAGGGCATTAGGTGTGGAGGATGGTCAGTGAAGTGTGAGTGTGAGGGCATAGTGTCTCTGCCACACCACTGCATGATGTCAGGGGACAGTGTCAAGCTGTCCTGGCTAGAGGGGGGCAAAGTCAGAAGGCAGCACTGAGCTGAGGTTACAGCTGATTCGAGATCTAAATCTCTCACTAAAAAATACGGGGTTTTTTTTCCAGGACACAGATTCTTTTTTTGGTTTTTTTTTTACACTTTTTCACTTCTTGAGTGCTGCAGTGCACTTTGTTAATTGCCTAATCTATCAAAACCACATATATAGAGAGAATTAGTCCCAATTTCCATGGCCAGCTCTCTGTCCCCAGCTGCATTCACCAGTTCGTGCATGGTGACAAGGCACAGGAACAGGGTGAGCCAAGCCCTGATTTGCTGGCACATCCTGCCTTTCTTAACATGTGGCATTTTCAGCCTTCCCAGCCCCACAGCTTTTCTTTCTCAAAACCATTTCCACAGCTGAGACTGGTGAGACCCTGTGTCCCCATGCAGCTGTCACCAAATCCCCCATACAGATTTTCCACCTGAAGCCTTCACTCAGGGTCACTCAGCATAGCTGTAGTTACAAAGGGGAGGCTGTTGGCAGTCACGTAAGGAGCTGTCCTGCAAGTGCCAGATGACTTCTTCCTTGAAGTGGCAGTTGTGGCCTGTAACAGGTGGCTGGGTCCCCACTGGGAAGTGGTGCCTTGGAATAAGCATTGCCATGAAATTGGTACTTGTTTAATATATTCATGGTGAGATGGCATCAAAACTGTGACTGCTCCCAGTGAGCTGCTTCATTGTCCTGATCAGTGTGCCCTGTTACTGGATTGTCACAAGATGTGACTGCAGTCAGTCAGTCTCGTGCTGCGTGGCTTCTCCTGTGCTCTCCCTGGTGTTTGAGGTACCCATAACCTGGGCTGAGGGTGCTGAGGCAGAGGCAGATGCCCCATGCAACTTGAACTAAGCTGGGGCTGGTGTCCCCACTGCTCTCCTCTCATGGGCTGCTAAAAATGATGGGAGCAAGAGGAAAGTCAAGAGCAAACAAAGTTTTTGTAAGCTGGGTGAAGGCAAACTTCCACCCCAGGCTGGTACCAGATGAGATAGTTTTTGTATTCTTTCTATATGTTAAGTTACCTTGTGGTTGGTTGGACTCACAGGGATACATTGGGGGCCTAGGGATCCCCACAGTCCTGGGTGGGAGAGTGATGAGTGCCTGTAGTTAGTGCAGCCCAAGGCTGTGGCACTGCTGGAGGAGGCTCTGGGGCTGTGCACTCAGGGACGAGCTGGTGTTGGGGTGAAACATCTTCATTACTACTCAGAAATGTGAGGCAAGAGAGGCAGGAGTTGTGCTCCGAGGAGGTGGAGCAGGGCAGAGCAGCAGCAGCACCCAGCCTTCCCTCCCCATACACCTACAGCTCCCCTTCCTCCAGCCCCAGGCCCCTGCCTTGCTCTCAGCACAAGGAGGAAACAGCTCAGGCAGCGGCTGCCTCCATCTGCAGCAGCTGCTGTGAGCAGACACAGCTTCCCTGGAGTCCCCTTCCTGGCAGGGCTTATTCCCACAGCCCAGGCCGGGTGTCTGGTGATTGCAGATGGCCATGGCCCAAAGTACCCTGCTCCAGCCAGCCCTGCTATGAGTGGGGCTTGCACTGGGCAAGCTTGGAGATCCCTGCCAGCTTCAGCTGGTTTGGGGTTCTCCAAAAATCCATTTGTTTGCAAAGCTCCTTACAGGCCTCCTATTTCCCAATAATGACTTCAGCCCTGGAAATGAAATAAATCTTCTGCAATAAGATGTATTGGTTTGTCCTGTGATCAGCCACAGCTCTGGGCCCTTGGGCCAGGCCAGCACCCCTGTGCTGAGTGTGACACAATGGCAGTAGATCACAGCACACTCTCGGCAAACAGGCACAAATGGTTGATTTGGACATGTTTTCTCTTAGCTGTTAAATAATTCAACAGGCTCCTGCCTTATCTTGACTCACTCACTTTCCACCCCTCTTGTGTTTGGCCCCAAGATTCCCCCTCCCCTCACACAGAGCTGGATTATCAGCACCCTCAGCAGCCGTGAGCTGTGTGAGCTTCCCCATGAGCTGGTCCTGCTTGCACATCCTGAGGGCTGTGGCACCATCAGGGTGTGGAGTCACTGCAGCACGGCTGGAGAGGGGGCAAACGTTCAGTATTCAGCTCAGAGTCAGGACACCTGGCTGGAGTCCCACATCACCAGCCCTGGAGAAGCAAGCTCTGATTTGGGTGACTGGGATCGTCACCTCCAACCCATCAGAGGCTGTCAGGGAGAAGAGGCTGAAGAAGTGCTGCAGAAAGGTCATTGATTTTTGTGAGAACAGATTATAATGGCACTGGATGCAGAAAGTTAAATATTTTTTCCAGGAAACCTCATCCTCCCTCAATCTGCTATCTGCTAAAACCCTTAAAAAGCCAATTCACAGTTTCTACCAGAGAAATAATTACTTGTATGAAGACTTAAGCCTCTCATTTCCTATAATGATAATCCTTCATGAAAATGGAACAAGAATTTCTACAAAGTTTGTGGAGGCTCTTGGCAGAACATCCAGAAACAAACTGCCCATAAATGGCAGAACTTCATTTGGTGCTTGCCCAGAAAACCTTACCTTGCAGGTTACTGTAATTAGAGCTGATTTTAGAGGAAAATAAGGCCACTAGCTGCATATTAAAACTGATTCTGACTGAAGCTTCCCGTAGTGTTTTCATTGAGAGTCTTTCAATCTGTGTTTAGAAACCTTTGACTGCCACTGATAAACAAATGCTGCAAAATGTTTTTTGGTTAATTACAGGTACCCTTCTGTCCTTTTCCCCAACAAAACTCTACTTATAATTGATGCTTACCAAACAGTTAAAAATGTGTATTTCCATGGCCTGTCTGGAGACTCAGCATGCTGCCAGGAAGAATGACATGGATAAAAAAGGAGTGCCTCTGCCTAAGCTGTTGCCTCAGAGAAAGCTAGTGGTGTCTGAGTGCATTTAGTAGGATGACAGTCATTACTGTAGGCTACAAATAATGATGGATTAATAGCATCAGTTGCTGAATTATCAGCTGAAGAAAGCACAGCTTGAGTTACTACTTCCTATTAAACCAAACTCAGCTCTTCCCCGAAGTCACAAAAAAATCAAAGGAAAGAAAGCACCTGAGCAGAGAGGCAGAGTGGTGCCAAGCTAAGGAGAAAGCATGAGTCTCTTTTAATGCAATAATAGTAATGTAAATACTTTAAAATACTTCTCCAGTGATTACAAAGAGCACGCAGCCTTATTTGTCATCATTGCCAGCACTACCACTACAAAGATGGTTTTCTTTCTTCTGATTGCTTTGCAATTACAGGTAAAAATGGGAATGTAATTTGAATTTATATACTCTCATCCAAAGGCTTTGAAACATCATTATCTACAGTGATTGATATCCCAAGTGGTGAATTATTGCATTAGAGGCATGTATGCAGCTCTTGTGTACAGACAGAGGGTGAGCTTCTGACACTGAGCAGTGCAGTCCAAGCTGAAACCTAGACAGATTGTGAGAGCTTCTTTATCAGTGGCTGAAATGAAAGCAAGTGGAACCCACTGAGAGGCTTTAAATGATGATAAATATGAGCAATAACTTAATAAAGAGCATTTGAAACCCCCCCCACATGCATCCATATGGTGCAACTGTCCCTCTTTTCCCACCTGCATTCCGACCTGCGTTCTTTGTCCCATAGGTTCACAGGCACAGACTGGGAATATGTCTGCTCAGAGGCCAGCTCTGCAGATCAGGAGTATCTGCCTGAACGTGGGTAGCTCACTTCAGTGTAAAACTAACCCTGGTTTAAAAACCCCAGCAACAATGCTGGGGTTTTTAAACCAGAGAAATCAAGAAAAATCAGAGAAATCAAGAGCAGAACTTCCTCTGCAAGTTAATGGCAGTTCATCTCTCTTTGGGTCACCAGCAGCTCTCTAACACCAAAGAACTCTTTGGCCATGAGGCAGTTTTACACCTGCTGGGGAAACAAAAGCCCTCCAATCTAAAGCATACAGTGCTGGAGCTTTTAGCTATAATGTGCCACTCTCTGGCCTCTGCCAAGCAGGCTGGCAGGCCAAGTGCCCTGGGGACATGTCAGCTGTGGGGGAGGCTGGGAAGCTGGACACACCACTGGCAGGACTGGCAGGTATGTACCAGTGTGAGGGACTCTTGGGAAAGCAGCATTCAAGCCAGCATGGGCTGCTGGTGGTGGGCACAATCTGAATTGACTTTGTCATATTGAATGAAAAACTATGCTTTAGAAGCCACTAGTTTCAGAAAATCATAGTTGTTATTCAAATAAATTTTATCTCCTGTGAAAAAGATGAATATTGCAGCTTAAAAAAAATTACTAGGGAGTTTGTTTTGACAATAAATTGAGGCAACCTAAAATAGAAAATCTGCTTATGTCAAGCCTTAGGAAGTGGGCAGTGAATTGGCTAAGTGATAGTCACATGGTTCAGATGTCTGGCTGTGCAAACCACTTCCTATATATGCAATTTATACATTTAAAAGACAATGCTATTTTCTTCCAAGTTCAGAAAAGTCCACTATAATTTCTGATCTGCTATTTTTTCAAAATAGCACAGCCATAAATCTGCAAACTGTTCGGCAATGTAGACCTTTTAAAAATGGCTTTTAGCTTCAAAAGTAAAATGCAGCAGCAAAAACAGCCACTAGTTTGATGATGAGAACAGAGACAAAGAATGGTGAGAGTCTCATCCAGGCTGGTTAACACTCACCCCTTCTACAAAATGTAGAAAAAACCCTGAGCTGTGGGAATAAGGGCAGTGAATCTTTTAACAGCAGACTCCAAGGGAAAAGCACAATATAGTAATTTTATAGAGGCAAATCTCCTGTTCTGATTAAGGAAGTCTCCAGCATAGCTTTTGCCCCAGCCCAGTTTGTAAAGAAGAGGAACTCTGCATGCAGCCAGCTGGCTAATGCACAGGCATTTATATATATACATACAAATACACACAGAGTCAGAGATATATCTATACAGAAGTGAAGGTATATGGATCTGTAGGTAGATGTTAGTAACAATGAGTTTCCCTGACACCTTTAACAGGAACATTTTAGAAGGCAAGAATAGAACCTAGAAAAAATATTTTCAGAAATTTTTATTTGTTGTGATTTGTAACTTCACACAAATACTGAAATGAAGAGGCAAATAGTTCAGATTTTCAATTTGCAGACAGAATACAGAAACACATGAAAGATTTTTTAGATTAACAGCCAGAAAATTAATGAATGGATCTGCTGTGGAAGGAAAATTCAGCATTTTAAAAAATCAGTCTTTTTAAATTACATTCTATTATTCTGTGTGTGCAGATGCACATTTTCTGTTGTTTCCCATTTTTGTGTTTAGTATGAAAACATGACAGAGGCAAGATTTTCTGTTAAAATGGGTGAGAATAAGACAACGGCTCTGAACTCAGAGCCACACTAAATATGTTTTGAAGTAGAACATCCTCCCATTACCTTAAAAGAAACATAGTCCATCAACTCCAAACTACAGAATCCTATGGATATATGATGAGGAAAACAATGCAATTCCTAATGCTTGTATTTACTAGGCTACTGTAAAATTCTTTGTTAATAGTTGGATATCTATAGAAACCCATACTTTGAGATAGCAGTAGGTAGAGAGAAATCCATCATTATTGATAGTTAAACAAACAGTAAAAATATCTTTTGCCTAACCATGCTAGAAAAATCAGAATATGCCAACTGAATGAAATACAACTGAGAACAGGACAAAACTATTGTGATCCTTATATGCCATAGCTGATCACTGCTTATCTCTGCCCTTCATTTTATCAATGTAGTTCAGCACCTCTAGGGTCCTCCAACCGGCCAAACTGAGGTACTCTGCCTCAGAAGAGAAGGCGTCTGTCCCGGCCACGCTGCCGGTGCCCGGGGCCTGCGGCACCTCCCGCACCGGCCGTTCGTGCTCTCCTGCGGTGCCGGCAGCGCTGGGAGGAGGGACCCCGCCCGGGCTGCGGGCAGCGGGGAGGGAGCCCCCGCAGCTGCACACCCTCAGGGTGCCACACTGGGAGCCTACATCCACCTTCTCTACTGGCACAGAGCCCTCGGTCTGCGACCAAACATCGCACCTGGTGCTGCGAGTGACCTGCTCCTTCTTAAGGGTGCGGTGTGAGGGGCCCTGAGACAGGCCTGTGTGGGTTTTATTTTCCTGCTCTGTGGCGCAAAAAATAGAGTCTTTCTCCTGAAGATTGTTTGCTTCTTCTCTAGCCAGAGTACTGCTGGGCTGCACAGACACACTCTGGGTGTGAGAGCTCTTGGGGGCCTCTCTGCTTGCTGAGGCTGAGAATAGGTTGGCATCATATGCCTTCAAGGACTGCTCATTCAGATATTCCTTCTTTTCGGCTGTGTCTTCTTCTTCAGACTGTTTGAACAGAATTTTGCAATTGCAACTGTTCAAATGGTTCAATAACTATGGACTAAAGTAATGACTTGCTAATAACTAAGTGAAATAAACAGAAAGGCCATAACTGTCTGCTTTTGGTTGTTTGCAGGGTTTTTTTGTTCCTTCTCCAAGGATGTTCTTCTGGCTCTTGGTAAAGAGAAGGTGGCTGAGGCAGACCTTCACTCTCACATACAATTTATACTCTTACACCGTGGCATTTTTGTGTTCAAGAACGACTGAAAACACAGTGTGTCAAATCATTCTGCTGAAGCAGCATGTAAGGTAAGGCAGCTATACATACAGGAAGAGCACAGAACATTGCTTAGCATCTTCCCACAGTCATGCCACTGTAATTCCACCAGGCCAGTCATTATCAAGAGAACAGACTACATGTCTGCCAAAACTACTTAGGAAAATTTACAGCTCTTCCTTGTCCTCATCACACATGAAGTTATCTCGTACAAAATAAAATGAGATTCCAGATATATCCACCCTTAGGTGCACTCGGGCATAGAGATATAATTCAAATAACGCCCTGCCAGCCCACAAGGGTTTACTCACTGTGTCAGGACTAGAGCTCAAATAGCTCTCAGTCTGTTTTGGAGAGCAACTGTGAGGCTGGCTGCTGAGTTGTGACTCCACATCTTGAAAACCTGGATGAAAAAGAAAGAAAGGTTACTCACCAAACACTCCCCAAAGATCCAACTCTGAAGTACAGCATGTAGAATTAAACGTTACTATTTCTGATGCAGTTTTAAGACACTGTTTAAAGAACAAAATGTTAGCAAGGTCAACCTAGGTCTTAGCAATAGCCAGTTCTTCTCTTCTCAAGTCAACATATCTTAACAGAGGTTGTGAGATGGGTCCCCCAAAGCCTCAGCTGTGCTGTTAATCAGCAGCTGAACTGTGCTACCCAAAAGAAGGAGGGACTCTGGAGAGCACAGCCTGCGAGAGAACACAGCAGACTCCATGTGCACACTGGCTGCCATACAAGTTACATATTTCTCTCTTGGATGCCCCTGAGAGATTTTCTGCTCTGAAATGCAGCCAGCACAGCTGGCCCTACAGCTACTGAGGGAGTAGGAAGGGTGGAGGATTGCCTAGCTTACTCCCCTCCCTCTGTCCACATGTGGCATGACAGCATATAGTCTACTGGAAGAGGGATCTCTTCAAGGACAAGCAAACATAGCTAATTCTTAGTTACTTGATAATGCTAGTTGTCTTTTTACAGTGCTGTGTGCATCAGAAATACAAGCCCTCATCGAAGTTAACATCCTAAAAAGATCATTCTCTCTGCCTTTAAAAGTAACTGTTTCAGTTTCACATGTAGAGAAAAAAAACTTAAGTGATAATGTATAAATAGTACTAACCCATCTCTGTCTCATGAAGGTATGAACTCAGTCCAAACTTATACCCTTTCTCTTGTGCTGTTGTGAACTGTTAAAAATAATAAGGTATTAATAGTGAGGGTTCAGCTGGATTGGCATCTCAGGTTAAGAGAGGAACATTCAGTGTCTGTATTACATAAAAAAGTCACTGCACTGTACCACAAATTATTTTAAGTGGTATTTTTTTCCCTGAGTAGTACCATATGTGGCTTCTACAGCCAAAACATCTGAAACACTTTTTATTTGTACACTGGCACAAAGCTCCTTTATAATCCTGAAGCATCCTGCATATAATGTCTGGGCATTGCCTGCAGAACCTGATCCCAAGTGTTGATGGGTAGCTTACACGACGTCTTTCAGGCATCAGCTAAGGTGTGAACGAAACCATGTGAGCTGTGGACCTGAAAGGGCTGTCTATCTGAACCACATCACTAGCAGCATTCTTTCTGAATTCCTTATATAAGCCATGATGAAAAAGATGCTTACATGGTAGATAATTCAGTGAAACACTATTCAGTTTCTAACTGAATACTGTGGACAATCCTTCTCCACCTCATGAATCAAATGAATTATGCAAACAGTGGGTTTGACAAAAAATGCATCTTTTTATAAGTTACCTCTTTAAATACAAAGAGATGGTTCTGATTCCAGGCTGTTTCTTTCACAGACTTTTCATCACTGAGGAATGCAAACACAAAGTTCTCTGGTAAGTGATTTTTTCCCAGTATTTTTATTTTCTTTCTGAGTTAAAGTCCCTACTGGTGACTTTAAAATTTTCATTTTATCTTCAGTAACCATTAAATGCTTCCCACTACTGAGATCACTGGACTTGTCTCTGAGCCTGAGATATAACACCAAGAATATGTTTTTCATAAACTTCATTTCTGTTGAAATGCAAAATGGAATTGAAGCAATGACATAAGATTGTGTTGTAAAATGGAAGGTGCTATGTATCAGTCTTTGAAAAACAAGTCTTTAGTAAAACACAGAGCACTCACAGAGCCCAGGGAAGACACTTACTTGCTCTGTAGCCAGTGGAATGAGAGAGTATTTTAGAGGACAAGCCAGATCAACAGCTTAACTTCAGGAACTCCAAACTGTCCCATGGAGCAGTATTTCTGTGTACTTATTATGGGCAGATGTACAGACGCATAATGGGCTTACCTGTGCCTAAATTCATTCATGTTGTACGTTACTATTTTCACTGAGAACACTTGAGTCCTCAGTAACACTGCTGAGAGTTTTGTCTTCCTGTGCTCTTAGCAGGATTTCTCCAATTCAGCAAGGTCTCTGCAGTTATTGCTGGTTAATAGATCAGTAATTTCCACGACACTCACCCTTTTTTCCTTGAATAATTCTGCACATTCTCCTTTAAGCTATTCTGCTGATCATGGTGATAAGTAAATGTCTCTAAAATTAAAAAACAAAACAAAACAAAACAAAACAAAAAAAAAAAACCAAAAAACAAATTACCTTGATTTTGAAATGCAATCAAATAAGCACAAATGGAATGTAAAAGTTTCTGTCAAGTTTTTAAAATAATTTAAAGAACTGGATTTAAAATTATGTGACTGCATTCGGAAGATTCATGACATTTTCAGCTGGGGCAGATACATCTCTGGTTGTAAGAACATATGTCTTTAAAAGGAGAATAAAACCCAGCATATATGTCCTTAAAATATGATACGAACCAATTTTTTCAAGATTTGCTCTTTTTTCTTTCTTTTCACAGGATATGAAGTAGTGCTGAATCTCATGGCAGTTCTGCAGGTGGGTTTTATGAAGTCCACCGGTTTCCTTGTAGCTTGTACTTGACACATTGTTACTTTTAAGGAAAACCTGTTCTGGAGCTGTGAAAATGCCTTCAAGCCGTCTGTCCACAGGATTTTCTTTTCCATTGATTGTAGGATAAACCCTTCTAGTGCCAGAAGAATAATTTCTGTTTGTAATTTGATTTCTAATGTCAGGAACAGTGAAAAGAATGTCAGTATTGCTTTGATTAGAAAAAGGATTAAAATGCTTTGTGGAAGGATTATTATGGATTGGTTGACACTCATCTTCAAATAGTGCCAGAAAGGAAAAACCACTTCCATCTTGGGGACTTTTCAGTTCTGAAGTTTCTTTCACAACATCAAACATTGGTTCTTTTATTCCTTCACAGTTTTCTGATTCATTACTGGCTATTACCACCGGATTTTTCCTGGCAGAATGCACGTGCTCTGGCCTGGGGTTAGGCAATGAGGTGTAACTGATAGAAAAACAAACAAACAAACAACATTTTGCTGAGTACACAAATAAGCAAAATACTGACTGTCAACACAACACTTTATGATAATGTGATAATAAAATCCCCAAAACTTCACTCGTCATTACATTTGATTTTGTCCTAAATATACAGAATTTCAACTGAAAAAGTGTGTATCTTATTATGTTCTATATCTACTTTACAGTAAGATTGATTTAAAGGAATTCTATTTCTTAATGTCTCCAAATATACAAAGCCACGGAGCACATCTTCCTGGACAGGGAACTGTGATTTATAAAATCAGCCACAGTATGTCACTGCTGCTCCACCAGCTGACCAAAGGCGGCCACTTAGGGGAGAAATAGAAAATGAAAAAGGGGGGAAATAAATAAAGAGGAATAGAGTTTCTTCCATTCATAAAAGTAGTTAAGACTATATTTCTCTTCCATACTGAAAACCCGTAACAAGTGACTTTCATTTGTCCTTGAAATCAGTAATCCTGATTCAGCAGAGAATTTTTCTGTTGCAGTGTCAGGAGGCCAGTCAGACATTTTGTTATGCCCCTACTTCCCTAATCCACTTCTGAGAGTAGTGGTTTTGAAGATTTCATCATGTGAGCATCATGGACATGAAAGCTATCATGCTTTCACTTACTTGGCTCTTAATCTAGAATTTTCACTGTTTTGTCTCCAGGCTATATCTGCTGACTGACCTTTCAGAAACTCTGAGCAAAAAGTTGAGATTCTTCCGAAGGACAGAGATCTGGCAAAAAAGGCCATTCAAAAAAAGCCCTTTGTTTAAAACGTTCTGAGCAAGGCTATCAATAGAACTTGAAAGCTGAAATGTAGTACAGAAAACTCTTACTGGAGAAAACACCTGTGGTGTTTTGATCAGCAAATGCTTAGAACTGAATAAAGATTCTATGGAATTTAAATGAGAGACTAATTTCCTCTAGTTGCAGAAACCTCACCAGGACAGTTCTAAAAGGCTAAACACAAGAGTTTTTTTCCTGAAGATACTTGGATAGATCTACATGAGGAAGGTAAAACCTTTGTGAAGCAATTCAGAGAGTCTTTCTCAACTCCAGCTGAATATTTTGTAATGCAAAGTAAAATTTAAGAGTAGTTGAGGAAATATGACATGAAAACTTTTAATTCATATTTAATAACCTTGAGGTGCCACAGCTCTCAGAATTATGCAAATGGATTACATCAGTATTTTGCATTAAACAATTGTATAAATTTACACTCTGCTTTTCACATGCAGTGAAAGAAACTCCCTTCACAGAAGAATTATGATCTCTTGAGGTACAAGAACTTATGGCTACAGTGGATGAAAACAAAACAAGGACAATATAAGGAAATGGATTTGAAGAGCGTTCGGAAAGGAGGTGTTTGTTATTAGTGACCCATGAATGGGTAGAAGATGAGAGGATGAGACACAAGCAGATGAGTGCAGGCCTGACAGCTGGTGGCAAAATGGAATGTAGGTGAGATAAGGTTATACAGGGCTCAGTGTAAATACATTAGTTGGGAATTCCCTCAGATATACAGCAAGGTGAATGCTATGTTTATTTTAGGTTTTGCTGGAGAAAGACAGGAGAAGCTACAAGAAGAGTGGAAGTTAAGATGGCTGATGTGTTTAGTTATTATTTGGTTATTATAGTGAGTTTATGGGTTGCTTGACTCCCCAAGCAAATAGGCTGCAGGCACTTCAGGAACAACAAAATACTGTATGGCCTTTTAATGTCTCTGTCCAGCCTAAGCTGGAGATGGACAGGAACTTTCAACCAAATGGCAGACTTATGGAAGAGAAGGTGTAAAATAAGATTAGCTATGTAAGACCTCTAGGTCCAAGGGAGAGCCTCTGGAAAGAAAATGAAATGTTCAGTTTAAATGAGTCTGGCCCTAAACCATCTGTGATTGAAAAGATTTTTAATCAGCACATACAAAAAGAAATATATTCTTGATTTCCATCCATTCTTTTAAAAACAAAGTGTATATTCTCATAGAAGTATTATTGAATCAATTATAGGGAAAAAAAAGAAAGCTATAGTAGGATCACATATGAACCAGAAGGAAAGAAAATACTTTGTTCCTGGAATCCTTGTATAAATAATGTAGGTGCAGATGCTCAATTGCTATTGCATCAAAATGGTCAGAAAAGCACTTGCAACAGTGCCCAAAACTAGTAACACCTGGGGCAGCTTCCCTCTGGGGCAGTCTCCTCTTCCTCATGGCTTCATAGTAAATCTGTGCTGTCATTCAAGGTGAATTCAGCAACACTATTGTGCCTGTGACATTGCAAAAAACAGATCATGGTTCCAGGTGCCTACCCAAAATTCAGATTTTGCTGCCTTTCAGCAAATTTAAATAGCTTTGTATGTTTAGTATTTTCATTTGATTTCAATTTCTATTTGAAAAAAAGTCAGTGAAAAAAAAAAGTAGCAATAAGGTTCAGGTGATTTCAGTATTTTTTAATGAAACTTGACTATTATTTTCCTCATTAATGTAAAATCATTTCCTACCTATCAAATGGCTTGAACTGTTCCTGAGGCACTGTATCAGACTTCCTGAAAATAAACTGGCTTGGAGGTTTTGTATTCCAAGAGTCTTGATCAAAGCTGTTTCCTGGCTGAGAAAACAGTAGAAGCTGTCAAACTGTGAATATACATAGTTGTTACAGTCTTTAAAACTTTCAGCTGGGGTTTCCAAACAATATTTTCCCACTATTTTATTTCTGTATATCTTTAAAGCAGAAACCCACACCTCCTTACAGCCCAACTGTTGCCAAACAAACTTTAGCCAACAGATAGCTACTTTGAGCATGACAGTAACAGACAGTTATTTCTCACCCTATTGTCCATTCAACTGGTTCATAGCTGCCCTTTTTGGCTACTAGAATCCCTTGGGAAACTTCATCAAAAACCTTCCTAAAGTCAAGGTAAATAATGCCTGCTTTTCTCTTTAATTCTCAGAACTAATTCCATCACAGAAAGCAATTAGGTCCACCAGGCAGAGTATGACTTTGGAAAATCTGATGGCTGTTTGCAGACACCTTCTTATTCTTCATGTACCTTGGAATTACCCCAGGGAGCTTAGCTCCTTAATCCTTCCAGGGACAGAGGTGAGATGATGCTTCCCCAGATCATGCTTACACTTTTGCAGATGGACATACCATTTGTGTATTTCTTCTCACTGGGAAGCTTCTTTGATCACCACAGCCTTTAAAAGGGTGATAAATATCTGTGGTGTCATCCAATACTGTGAATATACTTGGTTGGGCTCTGTCCAGTCTCATATATTTCTGTATGTCCAGGTTACAGTGGATTCTCTACCTTGTTCCTTCCCTACTGTTTCATACAACTTCCCACAACTCCTGACTGCATTTTAAGATGAGCCAGAGAGCAGATCTTCCCTGAAAAAACTTGAAGCAAAGCAGTTTTTGAGTACCTCAGGCTTTTCCATGTCCTTTGTCACTAGGTCTCAACTCTATTTAGGATACCATTTTCCTTGGTTTCCTTCCTTTGATGACACACCTACAGTAGTCCTTGCTGTTCTTCCAACCCATTGTGATTTTCAGCTCTAACCATTCTAATGCCATCCCTCCAAACTGAGTAGATGCTCCTGTCTTCTTCCTGGGTTGCCCATCCCTCCTTGCACACTTCCTATTTGCATTTGACCTCAGTTAGGAGTTTCCTGATCAGCCAAACTGGCCTCCAGAATCTAATCATTCTCTTCCATACAGAGGTGTCCTTGTGTTTTGAAAACATATTTCTTGGGCTTCTCTGTTCTTCAGGTCAGCTTTCTGTGGGTTTTGGCCTACTTATTCCCTGAACAACTCATCATCTCCCCTTCTGAAACTCCTGGAGCATTTCTTCCTCACTTACCTCAAGACTTCAGAATACCATTGGTGAAACACATAGAATTTGTTTTATTATTTTCAATGAATAATATATTTGTTAAAAATAAAACATATTATATTTGCTATCACCTTTCTAAGGATGATTCTTTTAAGAATCACAAAGTTAATAAAAAGAAAAAACAGAAACTTGCATCAGAACAAATAACTTTCAATTGTTTCTTAAAAGTAAAGAATTAAACAGCAGAGCACTGAGAATACTGTAAGAACTATGTTACTCACTGAGACATTAAAAGATAAAGAAATAGGTCATGGGATCACCTGGGATCATGTAACACCCAGTTTCACTAACCATATGCTTAAGAAAGCTGTATTTCTAACTATAATATATTTCAGTTTTCTTTAACCAAATTTACGAGCCAGAAACAAAAGAAAGCCATAAGTATGTGACTAATTCTCTCTGCAGATATTAGAAATACTGAGAGCTCAGTGAACAAAAGCTCAAGCTGAGCTTATTTCAGAACAATAAAATAAATATATTTGTATATACAGAATATTCATTGCCACCAGCCTAAAAGAAATGTTGATCAATCATAATTACCATCACCATTACACCAGTTTTACACAACAAATAAATGAAACTTAGTTTAAAATAATTTCATGGAAGTAAAATATTAACCAAACCTGGTTTTGCAGCTTCTTTTCATAGGTCTGTTCCCAAATGTTGCCCATTAGGTTTGTGTTGAAAATTTCTTCTGAAATCTGTGTATGGTTAGAGAACTGAAAACCAGAGGAGGACAATGGACAAGCACTAAGAATTCTTGCCACGTTGTCTTCATTTTCCGTACTAGAATCAACATAGCTTAATGTCGTTACTTGTGACAACTAGACAAAACATAACAAAGAGATATTTTATTTATCTAAAACTGTTTTGATTTAAGCATAAAGTTCAAAGTAATCAAGGCATTCCATATCTTTTATATCTCTGCACATAAATCACAAAGAAGAGAACATTTTCTATATTCTGATATGACCTTTAATGAAAAACTTAAGGCAATAAGGGCTTATTTCACGGAAATCTGAAAGCATGCACACAAATGCTATCCTGAGGAGAGATGGATATAAATACATTTTCAGCTTTTTTTTCAAGAAATATGTAATGGTAGCAGGGAAATAATTCATCAATATAGTCTTAAAGAGAAAGAAGGCCTCATGTGTTTCAGTATCCACGACATTTGGCCACTCTTTGAAAAATCACTTAAAAATATAGTAATTACTGCACATTTTTAGTCTTATATCATAAGAATAAAAAACCTACATTATGCTGGTATTTTACTTTTTCTGAGAGATGCTCTCTTCTGCTGTCCAAAACTTGCTTTTGTAACCTTGTAAAATGAATTAAAACAGCCTATGAAATACAAGATCCAAAAGATTAAAATATTCTGAGTATTAATTTCAAAATAACTTAGGACTATTTCTCTACACATCTTAAAACAGCCTGATTCTTAGGCAGTTATGAGAAGCCTGTCTGTGAGCTGGTCACTTTAGGGTGTCCAAAGCTGGATGGGAAAACAGTGTAAGTAGGTAATGGTGTTTGGATAACCTGCCCCTTGAGATAAACTTAGTGTATGTCCCTAACATGAGTACAGACATATAACCCTTTTAAAAAGATCTC
This sequence comes from Cettia cetti, assembly GCA_013401135.1. NCBI lineage: Eukaryota > Metazoa > Chordata > Aves > Passeriformes > Sylviidae > Cettia > Cettia cetti. Next base: position 67,808 of record VZUI01066988.1, on the reverse strand, counting down.
TCAGCTTTATGAGAAGTTTTTTATTCAGAATTTATTAATTACTCTTTCACAGTAAGAGTATCACTGGAATGACAGGAGTGGTTGTGAAACTTCCGTGTTTACAATGGTATGTTTACATTTTCTTAATACCCCAAATGTGAAGTGTATCATGAAATACCTCTCCCAGAACCTCACTATTGCATAACTATTGCCTATTTTATACAAATACCTGCTCTGGAGATCATCTAAGTTTGACTTATATTGTGTACGTAGGGGTGACGTGGGAAGCTCTAAGTTATGTCTCCTGATAGGTTTTTTTTTATCTTCAGTGATATCAACGTGGACTGGCTTCCTCACGTTCTCTGCAATGAATGTATTTGGTATGTCAGTGCTGGGCTTGGAGAAAGTTTTGAGGTTTCTGAATTTTCATTAGAGTACAAAAGCTGTTGCTTTAGATTTTTAAAATCCATTTAAAGTCATATTTGTTTCTTTCTTTGCTACTAACAATATAAAAACTCTATTCTAAATGGCACAATAGTATAAAATTATTTAGTCAGCCACTGTGTGTGGCTCTGATGCCTTCCTCTCTTCTCTCTTCCTCAGTCATCTTCTACTCTTCTGAGCATAGGACAAGAAAGGTTCCATAATCTGGTTTATGGATATGCCACAGATGACAAGAATGAGAGAACCATTTAGGTTGAAGAACACCTTTAAGATCATTGAAGTCAAGCATTAAACCAGCACTGCCAAGTCCACCATTAAACCATATCCTTAAGTATCACATCTACATTTAACAAGTTAGGACTCAAGTTTTAGTGATGTTTCTCAAGAAGTTTAATAATGGATTTTAAGAACGATAATCTGGGTAGAACTGACAAGACTATTCCAAATGCCCCCAAAGTTATGAAAAAGGAAGTGGATGGGAAATAGACCCATTCAACAGCAAAGAGGAAAAGAAATAGATGTGGGGTAAAATTAATGAATAGAATGGGGAAGGTAATTAGTGTGTGTAGTGGTTTAGAAATGGTACTCTCCAATTTAGTGTTCCCACTGAAACACTTCAAACCATGTGCACTCGCTTCCTCTCCCTTCTCCCTCCTTGCCATCTCCCTCTCCCTTTCCTTCTCCCTCTTCCTCTCCCTGTCACTCTGCAGAAAGAGAATTGGAAGCACAAAAGGTAAAGATCATGGGTTGAGATAAGAAGAATTTACTGAGAACAGCAATGAAATAAGAAATTATATTAATAACAGAGTGATGATTCCCAGGCAGGTGCTCACCACAGGGAGCACAACGTTCCCTGGGCACTTGCTTCCTGCTGCCCCTCTGGAGGCGTAGAATCACCTCAGGGTCCTGGCCATGCCTGTCCTGGCTACTGCAAACATTAATGCTGGCCTGGCCTGGAACCAGGACACTGCACAAGGCTTTAAAGGTGAAGTAGGCAGGAGCCAAGGTTATTTGATTCCTCTTATGCCCTGATTTTTTATTCAGTCATAATTTTTTGTATTTATGTACATTTTTATTTTTATTTTTAAAATAAAACAACACTTACTTGAGAGTTAAGTTGTAAATGGAAGAACAAGAACAAAAATAACAGCAGTAAGAGTTAAGAGTAACTAATTTTGAAAAGTCAGAATACCCAAAACTCACCAGTGTTTTCTTTTTTGGTTGATATCTGGTTAACCACATATAGATTAAGAAGATCCAAACTGACTGCTGAACTTTTAGGAGATGGTACTTCCAGGAGCTTCATTTTTGACTTAAGCTTTTTTCTTTCAAAGAATTCCTTAATTTTTTAAGGGAGAGAATAAGTTTTTGACAGAAGCTTCAACAACACATTACCAGTACAGGTAATTCTTTTGAAATTAGCAAGCAACACTTAGCAAACTATTCCTAATATAAAAGCACACGGTTCAGTATCTCTGATTTCTCATGCCCTGTTTGCTCTTAATTTATTTTTATTGCCTTGAAAAAGAATGCAAATATAATTTGGTCATATTCAAAATAAATCATTGTTAGCTTGATGCCAAAAATTTAGTCCTTAAATGCTCATTTCTCAAACTTTGTATACAACCACTAAAATGTTTCTTAAAATAAAAGATACCAAATGTGACAAGGACAAGGTCCTAAAAAAAATTAAAGGGGCTTTTCAGGAAGCACATAAGATAAGCAAATAAGTCAGCAAGATTACATACACCAGATGTGTCATCTATAATGACAAAAAGAGTTTATTGTTCTCCAAATTTGTCTCTCTTGACAAAGAAAGTAGTCTTCTGAAAAAAAAAATAAAAAAAAAAAGACAGAGGAAAAAGTAGAAAAGAGAAATCTCTAAGATTAGGAATTCAGAGAGAATTTTTGTTACAACAAATATAAAGAGATATGACTGACACTTTGAATATATCAGGACAACACATATTGAACAAACAGGTTTTTTTTCTAAACAAAAGAAGGATATTGAAAACTGAAGGCTAAGCTAAAACAAAAAATAGCATTGGCTTTTCTTCTGAAATGTATTTCCTCTCATGATTGCAGGTTACAGGTAACTAATATACCTAACATGTTTGTTGGTAACTAATTGTTAGTATAATTTATTATTATCTTTAGCTTTCCAGGATGATATTATCTATGGGAAATATCTGTTCTTCAGTTAAGACAAATATCTTTAGTAAGGTAAAATCATCCTGTGTACAATTCAACACTTCAAAATTCGTGTTACTTTAGGGTCCACATCCCCACTTCCCTTCAGTATCCCTGATATTTTTTCCTGATCACTTCTAAATTACTAATAATTGTATAATAGCAATTAGAAAATTACCACTGCATTTAGTAATTTAGTACATTACTAAAAAAATCCGGTCTTTTCCTGTTTTCCCTCTCCACTGAAGAAAATTACATAGTTGTAATATAAATTATGTGGCTTAGACCAGTAATTCCTGAGAAAACAAAGAGCTCACAGGCCTCCAGGAAACGGGGAAGGTGATGAGGACAAGCTGCTGATTGGTCCCACATTCCCATATGTAAATGTTTTGAGTAATTGCCTCTATACAGTGTTTTTCCTCTACCTCTATATGCCTGTGCACCTGCTCTGTGTTTTGGGGGTATCAGCTTCAGTGGTGGAGCTTCCCTATACTGCCTCTTCCTTTCCTGCTGCTGAGGAAGAAACTGACTCCACTTATGGTTATAGCCATTTTATTTTGCTGATTTCTTTCTCTTTTGAAATGTCATCTGCTATGCCACAGATAAGTTTGATTCCCTTATTTCACTTTCAGATTCAAAATACAAATAAGCCGTCCTCCTTTTGCAGATGCCAGAAAAAGGACTTTAATGAACCTAACATCCTTTTACATGACCCAGAAGAATGGCTGTGTATGTGTGTGTTAGGCCAGCTGACCTTGGTTATCACCTGAGGCTTCAAGCAATACCTTGTGTCCCCACATACCACCACAACATGGTAGCAGAAGTAATCCAGGAAAACCAAAATTGGTCACAGGCATTCACTCACTCACACCTCTGCCTCCCTCCTTTTCTCGTTGTAATTCAGTTTAGTAAATCTAGAACAAGACTTTTCCCCTAAAAGTCAGGAAAACACATCGTAACTGTTTAGCTACTGCTCTGAATCTCACTCCAAATGCTTTGAAAGTTTTACCTAAGTGAACCCACTAAAGCTGTTATATAACAATATAATAGCTAATATGGCTGAAACAGTTTACCTTCTGTTTTCTCCTTTCTTGCTTTAATATGATTCTGCTTCTGAAAAATGCAAATAAATATTGTTTTAATTGCAAAAGTGTAATTTTGAGTCATGGCTTGAATTTCATCAATGGATCAGAAGTTTTAGGACACAAATATGTGTCATATGTTATATTATGTTACATGTTATAATGGATCAAATCTTCAGGTAGTAAAGTCAACATATCTCTGTTGAAGCAATTTTGACTGACCCCAGTTTACTCCAGTAAGGATAGCACCACATTCGATATTAGGCTACCAAACACACTTAACACGAAAAAAAAACCACAGAAAAATCTTTTAGTCATTTGACTTGTAATGCACATTTCATCAATTTGTAATTTTTTAAAACTTCAGAAATCTTTGTCAATATATTATTTTCTCCTGATTTTCTTTGTCATGCTGCAACATAGCTACAAAACTATATTAGCAAACAAACCAAAGGAGCACTATATGAGCTTTTACTCTCTGAGACTTCCCAGAATACTGGGGTCCTTTTGTAAAACAAGAAAGAAAAACAGATTGACACTACAAGTTGCTGTTTGTGCAATGTAGGAGATGGTTATACCTCCAACTACTTGTATCACCTGTCAAACATAGTCTTATGTGAAATGCCTATAGGACTTGCTGCATAAAATTGGAAGTTGGGGTCACTGTTCCATGAGCAGAGTGAGCATGGCTGCAGTCCTTAGGTCAGTAAGACTAAGACTTTTTGTGAGGGCTAGAAATACAGAGTATTCCCTTGGAATTAACTTTTGCTTAAAGCTAGAGCAAACTTTCCATGCATATGGGTATAATATTCACCCTTGCAGTGGGGAGGAACCCCAGTGATGTGCAGTTTTTCTGACACCTAAAATGTAAACCCCAGATTCACCTGAGGAACCCTGACAGATTCTACTAGCAGCAGCAAGGAGCAGGTTGGTTTGTATTTGCTATATGTGTGCAATACTCCTCCACACTGGTTTTCTTACAGAGGGTATGGCAGACAGGCATTTAGGACAAAGTTTGGGTCGGAGTTTCAGGAGTTTCTTCCAACTGAAACTCTCCCTTCCTCCTGCTTCACAGAGGCAACATTCAGAAAACACAATTTGCTGGGCAGACTTCCAGAAGGGTAGGGTGTTCTTTTAGTTTGATTCTGCAAATCCAGATGATTACAAAGTTGTGTTCACCAATGCTGCTTCCCAATGGCTGACAAAATCTGTGGGGTTTACATTTCTAGTAGATTGGCAAAGGGCACAGCACCCAACGAAGCAGAACATTACATTTTTTTTCTTTATCATTACAACTCAGTTTGTGATGTTTTACTATTTCAGTGAATCTCAATACCTGTACATCCTTTTCCCCAAATAGTAACCACCGCTTTTTGTGAGGGCACGCGAAAGGCTTCATCCAGCCCCTGTCAGTGGAGAGACACTGAGCCCAAACGTGACCCCCTGCCTGGGGAAGGAGGGTACCTGCACCTTCTCACACAGTCTGGCTGCCACACACCGCAGCCTGCTGGTCCGTGAGGGGACACCAGGCCTGAAACACACACTGTGGCACTACTGCTCTGCGGAGAGACACTCGTTCGGTCACAAACACCACGGCCATGCCCAGTTTGTGAGGGCAAATGAGACCTGAAACACACACCGTGACTGTGCTCCGTTTGTGAGGGGACGCCACGGCTGCCACACACAACATAGCAGTGCCTGGTTTGTGAGGGGACACCACGGCTGCCACACACAACATAGCAGTGCCTGGTTTGTGAGGGGACACCACGGCTGCCACACACAACATAGCAGTGCCTGGTTTGTGAGGGGACACCACGGCTGCCACACACAACATAGCAGTGCCTGGTTTGTGAGGGGACACCACGGCTGCCACACACAACATAGCAGTGCCTGGTTTGTGAGGGGACACCACGGCTGCCACACACAACATAGCAGTGCCTGGTTTGTGAGGGGACACCACGGCTGCCACACACAACATAGCAGTGCCTGGTTTGTGAGGGGACACCATGGCTGCCACACACAGCGTAGCAGTGCCTGGTTTGTGAGGGGGCATCAGGGTTGTTAAACACACTATGGAGGTGCCCAGTCCATGAGGGACACTGACACAACATGGAGCTGTTTCTGTTGGCTTTGAAGAGTTTCACTCACCGACTGCCACCGACCCAGTTCATTTTCTGCTGCTGAGGAGGCAGGGGGGCAGGGCTGCCCTGTGCACTGCTGGCAGTGTGGGTAGAGGCAATGGCTGCCCCAGGGATGGTTTGCAGCCTCCCAGCAGGGCTACAGGGCCCTTCTGCAGGGCCTCCTCCTCCCTGGGAGCACCAGGGCAGCTGCTGTCCATGCTCCTAGGCTGGCAGAGAAGAAAGGGTGGTACAGGGGTTGACAGACAAAGGGGAAGGATGTGGAAAGCCAAGCAAGGCAGCTGATGAGGAAGAGGCAATGCTCTGCTTGCTGATGCCATTCTTCTACCCCTTCTATGGTGTTTCCATATAGGCTGCTGCCAAAGCCATCGCCCTTTCCCAAGGGAGTCATGAGCATCTTGTTGTCCCAAGTGAATTGATTTGTCTTTCAGGTCCAGCTTGTCTCTCTGCTACAACCACTGTGATTTCTAGGACAACAGAGCACTTTCCTCTCCATCCTGCTCTTCCTCAGGTATTTTAGGGGCAGTGATGAGCATTTTCTACTGGTAGATGTTGTTGTGCTTGGTCCTGCCTGATGAGCTGTTGTGTGTAAATGGGACTAAACCTCGAGGAGGGATGCAGAGCCACCGGGGGAATCTTGGCAGCAGCACAGCTCCATTTGCTCCCTTCCCTACAACTACTGCAATTGTCTCAGCTAATGAAGGTTCCCATTTACAAAACAATCATCAAAATTCTATATTAATCTTTTCCTGTGGTGTTTCCTGAGTTATCTTTTGCCTAACATTTTTCAGGGTACTAAAGTTTGTTAGCATTAGTACAACAATGTGAAGAGTGTTCAGAGTCTAGGAGTCCAAAATCAAAAATTAGCCAAGATGTTTTTCTTTCTGATACTTCTAATTTGGTTAGGGTGTTTATAGAATCTGATAAGTATGCATAACTATTTCTTGTAACAACACAATTCAAATCATCATGAAAAATTATATCTATATTTGAAGTCTATGTGTCTCTACAGCTAATATGAAAGATGACTGAAAATGTATTTAATTTCATCACTTCAAATATTAATTTTTATTTTCAATTCAATCTAGTGCAAATGTTGAACTTGCTAATACTATGTCTAAGATGTAGTTTCATGTATAACATAATCAAATCCCTTTTACATTTGTTTTTAATATATGGTATTTTTCATATCACTCTTACTCCTTTTTCACAGTATTGTCTAAATTTAAAAGGAAAAAAGTGGGATTTTATTTTTATTTGACTTATTTATCTGGTAGTTAGCAGTTATTTGTAGAATCCAGGAAAAGTTACATGGCAGCTTCAATTAATTATTTTTTCAACATAATAAATCTTCTCCTCCTCAAATTATTTCTTACAAATAAAGCTAATGACCTTTCAAACAGTCATAAATAAAAAATCAGCTCTTTTTTTGAGGAGAGCAAAGTAAAAAATTAAATAAGACCTGAAATGAATATGATTATATTTCCAGTGTTTGCATATTTCGCCTTGACTGTCAACATTTTAAAAGTTTGAAATAATTTATTTGACTTTCTGAATGATGGCATAATTTCAAAGAGTTGTATGACATAATAATTAATTTTTAAAAGGTCATGGGAATGAGTTTCATGCAGCTTCGCTGATTCTCTGGGAAGTGAAGTAAGTGTAGAACAAAGAGTCTTCCTCTATTTGTCAGGGACTAAAGTATAAAGATTCTCTTTTTTCTAACTTTTATAACCACTCTTCAGAATAACTGTATCTCACATTCGTTAAGAAAATATTATACAGATCTTCTTCAGAACAGCATTCAGCACCTGAATTTTCCTCTCTGACATGCTTCTTTATTATCAGACCAGCTTTAGCTAGAAGAGACATATCAAAGCAGTCTAAGGGAGGCTGGTGTTGAAATGTTGACTGTGCAACTTTTGGCACCCAGCTTTGAGTGGGTCCTTATTGAACTCCTGTATAATCAAATAAGAGAGAGGAAGGCCTTTTGATGGGTGACTTGAGCACTTAAGTTAGGCCTCTACTCTCTGTCTCAACACATCCAAAGTGGAAGCAGATAATTTAGGCAATGAAATTGTGAATTCAAAGTGTGTGCCAACTCTGCAGCATTATTGTACCCTGAAGGTTTGAAGATGCTTCTTTCCCTAAACATGTTCCCTTGAGTGAACAGACACTGCTTGTGTGAAATCATACCCACTAGAGACAGCAAGAAACAGAGAGAAGATGTGTTTCCAAGCAGTTTCTTAGAACTAACTACAAATAGTGCTCACTTTTCTTAATTAATCTTCCCCTTTCCAGCAAGTCTCCTACTCTAGTGCTCATTATAAAGGAAGGAATTACTAAAGAGATGAATGTTAAGTAAAAAACCCCAAACAAACCTACGCTGGTGAATCTTACAGTTAGGTTTAAATATTCCACAACATTACTGATTTTTTAAATGTTAATTTAACATACTTTGACTTGGATTTTTTTGTTTGATCTTGATATCTAGCATTAGGTAACTAAATCCATCTATGCATCAGAAAACCACATAAAAGATGCAGAGAAACTAAAATGTTTTCCATCTCTATCCAGGGTGAGAATTTCTAGCACTTTTAAATACCAGAATACACTTATTTAGATCCCTAAATATTGACCTAATTATCTAATGCTAGGAATGCATGACTAAAAAAAGCCTGACTCTGTTCCAAGTGGAAGATTTTCTTTGGCAAATGCAGTGCTTAAACTTTGTTTACAGAGTTGCATGGCCTTCTTCCAGTCAATATTCTATGCCATTCCCTTCCTTGAGAGATCAGCTTATGGAGAAATACAGCAACACTCACCTTGTGGTGTTTTATAGTAACCTGGTTGATGGTTTTGCTGTAAAGAGTACATTTTAAAAAGTGGCTGTGATATTGCAAAATCATGACAGAGTCTGAGGAAGTTCAAAACAGAAGACAAAGCTTTATTTAAAACTGAAGTTTCCCCCTTTTCAAAGTAGTTCCTCTTGAAAGACAGATCTCTTCCAATTAATTTGATGAGAAATCCTTCCCCTATTCACCTTTAAAGTGAGATAGAAGATTGTAGGGAGGCCAAATAGTTTCCAAACACAGCAAACTAGCCAGCTCAGAGGGAAGCACCTAATCTACCCGGGTCAAAGTTAGGCTTTTTGCATCAATATTCATTGATGAGGAAACTGAGGAGAACTTTATGCAGGAATCCTTTCTGGGGAACTCAGTGAGGATCTGTCCAAAGTGAAAATAACAGCAGACAAGGTGAAAACGATCCTACCAAGGCAGAGCAAAAACTAGCAAAGCACCAGGACTAAATGGTATTCAATGAAGAGTTCTATAATGCAGCACCGAGGAAAGGACCACTTGAATGGAGCCATATTGGAGACTACAAGGTAGCAAATGTGACACAATTTAAAAAATAAGAATCTTGTGGCAATCCAGAAAGCTCTCTTCTGCACCAAAAAAAGAAAAAAAAAAAGAAAAAAAAAAAAAAAAAAAAAAAAAAAAAAAAAAAAAAAAAAAAAAAAAAGGCAAGAATTGTAATATAGGTCAACATGTGAAAAGCCAGTGGAGCTTCTATAGATGGAAGTTGCTGTAGAACACATGTAAAAAAGAATGATGGCTGCTGTCTCAATTGATTTAGTTAAGGCTGTTGACAACATCTGCTACTGAAGGTTTTAAGAAAACAAAGAAGTTGTGAAATAATACAGAGGGTCCTGCCACTGAATAAAATGCAAAGGGAGGGAAGAGACAATTTAATTCTTGTTTTCATGCACTCAAGCACTGGAGACTGATATGAAATAGAGGCTGACAAACTCCTGAGTGGTATGTGGAAGTTGCAGGGTGAGGGGAGAGGGGAAGAGTGAGCAAGAGTGAGCTCTGTCATTGAATGCCTCTTCCAGAACAGGCATAGGTGAACATAAAGTGGAGCTTGTGGGAGCCAGGGTCAAATTAAGCAGAAAGGAGTATTTCTTCACATATGAAATGGTAAATCTGAGGAATGACTTGTCAGATGTTTCTATTTATGTAAGCATTTATTATGTTTATGTAAGATTTAAAGAGAGACTGAACAAGTAATTTTAAGAGTAATTGTAAGAAATGTTTAATAGAAAAACCTCCCAGTCTCACAAAACTCTCACAGCTTAAAAGGGCCAGAGGTTGGGAGTTTATGAAGCTGCAGCATCACATTAAATTGCAATTTTTTTCTCTCTTGGGTATCTGCTTAGAGTTATTGTTAGAGACAGAATACTGTGCTTGGTGAAGAACTGGCCTGTTGGCTTATTTTTAATATTTAGAAGTCTCCCAAATAAGAGTTAATAAGTAAACTGCAGTAGATGATCTTTTTGTTGTCATACTCACCAGCTGCAAACCCTCAAATAAATTCTTGAGGCATGACAAAAGGATGTCAGCAGATCCTGTACTTGGGGTGCACGAGTAAAAGAGATGGTTTTTCTGGATTTTTTCCTGCCTTCACTTTTACAGGGTAGAACACTGACTCTGCTGTGGGCAGTGCCAGTATCACCATTGTTAACTGACACCAGCTACATGATTCTACCACTTACACCTGTACTCTTGCACTTGGCATGTAGCTTGTTTAAAGAGTTTACAATGCACTTAAGAAAAGGTTTAATAAGATAAAGTTTAATAATAACATTAAAATTTTTTTCAGATGATCTGAAAATAGAAACCTTTACAGATTTAAAGCAAAACCTGAAAAACATGCATAATGTATTTGAGGCTTCTGAAGGCATAAAAGAGACACATCCTGGTTCAGCTGAATTATCTGTATGGAATAAGTTTAACAAGAAAGAGAAATCTAGATTTTAAAGTTTTAGGTACAAAAGCCTAAATATTAAAAGGGAAATTCTTTGTCTGAGAACATCACTCAACAGTTTACCACGCCTGGAGCAGCTGACATTGACCTCCACCCTTGCCTATTTCCCTCTCCCTCTCACTTTGTAAAGGGGAAACAACTTGTTTATATTTCTTTCTAGAAAATATTCTCTCTAGAATATCACTGTTCTCGTAAGTCAGAACTGTTAGTGATCGGTCTGCTGTTGACTGTCCTGTCAGAAAGATTACTTGAATCCCTTATGTGTAAATCATTAGAACCTACAAGTCATGCAGGATTCAAATTTACAGCAGCAGGTGTGTATGTCCCCAAAGACAGGATAAGGGAAAAAGGACTTCTGGTGGAGGAATGCACCCCATTAACACCATCTCTGTGATGCTCAGGAGCCAAGCAACAGAATAGGATCTTCCTGTTTCCTCTCTCTTCTCTTGTGATAACATAGCTCTGCCTAGTCTGGGCACCCCTACAGTCTCATTAGAACCAAAATAGTTGGAACCAGCTGCTTGACAGGATCAGGCCAGTCTCACCACACTGACACTTCTTCAACAAGCTTCCACACCCGTGCCATTAAAACTGAAGCTCCTGCTTGTGAGGATCTTTAGGATCTGTGTTCAGATCCTAAAGGAATTAGAGTGTCTGAATATTCTACTGAGGTATATGAATATAGCCAATAGCTTCTCTAAACCAGACTAAATAAACAGATCATTTCTGCTGACACAAATCTGAAATCAAAGGTATCTTATCACCCTTTTCTGATAAAAACATGAAATTTGCCATTGGTGTGCCTTGATGTTGCAAACTAATTCTGTGGGTGCACTTCTGTACTTATGTAAGCAATGACATTAAAGTAAATATAAAGTTTGGAAATACTTCAGAGAAAGGTATTTACTTGAATCATGGCTTCTATGTTCATACTCTGTTGAATCTGACTCAAACAAAATCCATACCACTATGCAAACATACAGCTCAAAATTAAAGGAAAAACCAGATTTTCCTAGCTTTTCATATAACAGTCCATCATATTTTGGACATTATTTACAGTTCAGTATTAGCAATTGAAAACAAGCACTGTATGGATTCACATTATGTGCCTCACATACACTCATCCACATGGAAACCGCTATGTTCTGTATGCATGAGCTACACATACCTACAAGGTCCCAAATAGCAATGACTCAAACCACAGAATTTATAACTATTTTTCAGTAATTTTATTTTTTATTTTTATGTCCTTATGGCACAGTGGATAACTCCGTAACCAGCAAGGAAATTTCAGTTTACTGCAGACTGATGTTACAGCTATTGGACCCTCTGTTAGGATCATATAAGACATCAGATAAATGGCCTTTTGCTTAAAAAATTGCACATTATTTTTCAAACACTAAATTAAAAGGTAGAAAAAAACCCGATCATTGAGTAAGCCTGACTGATATCTCTTGTGTAATAGCCTGCATGCTCCAATTCCACTACCTTCATCATAACCACAAAGTTGTGCAAGGATGAAGTGCTGGTATGGGAGACCGTGGGCACAAAACAGAAGATAAAAAAGAGGCATCAGTTGTCATGATTACACTCTAGTTCCTGCATATACAAACATTCATGGGCTTTAGTCACCCTGATACTCATTGCTGCCATATAGTCTTCCTTCTCAGTTATTGGTTCCTATATTCAAAAAGTTGTTTTAGTGCATTTGCTGCCATATAGTCTTCCTTCTCAGTTATTGGTTCCTATATTCAAAAAGTTGTTTTAGTGCATTTGATGAAAAATAACCACATGACTAAAACAAATCACTTGACACTAAAAATCAAGTTTCTCCTTAAGAAAGTATAAACCCCCAAATAGTCTGGATGTAATTTCAACATCCTACAATTCCACAGCTTCAGTTATTCAAACTTATTTGATTACACTTATCTCCAGAAGTGTATTATAAAGTAGTAGAAAATGTGGAGACAACAGTGCACTGAACACTGCACCAATATTACTGAAGTTTTGGCAGTTATTTTCCCAGTAATATTGAGAAGTGTTATTATGACAAAATGTAGTAATGTTGCTGCCTTCAGCAGTAAAAAAAAACCAAACAAAAAAACCCTAACACCTAAGGTTATGCTCCACAAAGAGGAGTTTGTGTATGGATTACTGAGCAGGGTTGTTGCAGAGCAAAACTCTTGAGACAGCAAGAACAGAAGAAAGGGGGTATTTAAAACAACAGTTCAGTCTTTTCTTCATCCTTTCAAAAGAAGGAAATACATTCCTTTTACTGACTGAAACACTGTGCGGTTAGATTTGCTTCACTTAAATGTTCCCACAGATCTGACTGTGGGGTGTACATCTGCACTAACCACCAAATCACCAGAAGTTTCAGTCATCCACGATCCTGTGAAGTGAAAGGTCAGCAGACAGGCAGAACCAAAAGAGATCTGTGAACTTTCCCCTTGGTAAAAAATGCTAGAGTAATGGAATATTGCAAATTGCTGTGGTTTGGCAAAATCTAAGAGTATGCTGTGCTACACACAAGCTGGTAAGGGAAGTATCCAGTGGAGAGCATGATTTAAAAAATGACAAGCTGTAAGCAAAGCAATTTCTTAGCCAGTGTATCTTGTATCTTTGTGCACTGAAAAACCCATTTTACTGACAAAATAATCTGCAGCGAAATCAGGCTTACCTACTAACTGAATGTTAGCACTGCACTAGGTCAGATTTTCACATTTCACTAGCTTTATCTTGAGGTGTGCATTCAGGAAAAGAAATAGCTAGAAGGTCCTCTGTCCAGATCTCTGACCTGTGCTCATTGGCAAAAAACATGATACACTTAAAGATTACCCCATATCCTCTCTACCTAACTGTCCAGACCACTGCGGGCTGAATTTTTGCAGCCTCCTAGGAAGAAATGAGATCTTCCTTGCTTCTTTCTTGACCTGCTGGTCTTGGCTTACTGCACCTTTTAGAAGGCACCTGGATATTTTGGTACACAGTGTCTGATTTTTAAAAGCAAACCTCATTTGCTCTCAAATCAATTATATCATTCCTTTATCCTGAAGCTTGTGTTGCTATCTAAACATCACCAGTGCACTATGTTCAATGGGGGGTTGTTTTGTAACAGTAATGTGACTTAACACAGTATTTGCTGAGTTACTGTGAGGCAGGTGGCCTCACTCTTCATTTTTAGGGAAAAACTGGGCTCTTCACCACTGCCATAAACGCCTAGTACCACATTTTAAAAACCTACTTTTATATGCACATTCTAAACTAACGCTTTGTCATATACTATCTCACACAGTTACCGTAGTACTATATTTTCAAAGTGTAAAAGGACCAGAGTATCTAAGTACTCTGATCCTCCCCCTGCAATTTTAGTACCTTTTCCAAACAAGTGAAGCAGTAAAAATAAGTAATTAAGAAAACAGAAAAATAAAGCAGCAAGACAACTGCTTTTACTGTAGATTCCTTTGTGTGAAATTAGCCGAATTTTACTGCCGCGGCCGTGCGACTCGGTCGGGGTTATTTTGGGCTAATAACGCTGCCAGTGCACAATACCGGTTTCCTTTCGGCGAGAGGACAGGAAATAAATTACGCGCAGTGTGCAGGCGCTGCCCCGGAGACGCCGAGCTGCCCGGCTCCCTCCCGCGGCCGCCCGGGCGATTTCCGACCCGGGGCTGCCCGAGGCCACCGGCCCGGCTGCGCCGCCCTCTGCCGCGTCGCTCCCGCACCGGCCGAGCCCCCGCGCCGGTGTCACAGGCCCCCCGCCCCGGGGAGGCTCGGGGAGTGCCGGGGGTGAAGCGCTGCCCATCCTGCCGGGGCTGCCGCAGGACCCGAAACTCTCTCCGACACTGTCAACCCCCGTCCCGCTCCCCCCGCACTGCCGGCGAGGCCGGGACCGGAGGCGGAGCCTGCTCCGCAGGGCAGGCGGAAGGAAAGGGCCGGCCACAGCCTGGGGGGAGCCGGCGCGCTGCAGGGCCGAGCTCAGCCGATCTGCCCAGCGTCGGGGGATCAACGGTGCGGCCGGAGCCGAGGGCCGGGGGACCCGCCGTGTGCCCGGAGCCGAGGGCCGGGAGCCCAGCGCTGCTGCTGCTGCTGCCGCTGCTGCCGCCCCTGCGGCCGCGCCCCGAGCTATAGCGGTTGTGGCCGGGGCGGCGGTGCCGAGCGGCCGGGCCGCTGCCGGTGCCGCCCCGCGCGGCGCAGCCAATGGTGGTCGGCGGGGCGGGCTGCGCCGCGCGGGGCTGCGTTGTGCAACGCGCCGCGCTTTGAAGGCACCATCACCCCTGGGAGGCAGCGCTCACTCGGCATCTGTCACGGCAGGGCGGCCGGCGGCGGGCCGGGCCCAGCGCCCCGATGAAGACCCGGCGGGACCGCCCTTCCCAGCGGGCATGAGCCACCCGCGCTAGGAGAGGCGCGTAGCGGTGCCCCGGCGGGCAGGATGGCCCACATGCTGCATGCGGCGGCCCGGCGGGTGCAGTGGAGCAGGGCGGGCGCCGCGAAGAGGGCTGCGTGCCTGCTGGCCGCGGCGTACGGGCTCAAAATCCTCTACCCCATCATCCGCGGGCGTGTGAAGCGGGCGAGCGGCAGAGGCGGCGCGCAGGATGAGAGGGGCCGGGCGGTCCCGCACCGCGCCGGCAGCCGGGGCAGAGCCTCCCCGGCCGTGGACGCGGAATTCTTCAAGCAGCTGCTGGAACTCCGCAGACTGTTTTTCCCGAAGCTGGTGAGTGCCGAGCTGGGCTTGCTCTGCCTCCACTCGTTTGCTCTGGTATCCAGGACCTTCCTCTCCATCTATGTGGCCGCCCTCGATGGAAAAATTGTGAAGAGCATTGTGGAGAAAAAGCCCAGGAGCTTTGTCTTCAAGTTAATCAAGTGGCTGATGATTGCAATCCCAGCCACTTTCGTGAACAGCACCATACGGTACCTGGAGTGCAAGCTGGCCCTCGCCTTCCGCACGCGCCTGGTGGATCACGCCTATGAAACCTACTTTGCCAACCAAACTTACTACAAAGTGATCAGCATGGACGGGCGGCTGGCCAACCCTGACCAGTCCCTCACCGAGGACATCATGATGTTCTCGCAGTCCGTGGCACATCTCTACTCCAACCTCACCAAGCCCATCCTGGATGTTGTGCTCACCTCCTACACCCTCATCCGCACAGCACGGTCCCGAGGGGCCAACCCTATCGGGCCCACAGTCCTGGCTGGTCTTGTCGTCTATGCCACGGCCCGCGTTCTCAAAGCCTGCTCACCCAAGTTTGGCAAACTTGTGGCTGAGGAGGCTCACAAGAAGGGCTATCTGCGCTTCATGCATTCACGCATCATTGCCAACGTGGAAGAGATTGCCTTTTACCGAGGGCACAAGGTAAGGAGGAGAGAAATTGGAAGCACAGGGGTCACTCCTGCAGTGCCAGAGCGGACCCGTGCTTCCCCTTATGCCCTTCTTGAGCGCTTTGGCTCCCTCTGATAATTGAACTTGTTTACTGCTTGGTACTTCCCATTTCTTAGGAAATGTTGTCTTACAAGCAGTGTCTGGGGGGTGCAGATCACAGTTCCCTTGAACTCTGGCAATGTTCTGATTTTGCAGATGGATCTTATGCTTATATACAGACCTAATCTACATTACTGTTTTTCCCTCACCCAGTCCATTCTGATTAACTTTCCTAGACTTTTTTCCAACCATGTGTATGAACCGTCATATTTAATTCAACAGAAATAGCAACCACGGTACACCAGAAAGTTTAGGGGGAAACTCTGTGATGGCTCAGAGCACACTACAACCTTTGACACTCTTTCACATAGCCAAGCAAAGATGTAGTCACCAGTCTTAAAATAGCATAAGTACAGTACTTCTGCAATCACAGTTACATAAACTAGTAGCTTGTTTTAAAGCCACCTTATTAAGGGGCTCTTCATATTTTTATTAGAAGTGAATTTTGGCTGTAGTACCTTTCAAACACAATTGGGGAAAAAAAGCTTTTCATGCAACTTGAAAATGAAAGCTGGAAACCAGCCTGAAGTATTGCTTTTTCGGTTCAAGCAATGATTATATAACATTAATGGTTTATTTTTGTAGACACAATCATTCTCAAAAGCTGCCTGTAATAATGTTTTAAGTGCAGCTAAATTAAACATTTTCTCAATTCCCACATATATGGGATTGAACTGAATACATACTGTATTGACTTGCAACTGTCTTTGACTTGCTAAACCTCCTGGGATAATTCTCTCTTTCCCCAGACAAGCAGCATTTCAGGAATCAACTCTGCAGCTTTAGCTTGAAGATAATTGATCCCCAAATGCTTTCCAATATGATTTTCAGTTGCTGTGAAACTCTACAGCTGCAGCTCTTTTAAAAGGACGTGAAATCAATCTTATTTTGGTTGTTAGAGTCAACTGTTGTGACTGCTATGTTGTTCTTGTATATATTAGAGATCTTAAAAGAGTTGAAAACCTGCCAATGTTCTGTCGAGGAACAATGGTGTAAATAAGAACCAGGTCCATTGACTTCCATAAAGCTGTGCACTTTGGCTGTGAGACTGCAGCACACTGAGCATAAAGTACCACATGGTAGATGTGATGCAGAAATGACAGCTCTGGCTACCCAATTATTTTATGTACACGTGTAAACATATCTTGTACTACATGTGCATCTTTGTTTCATTGTATAAATTAATTTGTTATTTTAACCGTAGGTAGAATTGAAACAACTGCAAAAAAGCTACAAGGATTTGACAGATCAAATGAATCTCATTTTGTCCAAACGTTTGTGGTACATCATGATAGAGCAGTTCCTGATGAAGTATGTCTGGAGTAGCTGTGGTATGATCATGGTCGCTGTGCCCATCATCACTGCAACGGGATTTGCAGATGGCGGTAATACCATCTTTTACCTAATTTCTAAATGTTTCTGTAAAGTTATGTCTTCAAAACACTGTAGTTCCCTTGAGTGCTGCTCATGTTGGTTTATTTTTTCACAGACTTTCTTACAACATTTGTGTCATATGTGTAACTTGCAAGCATAGCAAGTCAGCTGAACAAATGATCCAACTTTGAGTGTGTGATAAATAGTGTGAAGTCAGAACTCAGAGATCCTTGTATCACACGAGATTGTAATGATTATTGCAGTCTTCTTTTCATTAGTCACTGTTGGAATGGCAGGCTGATTTTACAGTATCTCCTTCTGCAGAATGATACTATGAACTTTCTTAGAGTGCTTATCTTCTCCTTCCATAAACCACAGTGTAATTACAGGTAATTATAGGTAATTTTTCTCTTATTGTTGACCTGTTGGAAACTGCTGATTTTCCCTAACTCCCTGGGAGAAGGTAAAATTCAGACTCCAGGCCAGGATGGTATCATTCTTGACACTCTATCGCAACTTTCCTGGAAGTGAAATGAGACTCAAATAATGTTATTACAAAAACAAAACCAAAAAACACAAAAAAAAAACCAAACCAAAAAAAGGAGAGAATGAAAAAGAGACAGCAAAAATAAAGGTATTAAGGAGAACTGTTGGTTATTTTGGTTTAATAGGCTGCCTCAAGCGCAATTAGAACTTAATATATTACAAATTCCTTAGGATTCCAATAACATGAATCCTACTTTGAATTAGGAATGAGTGAATTCTTTTCTGAATTCTGTTTCTTTCTTGGAAGTTATATTCCACATCAGGACTGTCCAAGTGGACAAGCTTGGTGCGAGCTGTAGGATGGCTTTGTGCAGTGCCCATGTGTTTTAGCTGTCTGGCCAAAGAGTTGTGCTGGTGTATGGCTGGGTGCTCAATTCCCTGAGCTGCTGCCCATCACGTGGCTTGGGAGGGCACTGCACCAGCACCCTGGCTGGCATCCTGGGAACAGCTTCAAAAATATCAGGATGTCTTGTTCCAAACTGAAGAGGCTGTACAAAGGCATTTCACCTCCCAATGCAGGTTATCAGCACAACAGAGCAAGTGTTAAGAGTCTTTCTGCTAAGATGGCAATGGGTGCAATCAAGAGAAGGAGTATTTAACCACATGTTATAAATATGTAAATATCTCCTTGGTATTAGAGCATGAATAAAAAAGGACTTGTATTCATGCTAAACTAAATAACATTCCTATTACTCACGTTCATTCTTTTGTTAAATACATTTCAAATGTGGGATAAAACAAAGATGCAGCAGTGGCTCATGTTGTAAAGCTGAATTATATTTGCAACATTAACTATGAAAACATGGGGTTTATTATTGTGTCCTGGGGCTCGCCATAATGGTGGTTCACAAACATAATACTGGCAGCACTGTCAAGGTCAGTTTGAGGTATTACAGGTATTCAAAGAACAAGCACACCTGAAATTACCATTGATTTGCTTGGGAAAACAGTGCTTTTTGCCTCAGCAGATCAGACACAGGTTTTTTCACATCTGAAGGAGGAGGTAGTCAATTTATTGCTTTAGGATAAATCAAAAGAGTCAGGGATATGTACAAGACTCGTGCCATGGCCAGACTTGAGACTACAGGTGTAAAGCCATAGATTTTGTACACTTCTTTGGGGGGAGAAAGAAAAAGTAAAAAAAGTAATTCTTCAGTAATGAGAAAAAAGAACCTTCTTTGACAGTGATATTTCTGACTGAAATTTTAAAATTTTGTTATATATTTCAATGAAGAATTTAGGTGGTAAAGACAAGATTTCTGTTTGTTAACATTTCTCATTCTTTTTGTATTAAACCATTCACATTCCAAATGTTGTGTCTCAGTTTATGGAGAGTAACTATTTTTTGAAGCAAGACTTTGATTTCTCTAGACACAGTGAACGTTTATTTTGTTATAAAATAAGTGTGACTATCAATTAAATAAATGAAGAGGAAAATGGAAATGTTAGTTTCTGTATGAAAAAGAGACAGTCTGTTAAAATGCAACACTTTCAAACACAGGTGGCCAGCTACATGAAAAATGTTTTGGACAAAAATATATTGGTGGGTTATATAATAGAAGAGCTTGTCTTTTGGGGCTGTGAAATGCTCAAAAATTCAATATAATTTCAATTTTTTAAAATACCCCTAAACTGACTGGTGCAGTGGCTTATAGAGATCCTTAAACTGTTGCTAGATGAGCTGGCCTGAGTGCTGGAAGCAGCCATCAGTAAATAATGTATTTATGTTAAGGAGGAGTGCTTCATCTATACCTGACTCCTAGATGATTTGTGGTAGTTCTACATAGCATAGGCTGCATGTGCTATAATCCCAACAAGATCAGCAAAAATTGGTTGTGTCAGAAGTAAACAAATTTCAAATCCTCTTTAAGTAATGAATAAATGAATTCTTCCTATTCACTAAATATATTCTTCTTGGAGCAGAAATAACTTTTAAGTGGGAGCCACATCAGTAAGAATTTTGTAATCTCTCCTTTGCAAGAGCTTTTCTGTTTGTTTTTTTTTTAAGCATCTCTTTTGTGTCTCAGCAAGTTTGCATACAACTAGTTGACAGTATGCTGATGTAGAACTGAAGTGAAAAGATGTCATAATTAAAAGCAGGAAAATAACATACATGTTCTGTGTGTATATATACACACACATGCATATATATGAGGAGTTATGATGTAGCAATTTTTAAAAGTTTTTCATTATTTCACTGTATTTCAATACAGTATTTCACTGTATTATAAGAATAATTAAATGATTCTTATATGATCGTTTAATATATAGCAATATATAATTAAATAATTATTCCAGTGTATTTCACTGTAATACAGTGTTTTTCAGTGATCTAGTTATGCAGAAATACCTCAATGGATGTGTAAATGAAAACAGAGTAACATTTGGATTTAACTAATAACGATAGAAAGATACGTCTTGCTTTGGTACTGCCTGTAAATTCATAGAAACCAGATTTCTATTATCTCATCTGTCAGGGAAGTGAGAGTAAGAAAATGCTGTTTGCTCTACTCTTGCATTGCTTGACTTACCCCATGAAATTTATGGTTGCATTACACCTGCAAGGAATTCCTCCTAGCACTGTCGAAACATGGTGTTTGTAACAATTGCTGGTACAGGAGTTGCCACCGTGGATCCACCTATTACCCTGCCTAGCATGATTCCTAGCATCAGCTTAGTTTATAAAAGAAACTTAAAAAAAAAATCTTTACAAACTTTAGGAAAAAAAATAATATCCGGATCCCATTCTGCAAAAGATTTAAGCAGTATATGGAGATACATATGAAGTTATGTGATGCAGAAAGCCCTTTAGATCTTTCATTGTAAATCTTTTATATGGAAAATCTTTAAGAGTGGTTTTACTACACTAGTGATTTGTAGTTGCAGTTATAAACACTTAAATAACATTTAGCCTCAAAATAGTCAGCCATTTCTTTTTAAATCTTGTTTCCTTCAGGAAACAAACCTTGCAAGCTGAATCTATGGGACCCATGGTAGCAAGATGGTATATGGAGATGTGTTAAATATACTTCCTTCTCATGTATCTTCTATAAATTCTGCTGCTGTTTTCTCCTTATGAGACAAGTCCTTCCTTTGGAGCAAGAGTATTCTTGTTAACTGGATGCAGTGTCATAAATAAAGCCTCACAACTTTGGTCTGAGGCCAGATGAAGAGAAAAACTTCATTGTGAGGGAAAGTAATCTTACTGAAATCATGCCTTTAATCCCAATAGAGTTTATTGCTTTCTTACAGAAATATAATCGTGTTGTCAGGTTGGCACAAATGTGAATGGTTCTTTCTACATAAAGTCAGCAAGGCTGAAAATTAATATTCCCAAGACTGTTAAAAATCTGTTTCATTTCATTGCTTAGGTTTCACTTTCTTCATATTTTGAAAAATGTATGTTGATATATTAAATGGAATGTGTATGATGATATATTAAAAGGAAGATGATCCATGTAGATAAATAGATAAAGTAACAGGATGTTTTGCCTAACAAGGTGAATTCCATGTGCTCCTGCTTATTCTTTTTGAGCAAGCTATGTTACATTCAGAAGTTCATTTTGAAAGCTTGTCTTCATAGAGTTAACTTTTTCTTAAAAAAAGAAAAAAACTGCTCTATAATAGCTCACATTGCAATAATAATTTAGTCTGTAGAGATAATCTTCAGCAGAATATTTTAACTTTTTTTTTATTATTATTCAGAGTTGGAAGATGGCCAGAAACAGGCAATGGTCAGTGAAAGAACAGAAGCTTTTACTACATCACGAAACTTGCTGATTTCTGGAGCAGATGCTATTGAAAGGATTATGTCTTCATACAAAGAGGTACTGTATATCCTGCATGCATGAAACAGAAGAGAAAAAAAAAGAAAAACAATTTATATTTAATGTAAAATATGAAAAAGTGCAATGCAGTTTTTAAGGCCAATTCTGTTGCAACTAAATCCATGGATATCTTTGAACTGGTAGTTTGATCTTTAGGGTTAAGTTGACAAAGAGTCTAAAGTGCAGAGTTGCCTCTATGGTGCAACGTGTAGATGTCATTTTTAACATTTGTGTTCAGGTGTCATCAGAGAGCGATAGAAGTTCCTGGAATGTCAGCGATAAAGGTTCAAATTCCTCTTCTGTTTGGAGCACAGACCTGAATCTGGGCTGTCTGTCTTCAGTGTACTGGACTCTTCTGTTGGAAGTGTCATAAAAGCATCCAATAGTTTAATTGTAAGAGTCATTAAAGGTCTTCTAGTCCTCACCATGAGCAGGAACCACTTCAACTATTACCGGATTGCTCAGGGTCCCATCCAACCTGAACTTTAATGTTTCCAGAGATGGGGTATCTCCACCTCACTGGGCAACCTGCTTCTCTATGAAAAACAAGGAGAATTGAGTACTTGTTTCTGGGCCACTTAAACTCTAAGACTGTTTTCCGTATCTTGTGAACCTGTTAAATTGTAAGTAATTTTTCAAACCAGAGAAATTTTAGTAGGAAAAAGTTCACCTTGGCAGTACAAGTAGTGTAGAAGTGCAGAATGTTCATCTAGAAGATCAGAGATGTTTCAGATGTTTAACCAAATTCCAGTAGAGCTGGGCTTTGATCTGTTGTCTCTCTTGTGCATTTCTTTAAATGCCAGCTCTTAAGCCAAAGAAAAGTGAGGCAGTGTTGTTATCTCAACATTTCCTTCTGAATGTTTGTTCTTCGTATTTTAATTGGTGTTTGTTCATCCCTTTGGTGGGAACCCCTTTCCCAGTGCAGTGTGAGGAGAGACACATCATCTAGGCAGCTAATCAAAGACTATGGATTCTGTTATTTGGAATCCAGCCATAACAGCTACAGCTTTGCAAATTGTCAGAGAAGGGGCAGTTTGGCACCTTCAGATACAGACTTTGACAACACCAGAGTCCGGGCTGTTTTCAGAAGTCCTTCTAATGGGCTGTGATTTTTGATCTGTTCTCTTTTTGCTGTTCCCCTGCTTATCCCTGCTCTCAAGATACTGCTAGATAACCTGTTATATACTGATGTAATACCTGTTTTGTTTTTAGCATTTAAGTAATTTATACAATATACATGAGGACTTAGAAAAACTGTGGGTTTATTTTTTGGCAAAAAAAAAGGTAGCTACAAAACAGTAGAGGAAAAACTGAACAAACTCACTTTGTCTATAACATGGTAAGATGCTAATCCAGACAGCATGAGACCAAGGAGCAGTTCTCTTTCCATCTTAATTTTACATATATGTTTCTCTTCAAGAGACACTGCAGTACTTCAACCACATTGTCATTCCCATTTTGTGATTCAGGTAGTTTCCAAAGTACAGTGTATGTTAACCCATGTCAAGTGGTAGTACAGTTCCTGTTCTTGCCCACCTCTTCCACCAAGGCAGCCTCCTTCAAGTCAGTGTAATTCACTGTGTAGATGAGGTGGGCTCAACTTTTCTTTGCAGTCAATAGTTCAGGTGGTAGTATTTAGTGTTTGAACAAAGTGAGTTTCTACAGTCATGGTATAGAAGCTTCCTACATGTTATGGTTCTCCTGGGGCACAGGTGGTATGAGTTTCATTTATCACATGCAGGATTCTCTTTCTCATCCTCCAGTGAAATGATGGCCATGTGGCCAGACCTAGTGCTCACTTCTGAGTCTGGCACAATCATGAAATTGTGCCAGAAGAATTATGGAATTATTTCCAGTTATTTCAAATAATCTTGGAATTTTACGCACCATAGTGGGTGAACTCAGTCTTGGGGTGTATGCATTTAACCACAGCAAGCCAAGCATTTTATAATCTTGATCTAATTTTGTTGCTATTCTTGTCCTCTCTGCATTTTGTATAAAAATGTAACCTTTTAAAACCATCTAATTATACATTTAAAATAAAAGGCCTTGGCTTAATTCTTGACTACCAGCAGATGGAGGCAGTTCTTTGGGAACTCTGACATGGCCCATGAAAATGAAATTACAAGGTGCAGAGATCTGTTGTTTCTGTCTTCACTAGGTGAAAATTGTGACAAACAGACAAAAAAAAATAAAAATTGAGAAAGCCTTTTAAGAGACCTCACCATCTTAAAAATGCCCAGTTCTATTCTGTCAGATTTAGCATGTAGTTGATAGAAGACTCATTTCTGGGTTTTACTGTATTTTAGGTTAGGATGCCCTGGTGCTTCCTCTTTTGCACAGAATAGCACACTTCTCCCACAGGAGGTTTCAGGAATACAAGCATGTAAACATAAATAATTATAGATACCTTTTTTTTTTTTTTTCTCATTTCTGTGGACTTCTGTTTTTGCTAGAAAATGCAGAGATTTTGTTTTTTCTTGTGTACCAGCCTCTTTGTTTTCAGATATGTTAGTAGCTCTTCTCTGTTCATTGAAGACTGTAGAAATGAGGAGTCTCTACAACCTCTTCATTTATTGGAGTTATCATAACTTATGTGGGCTTAACTCAAACTGTCCTTTCTGCTGATTAGTAGGAGCTACAGATGGCATATGGGTTAGCACAGAATTTCAAGGAATGAAAATTGATAGGTGTTGGATCAGCATTGTTGCTTATGTTGATCTTTGGCCAAATATTTAATTTGTGAAGTGTCACTGAAATGAGGCATTTGTTGTTTCTCAGGTCACTGAACTAGCAGGCTACACTGCCCGTGTCTACAACATGTTTTCAGTCTTTGATGAGGTGAAGAGAGGCATCTACAAAAGAACTGCTGTTATTCAAGGGTCTGTAAACAACAGCAGGAGTGAAGATAAAGCAGAGTTACGCATTGATGGGCCCTTAGAAATCAAAGGTAATTAATTCATATTCGTATGCGTTTCCCAGGGGTGGTGGGGGAGGCATGGAGCAGTGGGACAGGAGGTGAACAGAGGGGTTTTTTTCTGTAACTAGTCAGCCTCTCAGCCTTAATGCCCCAGAGACCTTGTTGCCTTTCATTTTAACCCCTTGCTACCTTCTAACTCTGTCCTTATGGTGTGCTTTTCTAATACACAAAATGGCTCAAATGTTTCCTGTAAAAACTTTCAATGAAAAAGCGTTTCAACTATGCTATTATATGTGATGGTGATGTTAGTATTCTTATACTGACAGTGCCTGTTTTCCTCAGACTGTTCAGTTTTTTTCAGAAACTGAGTGAGACTATAATGAAGATGATTTTCATCTTCAACCATCACATTATTATGTTTGAGGTAGGAGGAGAAAGACAGATTGGTTCAGTAGTTTTTCCCAAAAAACCCTATGTTTTCCATGATTAAAGATCAGCCTGTGCTCATTTTTTCATAATTTAGTGGGAATCTTCAACTGAAAATGACAACTTTACCCTTCTTCTCACCTCCCAAATGATCTGATAAATATATACTTTTCCCCTGCTGACCCCATCCTGTGTATTTCTGGTGCCACTGTCCTTCTGTCTCCACTCTCCCTGGAGCATTTTCTGTGTACTTCCATTTCTTACTGTGCTCCATTATGTGCCAACTCTCTGTTTGCCTCTTGCATCCAGCTTCTCTCTGAGGTACTCAAAGGCAGCTTTTGCAATGGGTTTTTCTTCATTTTCCCCACATACCATTTCTACTGCTGCCCTCTGTGGTGTTGAAAAGCCTCATTCTCTTCCTTTAGCTTTTGAAAAGTTAAGCCTCAGTAGAGTTATAGGCCCCAAAGGGCTCTTTGTGAAATAACTTCTCGCAGCAATTTCAACAGTGCTGCCCTTCAGCTAATATTTCTCAAAGGTTCTCTGACAAGGTTCATCATAACAAAGTGTGATGCAGCATGGTGGATAGGTATGGAAATAGCTGATGTCATAATCTTTTAGAGCTTGGTAATACTTGGCTGATGTTAAAAGAAATGGCATTTTATAACTGTTGCATTTTGTCATGTACATAAGAAAAGGTTTGTAGTTCCTGGAGCAACGAAGTAATTTGGGGGCTCTTTTTAGATAACTGTGTTTAAAACCAAAACCAGATACAGTTCAGATATGCAAGTGGTCCTTCATGTTCCCTTTATATCTAAACCCCACTCCTCTTCTCTGTGCAATCTTTTCCCAAGATTTCATTCCACTACAGTCACTTCTCATGCAGTGTGAATTCTTGCTAAGCCGTGGTGACTAGCACTTGCTCTTGTGTAGTTGTAGCTCCCAGAGGCAGCTAGCCAAGACCAAGCATTGTGCACAAGGGTTTAAGAAGAATTTAGGCCAGATAAATCTAGGCCACAAGCTCCACATTTTTTTATGACAAGTGCTATTGTAATACTGGTCTTCCTCCTTTCTTTCGGTCAAAATACTTCAGAAATCCCTGAGGAGTGGATTGTGTGTGGATAAAAGTACATGTGCTCACATACCTGTATGTATCTGCATTGTTAGAGAAGAAAAATCTTAACATTCAGCTTCCCTAATGGCTCCTAGAACACTTAATGCTTATTTCCTTTTGAATCATTCAGTACAAGTTCTGGTAACTAAGCAATGTCTGTTTTGTGCCTTGCATTTACTGTTGTCAGTAGGAGTGTGAAAATATGAAAATGATAATAATATGTTACAGATAATAGTATTGCCATATAACATATTTAATAATTCAGAATTTAAAAAATTAAATAAAATTTTGTACATCTTGTATGAATACTGTCAAATTATATTTCTGATTACACATAAATATATTGAAAGGCATGTTAAAGTTGCAGTCAAATGCTGGGAAGTTAGGATAAGGAAATGAGAATTAAGTTCACTTAATTCTTACTAGCTGACTGTATTTTATCATTGATTTATTTTAACTACAGTGTCTCCACTGTATCAAAGTAATTGCTTTTTAACAGAAAATCACATTTTCCCCGTTATCTCATGCTGTTTTTAGTAAAATTTACTTTATGAAAAAAGAACGCTTGCACTGATAATGACATAAAAATTTCTGCCAGGTTGTTATAGCTTGGCAAAGTTGAAAGCAATTGAACAAAGAGCCTCTAAATCAAAAATGTAAAACTAAAGTGAAGGAAATGCTACCAGAGCTTTTATAATTAACTAACTAACTTGGTCTTTGTTACTTTTTTTTTTGTTGTTGTTCATATTAATTAAAGTTATAAATAAGCAGCTTTCTAATGCAAAGAGAAATGTCTTTCCTTTGCATCTTATCTATAAAGGTAATTTCTAATAATTTTCTAGGAATCGAACTGGTTGGGTTCTGTTAGACAAGACCATTAACAGGTGACTGAGAAGTTTGTTTCATTCTTATACTGTTTCCAGGACAGTTAATATCAAAGTCCTTGTATTATAGAGTATCCAGATGTCCAATAGAGATTGTATATTTAATTTGCCAGAAATCCAAGTGCCAAATGTGTCTACCTGACTGAAATATTATACTAGTTTCTGCAAATATTTGCAAGACACGTTTACAGTGTCTGTGGCATCAAAAAGAGATGGAAGCAAGCCATGAAATGTTTTCTCCTTTGCTCTTGTTGCTGGAGGAGACTGAAAGGTGCACCAACTGTCAGAGCTGGTAGTGATTCCTAATTAAATCCTCCCAAGAAGTCTAACTGGTTTGCCTGTGGGTAGGGCTGTTCTTGAACTTTTTACTGCTTAGTATTAAACAGCTATTTAAAACAGAATACAGAAAATACAAGTAGAATTTGAATTAACACATCTTTTTAGTGCATCACATATTTATGATGCATACTGTGCGTTGTATTTAGGATTAAATTTAGGTTTTTTTGCACATTCTTGGCTACTGTTGACAGTGTCTTTTGGACTAACTAAGATTTATTGTCCAGATTTGCCACTAGGGGAACCTGGAGCACATAAAAGAGCTGTTTCAAACACCAGTCCTTACTTGAAAATACACTCAGTTGTGCACAGAGGCTGTTGCAAGTGACTGCTTAATGGAGGACTTCACAAGCTCTAATTTTTGGTTTTTTTTCTTTCTAGGGAAAGTAATTGATGTTGATCAAGGAATTATTTGTGAAAATGTTCCTATAATTACTCCGAATGGCGATGTGGTGGTTTCCAGGCTAAACTTCAAAGTAAGATGATATGCAAGAATCTTCTGATTGTTGCCATCACATTAACATAAACAGCACAGAATTCATATACCTTATGTTAAGTACTTGGAGGAGCATATGGATAAAAGGGGAAGTCCAGAAAGGTAGGCATAGTAGCTCAATAGAGGCAGACATGTGTAGTTTGTCCTGGTCAGAGAAAGAAAAGGGAGGATTTCTGTTGCTGTTGCCAGGTGAAAAACTGACCTGAGATTTTCAAAGGTGTATATGGGAGTATGCATCCATCTGAAGTTAACTTCAATCAAATTGGGATGTTTTACTCAAAAAGGCTCCTTTAAAAGCCTGAGGCCACAGCAGCAGTGAAAAAATCAAACCCGTAGTTTTTCTTGATCACCACAAAGAGCAGGGCTGACTAATAGCTGACAGCATAGTTCACATGTCCAGCTGGGGAACATGTACTCATTAGAAACTTGTATTTTTTTAGAACAACTATTCCAGACACCACTTGGTACCTGCTCACAATTTTATTGAGTGACCTTTACTGAATTAGTCCCATATGTATTCTGATCTGATGTTCCAGTGCAGATGTTGTTCTTTTTAAAAAGAGTTGAAGTTATCAGAAATAAATTTAACAATTCCAGCAGACCTTTTAATTTAGCTAAAGCAGGATGTTCCTTTTCCTCTGAATTAGGAACTAGGAGGAAAGGGTCCTCGCTATGGCAAGTTTGCAACGATATCAGTGTAGGAATTTCAGAATTGCAAAATTACAACCTCAAGCTGACATTTCTGTTTATTCATTTGTCTCAAGAGACAGAAAC
Organism: Cettia cetti; assembly: GCA_013401135.1. NCBI lineage: Eukaryota > Metazoa > Chordata > Aves > Passeriformes > Sylviidae > Cettia > Cettia cetti. Next base: position 38,969 of record VZUI01066988.1, on the reverse strand, counting down.
AAAGAAAATACAAAAGTCACTATATTTCTGTAAAACACAGATGATGAGATTGTGATTATGCATAAATATGCACTCATATATACGCAGGGTAATAGTCAAATGAGTAAAAAAAATCCCTTGGCATCACAGCCAAGTTGACATAGGTAATTAAGTGGGAAATGGTGACATGAAATTAATTTTCCAGATCACTTGATTGGCCTCCCATACCTGCAATTAATATCACAAATAGGCACAATACTGCTTGAAACACTGTTAACACCTTTGGACCTAATCTGCATTAGAACAATTGATTCTGACTGTGATGTATTGATGCTGTAATATAATCGTATTACATTACGTGTTTATAATAATATAATATACTACTATAAATAATACTACAATATACTTCTGTAAACATTAGTTTATAGAGATCCTTAGATAAAATAGAAATTATTTTCATTATTTCAGCCCACTTTATCTAATGCCACTGTTTCCAGAATAGTTGCATGAATACATGCAGCTAATCAATGAAATTGGTTGATAATTTTATATAAATGATTATGTAACCCCTCTTAGGGGTCTTAGACTCTCTTATGCCACATCCACTATGTAGTAACATCTTTACATTTTCATCCCCTTTGCAGGTCGAGGAGGGGATGAATCTTTTAATCACTGGACCCAATGGCTGTGGAAAGAGTTCACTCTTCAGAATTTTAAGTGGTCTGTGGCCTGTGTATGAAGGAGTTCTCTACAAGCCTCCTCCACAACACATGTTTTATATACCACAGAGGTATGTGTCTTGCTGAAGGTAATGCCTCTCATCTGATTACATGAATTTTGACCCTTCTTCTCATATTTCTAATCTGTGATGCGTACATCCAAGTTAAAAGGTGGTAAGCACAACCTCAGGTGTGGGAAGTGTGTTTATAAAAGGAGATCTTTTCTCATTGGTGATGCAACATCATTAGTCATTGGAAAGGGTTCACATACACTTGTGTTGGAGCCTGTGTTCCTCAGATGGCTGAAGTCCTGGATAATTGGAATCATGGGAATGAAGTGGAGTCTGAAAGAAATTGGAAGTAGACCTAGTATATCTCAAAGCTGATTTCTTTTAAAACCAAGGATCAAACCTTGTTTTGAGAGTGGTTTGATTCTTAAGTGTCAAAGTAACCAAAACTTAACTTTCACACTGCAAGGCCACAATCCAAACCAACAGTAACTGCAGATTGCCTTTTTAATGATATGTGCTCATTTCACTCATGGAAGCTTGGCTTTGTTGTGCTTTCTTTGTACTCTGACATGCTCTTGGACTCTCAGTACGTACTCTTACGCAATTGGTTCTAGAATATCTCCTTAGAGACCTCTAACTATGTTGTTTTGCAAAAGCAAAGTCAAACACTGAATCTTTGCTTCCTGTAGTTCATTTCTTCCCATGGGCAAAAGAAGTATTCATGATAACAGTTTTTAGCCTTGTTTAAAAAGTACAATATATTAAGATGGATGGAATCTACTGAACTGATCAGTAGATTTTCCTTGCTGCAGGTAGCAAAGAACACTGCTCTGTGATTTTTTTAAATATTTGTATAATTCATTGCTAGCCATTGTCATTTTTCTGATTCACTCAAAACTTTTGTTTGGGAGTTTGGAGCAAAATGCTTCATTAAATGTTTTTCGAAACACTATTTCAGAATACCCATTGTGTGGAACAGTCTTAAAACTGGTTTACTCAGAACAAAAGCTAATCTGAATTCTTGAAGAAAATCTTGAGTTTCAGCCACTTCCTTCCTCTGTGTGATCCCAGCCCCTACTCAGATCAACACCTGTGGCTGGCTTGCTTACTGCCCTTTACTTACATTCCCTTTATTCTGTGAAAGCAAACAGACTCACCTTGCATTCAGGTGGATTTGCCAAGGTGCTGGTTGAGGTGATTGCATCACATCTGCTGGGATTTCATTTCCATAAACGTGGTTCTTTGCTAGCTGCTTCCCCTAACTGTGCAGTGCTGGAAGAGTTTGTCCAGCAGACCTCTTCTATGAAACATTTCAAAAAGTTTTAGTCAGAATTCACCCAAGGTCTGCAGCTCTCTGTGCCCAAAGCCATGTAGGGATTGGCAGTTGCAGTCCATCCTGGTAGGATCCCCAGCAGAAAGGGTCCTGCTGCAGTGTCCTTGCAGTATCTGAGGGACACTGCCTTAGTTCAGCTCTGCGGCTGAGCTCTGTGCTTCCCTTCCCAAAGGACAGAGCAGTGCCTGGGTAAATGGGGCAACAGTGAGTGACAGGGCTCTTCTGCAAAAGTGCTGCACCTTGAGTGTGGCTGAGGATTCTGAAGTCTGCTCTGGAGGACAATTCAGTTGTGTCAGAGTGCGTTTTGTACGCTCAGAAATGTGGCCTGTCACTCATAAATGTCTCGTGTTTGGACAGGGACTGAGACAGAATCTTGTAGGGATTTCTGGGTGAATGTGGCTGAAGGGGTTGATGAAAGACAACAGTTTGTTCAGCTGTCCTTGAGGATCTCAAATTGCTTTTTTGCCCAATGTATTTTTATTCTTTGGGCATACAGAGTCTTCAACGAATATCTGAGATACTGAGAATTACTTGAAGTGTATCCAGTTTTACACTGAAATCCATACATTTTGGGACAAGATTTGTAACAGATCTGCTGGAGTTTTAGGGCTTTTGTGTGGATTGCCTTACATGGTCCAGGCTTTTTTTTTTTTTTTTTTTTTTGGTCTGTAGTCTACCTCTGAGTGTTTTAACAGTTCTTTTATGTGTGGCCTAAATAAATCACACATTCACTTGGGTTTTTTGTCTGTCCCTGGTGCTAGTATACATTTAGAATTTGTACTAGTTTGTAAACTGTCCTGAAATCCCCAAATTAAAGAGGTTTGGTTTGTAAGGTCCTGCTGGTGCAACCATTTTGCTTATTAACCCTGTACAAATCGCTGCTTTATCAGCATTACCTTCTGTTTGTTTATTAGGCATAATTCTATGAATTCTACACTGAAGAATAGAATGCCCTGCCTACATTTCATCATGTTTGTATTTCATCATAACTTTAGGGAAAACTGTTCCTATCAATCTGGAAAATGTTCCAGAAAATATTTCAGACTGACAGGATCTGGGAGGTGGTAGAATGGGATCAACCTGGTATCAGCCTACCTCCCTGTTTTATTTGGTGGGGTTGTTGTTGTTGAGTTTTGAGTTTGTTTGTTTGTTTTGTTTTGTTTTGATTCTATGGTACAGCAGAAAGCTCTTGAATTGGTGGATGTCCATCAGAGCAGCAAGTTAGGGTGACCCCCCTGTGTTTATGTATATACATTACATCTCTAGTCTAAGACATAGCAGATGGCTTTCCATTAGTGGACACTGTTACTATTGAAGCATCTGCATTCCTGTGGCTGATTTTAATTCTGCATCAGCCCATTTTGAGTCAAGTGTGGGAAACCTCGTCTGCAGATGTGAATGGTGGAGAATACAGTGACTACTGAGTAACAGAATACTCCACAGTAAATAGGAGCTCTCTGAAAAGATTATTTTTTCATTTCTGTTTTTTAATGTTCCAGCATACTATTCCAGAAATGTGTGGGAAATCATGTGTCTTTTTTGAGTTCAAAAACTACATACAAAACCATGATTTATTAAAATATGAATTCGTTCATTGTACACTCCAAATTTCATCCACACTGCAGGCACTTTGTAGTTAGCATTACATAGTGGTTTGTAGGCTTTAAAACAGAGCCTTAAGAATCCATTTCTTTTTGGGTTTTTAGATTACTTAACATAATTATACTGCTGAATTTCAGGGGCTCTCTACTGTCCCTGGCAGGCCTGTCCAAGGGGAGAGGGGGCAGAAGAGGGGGCAGGCAGAAGAGATGGAGGCTTGAAGAGACTTTAAGCACTCCAGCATCATTTGGTGCCTGAAGCAGCTTGTTTCAGTGCTAGAACTGGCCACACCTCAACATGTTGTCACATTTCATTGGAAACTCAGTAACTGGCAGAGTGAATGTTCTTACCCCTTCTACTTCTCTCTGTCCCTCTTTTGCAAAGTAAAATTCATTTGTGTTAACCACCTCTTTGCACTCTTTGAATCAACTGGCCAAGAATGTGGCATGAATGAAAAAGTAAACACTTGTGGCACTCTAGTTGGTGAGGAATCATGGTTCAAATTGGAATCCAGACACATCATTTTAAATAATAAATAATTTTTAAAAGTATGTAGTGGGTAATTTGAGTACTGATGCTGAAGATATACCACACACAGAATCACACAGAATCATTAGGTGGGAAGAGACCTTTAAGATCATTGAGTCCAACCCATACCATAACACCTCAACTACCACCAAGTGCCACATCCAGTCTTTTTTTAAACACATCCAGGGATGGTGACTCCACCACCTCCCCAGGCAGACCATTGCAGTATTTTATCACTCTTTCCTTAAAAATCTTTTACCCAATATCCAACCTATATTTCCCTTGGTGCAGTCTAGGACCATCCTCTCATTCTGTCAGGTGCTGCTTGGAGGAAGAAACCAACCCCCAGCTGACTACAGCCACCTTTCAGGAAGTTACAGAGAATGACACAATATATGTGTGAAGCACTTCACAACCTATCTGAAAGTAGCCTATTTCTCCAAACTGCACCCTGTTTCTATGCTGTTGGTCTTACACTTGGGAGGAGACTCCATGGAATTAGAGAGCTCTAACACACAATTCCTCCTAGCATTTACTCCAGCTTTTCTTGCTCTCCAGCTAAAAGTCTCGGCTTTTTCAGTTGTAAGGAAACAGATTCTGCACATGTTGGTTCTCATTTCCTTAGTTTGATATAAACACCAGCAAAATTGCACCCCTACATACTTGCAGGTTACCTTGACAACAGCACGGGAATATTCCTCAATTCTCTGTACTGTAAGTTGCAGTAAATCTCTAATTACCACTGGGTTATTGATATAAATTGTTAATCATTTTCTGCCTCCTCTGTCATATTGTCTTATTTGCATGGAGGAATGTCTCATGCAGTCTCTCTTAGTTCCATAATCTTTGATCATTTCTCTCAAGTCTTCCTAGCGCAGCATTTATCTAAAATATCCCATCAGCATTTTCTCTGTCATTCTTGAGGAATGATTCCCATAGAACCTGGAGTGATACTCCGTACGTCTTTGTCCTCATCCATGGTCACAGTTCTTTCTCTCCAGCTTGCTTTTACTGTAATTTGGGTATTTTTGTGAGAGGTGTTTTTCTCCAGTAGCATGCATAGTTTCTTTGTTATTCTGTGTGCCATTCTGGTAGAAGACATACCCACTTTCTCGGCAGTCACAGCAATGGTCCAATTTTGTATTCTCTCTCTCTTGCTGTTGCTCATTCAAGTAGATCTCTAACCTTTCTTTCAACACCAGGGTTATCAAATGCTAAAAGGGAGGCAACCAATGATACACTAGTATCAAATGTTTGTTCTTTGTCATTTAAAATTTATATACCTATATCTTGCTGGCTTCTTAATAATGCTAGGACAGTATGGAATAGAACAGTTTAAAGGTTTATCTGGCCCTCCTAAGCTGTTTGGTTTTGCATACATCTGCTCTATTGCTGGTATTTTTTTTGGGGTTCATTTACAAGTCTTTTCCTGTCTGGCATTTTTCCTTCTGTATTCTAAAAATATGATTGGATACAAAACAAATTACATCAGCCACAGAGATATTTTTCCTCTCCTTAGCTCTATTGAGTAATCCAAATGTCTGATGTGATTTGCCTCAGGTAGTCCAAGGATATTCATCATGTGGATGAATGAAGAAAGAATGTTTCAGTTCTAAGATATATAAATAATAAAGTGATAAAATAAAAGTAAATTTTACATTATAAGCACATGAAAATTTGAAGAGTATAGTGCAACTCAAATGTTTTACGCATGAAGTAGTTAGTAGTGCCCACCCTCATCCTGAAACAGTTCTTGATTATGTAAACAATTTAATCTTGCAAAATTGCTGTGTTTCACTTTCAGATACCCTATATGACACGTGGAAGTTTGTGCAAATAGAGTATGTATCTATATGGTTCTTCTGTATCAGACTACTTTCTTGTTAGAGTGTGGTCTGCTGGAGAAGTAGCCTGACTGAAGTGCTGGGCAAATATGCTTGTACAAGTTCTGTTGCCTCATCTCGTTTAGATTGGCTTAGATGTCTCTGTCCTATGTTGTATTTTTCACATCCTAATTTGTTGTCAGCTAATACTGCTCTGTCTTTAACTATGATCTTTTTAGTTGAGTCAGGTGGAGTTAAGCTGTACTCTGCACATGCCAACAGTGCACCAGTGATTGTCATTGCCCTTCAGCATTTTGCTGATAGTGCATCACCATATTGACTTGTTCCTTCAATTCTTTGCCATCAGTTCATGCCATGCTGTACAGATACCTGCTCCCTGGCACATTGGATCTGTCTGTTGGACTTGCTGTTATCAGGCTCATGATGCTCCTTTTCAATGTGTTTATTTCCAAAGTTCACCACTTATCTGACAGATGAGAAAAAGGTGTTTAGTAGACAAGCATTAACAAAAAACATAACACAGCACATTTCATACTGTGTGCAATAGTTTGCATGCTATTTTGATATAGATATGCTTTAAAGATATCCTGCTACTTTATATCTTATCTTCCCTTTTTTGAGATTAATCAGTTCCAGACAGCTTACCTCAGTTCTGCTGTTTGTTAGAAATTGTGGCCTGACATCTGAGAGGGTTGTCAGGCTCTCCCCTTGGCCAGGGCACAGCTTCTTCCATGCCATCTTTTTGGCATTCCTGTAGAAATGCTTGCACTTATCGTTCCTGATTGATGAAAGTTCCATCTTGCCTCAGAAGAGAAAAGTTCTTGCTGTGCTTCCCTGTAGGTTGGCTGAAGCTTTGCCTGCCAGGATCTCTGTGAAACCTCTCCATTTCCACTGAAGGCTCACTCAGAGATGTAAAGTTTGAATATTTATTATTAGGTCTATGTGCTGAACTGCTCACAAGTAATGGCAGTACCTCTTGCTAGGACACTGTGTACAAAATTCACCAACACTATAGTCAGAGGTGGAAAATGGTTTTGTGGATTAGCTGCTACTCCCCCTCAAACCATGCCTAGTTCCCCTCTACTGCCCAGAAACAAGACTCAGCTGATTAAAGCACAGGTTACAAGTTTTTTCTGGATATTTAAGGAAAGTGTTGCATAAATTCTAGACTGAAGTATATAGTCAACTTGCTGCATTGGGGTTTTTCTTAGGTTTAAAATGTATTTACATAAAGCCAGCATTTAAGGGCTGCTGCTGATGTTTGTGAAGGACTGATGTATGTGAAGGACTTCAGCATTCTTCAGGGTTTGGTCTCTCAGTGCCTTCAGACTGGGGCATGTCTGGAGCAAGCTGTGGCTATGGGAGATGCCAAGAGGACCAAATGTGGGTGAGGAATTGAGATGTGTTGATATATACTCAACTTTTACTACATCATCTATGTGTGTGCCAGAATGTTTATGAAACTCCATTTAAAAGCTAGGAAAAATAAGCTTTGAACTTTTTTTAAGTACATAGTCAGGTTAAGTTTGACAAACGTTTCATAATTACCAAGCCATTAATAGATTGTAAGAACTGAATACATGGCTGGTGTTTATAGGATCTATCCTGCAAAACAATGACAATTTATTTAATCTGTGTTAGATTCATTTTGCTGATACAAGCAGCTCACAGAATCATAGCATGCCTTGGGTTAAAAGGGGCCTTCAAGACCATGCAGTTCCAACCCCCTGTCATGGGCAGGGACACCTTCCACTAGACCAGGCCTGTCCAGCCTGGTCTTGAACATTTAGGGGAATGGGGTATCCACAGCTTCTTTTGCCTTTAAAATTTCGTTTTGACAGCAGTGCCAGGGGAACAAATTCACCTAGAGGTTAACTGAGAACTGTGTAGCTTAGCAGTGGTACAGACAAAGTTGCATGTTAGGCAGTAATCTGGTGGTTGCATTTGCATGACCTAGTTTCTGCACTAAGCTCCCATTACTCTGTCCAGCTTGAGCAGTTACGTCCAGCTTAATGCACCTGCCCTGCAATTGTGCAACAAAAGATCTTTGACAGATGAACAGAATGGCAACTGTTTACTATTTCAATAATATTTTACCTAGGAGCATCATAAAGCACGCTTCAAATGCCTTATGCAGATCAAGTGATGAGAAACAATTTGGTTACATAACAACAGGAAGCACTGAGAAACATAAACTAGGAAATCTACCTGGCATAAAAAGCTTGATATGAAAAGACCAATATGATGCTTTTTTTTTGTAAGGGAAGGACAGCTGAAAGCTCTAGTAACAACTGGTAACAACTGGGAATAAGTGCTTTCTTCACCTTCCTACTATAGCTTTCAATCAGAAACTCCTTTACAGTGCCCTATGCTTTTAAAAATCCATGTAGTAGACATAACCAATGCCTCCTTCTTGAAGAGAAGGTATTAGCTCTTCCCATGCCCTTTAGGCTTTGCCATTTGCCTGCCCTTGTGTCCTGGGCTCCAAAACTCCAGAACTGTATTCCAGCTACCAAGGTCATTCAGCCTTCTCTCAGCTTCTCCTTTATCTTCTCACTCTGACACAGTTCTGTTTCTAGTTCTGTGTTTGACTGCCTGCAGGCTAAACCTTTTTGCCCAAGACTGTGCCCAGATGGCTTTTGAATATCTCCAAGAATGGAGACTCTCCAGCTTCTCTGGGAAACTTGCTTCAGTGCTTGATCACCCTCACAGTGAAAAATGGTTTCCAGATGCTCATATGGCATCTCCTGTTTCAGTTTGTTCCCATTAGCTCTGATCCTGTCACTTGACACCAGCGAGAAGAGCCCAGCCCTGTCCTCCCTGCACCCTCCCTTTATTTATATAAGTTGATAAGATCCCCTTGAGACTTTTCCAGGTTAAACACCCCCAGGTCTCTTTCCTCATAGGAGAGATGCTCCAGTCCCTTCAGCAGTTCTGTGGCACTTGAATCTCATCAGATGCTAGGAGCCCAGCACTGTGCAGCATCAGACCTCTAGTCACAGCACAGCATATGTCTGTGCTAAGGTTCCTTGGCACTATGGGCTCGAGCACTCTGGTAGGATTTTCTTAGGTAAACAATACCATTTGTCACTTCTACTGTCAGACCAAAGGATGTTACCATGAGAACATGCTGCTTCACTTCAAGATAAAGACAAGGACAAGCTGGCAGTGTAATTGCTGGTGCCAAGTGGGAGCTACTTGCACGCTCCTCTGTGAAGGTTAGCTGACAAAGTTTATCCTGCACCCAGGAGATAAATGCAGTGCAGCACGGGCCCAAAGGCCAAGCTGTATGTGCAGCACAACCCAGCACAGTGCAGCAAGGTATAGCACAGGCCCATGGCCACTCAAGGCAACTGTTCCACAGATCACCAATTCCATAATGCTCAACAGTTTTCCAGCTGGGGTCACTGCAGCTGCTTGGCCTATATCCTAGGACCAGTTCACTAGAGGACACCATTGACTACAAGAAGGGCCAGGGGTAACTAACTCAGACTTACTTGAGTAACTTCTAGGTAAGATGAGTCTCTTGCTGACATCAATGCAGAGTAGTCCCCACAATACTGGGTTTTCACTTCATTGTTCTTTAGCCATTAATTATGTCATGGTCTCATGAGAGAATGTACCAGGTGGGATTTTTTCTTCAGTTCAGCATGTGTGCACCTACCTAGCTTAGACAGGAGTGTGGCTTTCCCAAGAGGAAAGACTTTTCCAGGCTTGGTTATTTGCCTAACATCTTTCATTAATTATGCCTTATCAATCTCAGTTTCTGCTTATTACTACAGCTCCCTTGAAGAGCCGCATCACATACCAATAGCACTTGTAAAATGTCTATAGTAATGTTCCATGTATCCACATCCATATTCTGTCTGTCACGTTCTGTCCTGTGAAATGCAGTGTTTCACTGCAGGTGAGTAGGAAGTCAGTGCAGTGTGTGCCTGCTCACTTGTTGGCTCACTTGTTTCACTGCAGACACACTATTGCTCTATCAACACTTGTGTATTCATATCACAGTACATGGAAAAAGTTACACCATGGACAACTAAGCACTGTAGAAACCCAGAGCAAAAACAGCCTTTGCTCTAGAAGCTTTTCTGTCCACACTTCCTTTTCCCTGTGAAATAAGGTATCACTTCTCATCTACAAATAATAATTTGTGAATGATTTGGGATCATTCTAGGAGAGGGAAACTGCCTGGCTTGTTGTATCACACTGCTGTGATAAAACTCAAAAACACCTCTTAGGCTGAAGTATGCCTGCTGGGACTGACAGGCTAAAACCTTGTCCAAAACAGCTGATTGTTCTTTCTTCAATTCATTGATCTTCATGATCATCCATCCAGATAATCCTTTTATCATCAGTACTGACAGAGGTAGTTTAAGAAAAAGAGAGTATTTTCTCTTCATTTGATGGATTTGTTGCAGGTGGTATAATTATTTCAGAATGCATTAGCTGCTAAAATTTTGTAGAAATTGTTTGGGGTTTGATTTTAATTATAGGTGTGTTTCTGTGTGTTCTCTGCCTATCACAAGATACAAACAGACTGAACTGAATAATTATGTGAATTGCTCACCTTAAACATTTTTTGCCATGTGATCAGTTCTAGTAATATTCTGTCTATGATCTTGGTAATAATGAAAAATCATGAGACAAGATTATACCTGAGTATGAATAGCACTCACTTTAAAGGCTTCTTTTACCTTTCTGGTTATTATTTGTTTCTAAATTGTTTTCTTGTAGAAATGTGCACAGCTTTTCTGAAAAAAAAAAAAAAAAAAAAAAAAGCCACCGAGTGATTTTTTTCAGCCTTTGATACCAGGTTCTAATTATATGCATTGAGAATTCAGCCTTTTATACTGTGCATTTCATTTCCTGCTAACTATATTCCTTGGCATTATGGTCTTTAGCACTCTGGTAGGATTTTCCACTAGGTAACTGATCTATCTGAAATATTTAGAGGATGTTTGTGGCCAGTTCTGTATGAGTGGAGAGCAAAGGTCAGTGTAGGGCAGTTTTAAAGACAGATTAATTATTTATATATTTAGAACAGTTACTGAAACTTTAGCTGGCTCTAAAATCCCTTGAACTAGACATGGTGTGATTAACAAACAGACTTGTGTTTTTATAAATTTTGATAAATATTATTTATTATTTTTTAACTCTTTGGTGATAGCACCTTCTGTTTGAGATCAGTGGATACAATACTACTTAAAAAGAACTTAATTCACATTCGTTCAAGACTTTTTATTTTCTAAATTTGTAGTGGTGGTGCCATCTTTTTTTTTGTTTATTTTATTAAAGTCATCAAAGAATTATTAAGAATTCAGTTACTTTAATTAGTGGAGGCTGTTGTTTCTTGTTGATCACTGTTGATCAAGATTTGCTATTGGTGAAAACTGGAATTTTTACTATTAATCTAAACTAGGAGCATTGCAATAGCTGGAGCGATTCCAGACAAAGTATAGCAGCTTGTAAAATTATGATCTTGGCAGGCAAGGTGATAGAAAATTCAAATATGGGGGGATCCCCTAGATGGTAAGGCAGAAATTTCGAGCTTTTGGAAAATGGTCCAAAATATCTATGTAGTAGGTAAAGGGAGCCACCTAGAGTTAACCTATAGGTATCTCTATGTACAAATGTATGTTTGATCTTCTGCCACTTACTGCAGCTTAGGTGCCAAACTGAGAGCTAAATGTTAAACTCATTTATCTCTTCTGAGAGCAGGCACCTAAATAAGATTAGAAGCCCCTTTAAATGTTTTTACAATGCTTCTGAAAGGTTAGGGTAGTTACTGGATTTTATCTTGGAGAGTGTTGAGGAAAAAAAGACTGGTACTAAAGTCTCCCTCCTTCCAGTTGAGGACTCTGACTGGTATAGTATATAATTAGGCTCTTTCCAGTAACTCTCTCTTTAAACACGTGGTTCCTGCCTCTTAACAGTAGTTTCCTTGTAAGCCATTCTTATTTTCTGCTAGTTAGTAATTCATGGGTTTGTTACTCCACTGCAAGCTGGGCTTTTCTGTAATTTTTACAAAGTAGGTGGGGAGAGGCATGCTTGGTAGTACTGGAGTGTTTAGCTGGGAGGCCAGAAGGAAAATCCATCTGTGCCAGGAAGCAGTGCTGGTGACTTAGCAAACAGCATGGCACCAAGTGTCCTGGCACAGTGTGTTTGAGCATTGCTTTCCCTGTTTTGCCATAGGTTAAATCTCAGAGCTCCCAGTCATTACAAGATCAAGAGTAAGGTATTAAACCCCAGACAAATTAAATGATAGGTAACTCTGTCCTCCTTGCCCTTACCTGCAGCTTCACTTAAATTACATGGTCTTATCCGCTGATTTAAACCTTTCTGAGCCTAGGTGGAGTTGCTCTTCTGTCCCAGAGGTGGCAGCAGTCTGGAGCAAGTGAAGTGATTTCTACACATGCAAGAAGTCAAGCCCTTTGGGATTTTACATGGAGAGCATTGTGGATATGTAATAGCTCATTACTTCATGAAGTTACTTAATATTTAGGGTTGAGATTTTGCAATATCACAATTAATGTGTTTTACTGCACTTGGTGCTAGTGTTCATGCAGCAGCCCAGAGCAGTACTATTGCCACAATAACCAGAGAGCAGAAACAATGAGCAAAGAGGAGCAAGCAGTGCTTGTATTTGACTTGTGGTTCTGGTTTTGCTCCATCTGGGTGCTTGCCACAACACAGAGATGACCAAATATTAGCAAAGAGTTCAGATCCCCTGCCCTTCCCATCCTCACCCAGTTGGTGGTGAAAGTAGTTTAACCACAGGTGGGTACAGACAGTTCACCATAGATATTTTGCAGCACTAAACCCAATGCCACTGTTGCCAGCTTGCATGTGAATTTTAGTTTATATGGCCGCTTTAGTTCTGTAATTCTTCATTTGTTGCACTGTGAGTTCCTTCACATTACTCTATGGTGTATTTTAGGGACTGAGAATAAAAATGGATAGATCCACTCTTCTGCAAACACCTCCATGGGAAGGGAAGAAATCTGCTGAGTTATTACACATCTCTGCTAGGCAAAGCCTCTGCATGGGTGAGACCTTCCTACAAGGCAGGTCTAGAGCTTTTTAGGGAAGAAAAGTGACCGCTTTTTAACACACTGTGAAGTTGTTGGAAGCAGTTCTTGGTGGCAAGAGCAAGCTGCCTGGAAGCCCCCTCATTGCTGGCCCAGTTTTAACTGCTGCTCTATCATCACCCCCTGGCACTACAGCTTTAATAAGACTAGTATTGTTTTAGCAGATGAACCCAGAGGGAGTTGTGGAACACTTGGCACAGAAAGCAGGACAGAGTCTGGAGCCTGACTGTTCTTTGGCTCTAACTTTCCCTTCCAAACTCAAAATCCCACAGACTGTTTCTGTGGTGTTTCCAGTTTCCAAGAGTTATCAGCAGTGTCTGTGAGACAGGATGGATATTTGTCCTTCACAAGAAATCCTTTGACCAGCAAAGGAAATGGTCAAGTAGATGTGCCTTAGGTTGCCTTTCCTGTCTTAAACCTGAATGGCCTGATATCTTTTAGAGAGCTGTGAAACTATTCTTTCAGTTTTCTAGGGTTTGAGACTAGGAGGACTTTTGGGTCCTGGGCTGTACCAAAGGCTGGGCACAGCTCATGACATTGTGGCAATTTGCCACAGCCATTCCCCAACCGTGACTGGGGACTCCAGCTTCAAATTGGAGACAGCTTGTTTTAGTAAGACAGATGATATAACCTGGTCGGGAAATATGGTGATTAAGAAGCTGCTTCACATACAGCACAGCCTTGTACTTGGCAAAGGGAGGCTGGTACTAGGAGGCTTAAGGTGACCAGCCCCTTTAATGTGTGCTACTTTGCAATTCAGAGGTGCTACACTGGCTTCCAGAGCCAGCTAAGTTATGCCCAGTCTGAATTCTGCACTCCAGAATAGTAGACAAAGAAGTTTTCAGTGCAAAGAAGGTGTTCAGTGCTCTACTGTCTGACTTGTGTGTCTCCTGCTGCACCATGGAATTCTTTACAGTTTGAGCTGCAATGTTTTTTTTACAACTTGATTTTAACATATATGTGCTTAAATCAATTTCTAAATCTCTTATGAGTACCAAACCTTGAATACAGGCTAGCTCTGCTGATTCCAAGTGAAAGCATTCAAAATGGGCTATGAAGTGGATATTTATTCTGCCTGATCTGTCATTGTGTTTCCATGCTAATACTACCCTTGTTGTTACCGTGTAATCAACTGTTATGGAAACAATACATTGTCCCTAAGGTAAGCTTAGAAAAATGTTCAACCACCATGCACCCACTGGATAAATCCAGTTTTAGCAACATAGTGTTTAAAGCCTTCCACTCTGTTCATAGAGCAAGCTGTGCTCTCTTGAAGCCATCCTCAGATTACCAGTTTCCCTGTATTGTTCCTCAGGCCCTACATGTCCATTGGAACACTACGAGATCAAGTCATCTATCCAGATTCAGTGGAAGATATGCATGAGAAAGGCTACCAAGATCAAGATCTGGAGTCTATTCTGCATATGGTTCATCTGTACCACATAGTACAAAGAGAAGGAGGTAAATTGTATGTTTTTGTTAAAAACTTTACAAAATCCATTCCTTGCATGTGTGACTTGGTGTGACTGACCCTTACTAACTGGACTGGCAAAACTGGATTCAGACCTTTGTGATTGTGGGACCTGCACAGATACATACATGGTTGTTGCTCCTGATGCTAACAGAGGGAGAGAGATGAGTGCTCCTCCCCTCTCCAGTAAATCCATGCCCAAGCTGAACATCCTCACTATGTTGTGATGGCCAGTCTTTTCCTGGTATTGTGGGATCACTTACCTTCCTTTATTTTCATAAAAAGTGTAACCTGCTTTAAAACATTGTAATGTCACTGACTGCATCAACTTGAAAGTATGCAAATGAAGAGAGAGTCAGATTTGCTTTCATCTCCCTAGTTTGTGGGATTAGCAGGACTATGTGCTATGAAAAGGAGTGTCTGAGACCAGCCCACCAGAGTGAGCAAGTTAAAAATAACCAAGCAACACTGGCTGGAAGTACAGTGTTGCCATCTAATGCTTCCTGGTTAAGTTGTCGCCTGTCCTCAGCATTGTTTGTTCTCAGAGTTGGGGATGGTGTGTGTACATATATATATACTGGCACTATAAATGTCAAGATACTAAAGGCTTCTTTTGTATCTAAGGAACTGGAGCATTTCATGGCTTTTTTTTCCCCCAGGCACAGCAAGAATTTTTATCCTTTTGTCCCTATCAAACCCTAATTTCTAGTTTCAATTTCCTCCCCATCATTATGCTTTTAAAACAGACATAGGGACATTTAGAGAGAAGAAAAAGGATCTTCAGACCCCTTTAAGGGATATGCTGAATGTACCCTGCCTTTTTCTGTCATCAGTACTGTTTTTGATCAGGGACTTCGCCTTGTGTGTGCTTGGTGAGTCTCTGGACTGTTTTGACAACACTGAGTAGTGCTTCAACCACTGGGAATCCCAAGACAATGTCTAAATTCCCATTCTTGGATGGCAGCCTGTTGTTCTGTTAAAGAGGCAGAAGCTGTCTTTTTTTTTAAGTAGTGTAGATACTTCAGAGTATTTTCTGCACATTTTAAAGTGGGAAGTAGTAGTCATTTACAACAGCAATTGTATACATAAAGGTACTACTCCACCATGGGTTAATGCTTCTTTGTTAAGAATGTAATAATGACTGTTGCAATAGAAAATAAGAATCTGCCATCATTCTGGTTCATGCTATTATTCAAATCTGATCCTATAACACAAGAAGAAGTAGGCAGAGCTAAGCTCAGTAACTGGAACAATTGCAGAGAAGGCCTCTCCTTCCTACACCGACACTACAACTATTCCTTTAGTATTCCTGAATCACTTCACTAAGGTACCCAGGATACAGAAAAAAAAAGCAGGAATGTTGGAATGGCAGCTGGAAAAGGAGGAGCAGTTAAATTGTCAGTGGCAAGAAATCACTGTGGAGTGAGTGCATTCACTGTGTGCTGGTACTTGTGGTTGGACTGCACAACACGTGACACTTGGTGGCCAAAGCCATCCTTCCAGCAGTCTCTGAGTGCACATGGTTATGGTTTCTGACCCTGCAGCTGGAGCCTGTAACTGTTAATGAGGCAGCACTGTGCCCTATGTCCAAGATGCTTTGGCTACAGTTACTGAAACCCCAGATTTGGATCAGTCTCATGCTGCTTTCTATGCCAAAGAAAGTATTTACTGCTGTTCTTGCTCTTCTGCCTGTCTGATTGCACATGCACAACACATAATCTATTACAAAGTCTAGAGGACACTGTTTATGTTCACTGGTGCTATATTGAAGCTCAGGATAAGGGCACACTGTGCAGAAGTTTGCACAAAAAAATGTTGGGAAAAAATGTGTCTTAGGTGCTTTGTGATCTAAGGCAACAGAAGTGGCCAAAGCCGGAAAACAGGGAGAGAGATTACCACATACCAGGAAGTTTTTAGGATCATAATATACTTACTTGTTCCCTTTTCTACTTGGGCATTTACAGGAGAAAAGTGCCAAGGTAGGAGCAGAGAGGAAATCTGTGACATATGATTTGACACGTTACATGGATTTCATATGCTCAGATATTTTTTAAAGCTGCTCTCATCTGGGATGAAGACTCATGTTCTGGGTTTTTTTGACCAGCAAGACAGAGAAATACTTGCTAAAAGTGAACCATTTAAGTTTTTTGTTTATACATAGACTAATATTTTTTTAATTCCAATCTTTATTTTATTCTTTTGCTTAAAATAATATTTTTAAACTAAAAATATTTTTATTGAAAATGGAACTTTTTTTTCCTAAACTAATGAAAAATCTCATATAAACCTCTTGTGTTTTAGTTGATCACTAATGTCATGTATGTATAATCTGATGCTTTGCAGTTTTGTGTTCTGCTCCTTGTGGACAGTTATGGAAAAGGCCAGATGAAGCCAGAGATGCACAACTTTGACTCAAATTATTTGTTCTGGCATGATGTTATTGTTTTTAGCTGAATTACTTCCACATTGCAACAGTACAAGATCACTGCATTCCAAGTATTATGTCTGATGTTTTTTTCTGTTGCTGCCAATGACAGAAATTCCTCTCTTTCTAGCATTAAGGTTTGACCCAGTTAGAAGTAAGTAAAATAAATAGCCCAGTTTGGCATTTAGCTTCTGTCCTGCTAGCAACAAGCTTCCATGTTACCCTCACAAAACATTTTTTAGTCGGTATCAGCAGAATATATCAAATACACCAAAAAAACAATCCCCCTCCCCAGCACTACTCTTCTGGATGTTCCTGAGCCCAAGCCCTTGAAGAACTCAGTGCAGTGGCTGTTGGCAGTAGCCCCCATTGCTGCTGGGGACAGAGCTCCCTTTCCACTGAGGCCCACACTAATGTTTTTCTCACCACCTGGATAGTAGATGAATGCTGTTTTGCTAATTACCTTTTTATTATCTGTAAGGTGCCCCCACCAAGATCTGCAAAGTTATTAGCTCTACCAGAACCATAATTTCATACAAAAGGAAGGTTGTATTCAGCGTGTGTGGTGAAAAAGCATGTCCAGAAATGGGGGCTAAGAGCATGGAGATACGCAGTAGACACACATAAAGTAGTTTCTTCTGACCTGCTCTGAATATCTGTGTATATTCAGCAAGTGTCAGAGGAGATGCAGCCCTGGGCTGCCGACAGCCTGTCACACGAGAGGAGCCGTGAGGCCGTGGAGCTGCGCGGTGCACGCGTGACTGGGCCTGTCCGGCTGGGGCTGATGACATTACTGAGCAAGTTCAACCTGTTTATGGTTTCTCAGCACCACAGATTATAATTATTCCTCATTATTTTGTGCATTTGTCATACCTTTGGGTGTTGTCCAGGGAGCCTTTTGTGCTAGGCCATGTATAAACAGACGGACAAGCCCATTTCCTCTCTCTGAGATTATTTCATCTGATCGCTTTAGCCCTGGATTTGCTTTTGTTACTGGTACCAGCAGGAACTCTGGAGAGCTCTGCCAGCTTTTCCAGTGGCTCTGAAATCCAGAGACACAAATCCCTGCTGTGTCTTGCTGAGCTGGGGTTCATAGGATCGATGATCTCTTTGTTCCTTGCTCAGCACCGGGTTGTCCTTGCATATTCACCCTGCACAGCACTGGACTCTTTTTACATATGCTGTGAAAGTGGCTTCCACGCCCAAAAACTTGGCAGCCAGGCCTCTCTGGCTGCAGTCTGCTGTGTTAGCCTTTCTTCTGTCCTTCAGTCCATGTCTGATAAGGTGCATTGGAACGTAGATCTGAAAAAGGAACTTTAAAGCTTATCTTTTCATGGTAGCTGAATGCTCAGTCTTGCATGAAAATGCAAGGAATCACAAGGATGAAGGATACAGAGGGCTACATATCCCAGGAGTAACCCATTTGAGTTCTGCCAAATACAGCTTGCATTTTCCTTCAGAAAATTGAGATTAAAGGAATTATAAAAGAAGCCGTGCAAGAAAATGAAATGCTGCTATCCTGAGGCTATCACTAGATTTTGCTGGCAGCTGTATGTATTTCTGCTGCTTTTACTGTGCCCCAGCACATTAAACATGCTCTTTGTCTTACTGGCTGCAAAAGCCATAACAAGAAGGTGGGCAAGGAATTTGGACTCTGAAAGCCAGGATTGTGCTTGCACTTACTGAGAGATTTGCTGCTGCATTCATGGGCAAGCCATTTCATTTCTTCATTTCTGAAGTGGATGTAGTTACAGGTGACCTAAGCCACTGACTTGGCTGATATTTTTGGAACACTTAAGTACCTTCACTGACCTGTGCCATGTCAGCAGGAAGAGACAGGAGACAAATAGGTGCACTATTGTTCACAGATAGGGGGCAGTCAGTTTAGGGTGAGTTACAATGCCTAAGTGTTCAGATGAAATTATTTAGACATTATAAAAGAGTTTTTTAAAGGCATAATACAAAACTGCACACTTCCTTATCTGTTGTTTGAGGCATTCCAAGTGGAAAATAGGAGAGTTCAGGGAGGTGCTAGGCAGGAAGAGAAAAGATGCACGTCATATTCAGTTAGAATGTAAGTCAAAGGAACCACAGAAATGACCACTGTATCCTGGTAAGTGGAGGTTAAATCTTACACCTTCAGAGGAAATAATAGATTATTAATTATTATTGTAATTATTTTGCTGACAAGAGGATACTTCTTTTTGAACTTCACTCCCTTTTTGTCTTTTAATAAGCCTTTATAAACCAGCTGATCAGGAAGAAACTGTATGAACACAGGCACTGCTTCCCCAGGCACATGTGCACACATGCACACTCACCCACACCCTAGCTCTGATCCAGGTCCTGAAGCTTGTCTGTATTCTCAGCTTAAAAATAACAGAACATAAGCAGCAGCTTGAATGTTGTCTTCAGAAGCATAGTTGTTTCTATGGCTTTTGTGAAGAACTGTTTCCATCTCTTGCTAGAACCCTTTGCAAAAGGGATTGCTCCAGGTGTTTTACAGTGCTTTTTGGAAGCTCAAGGTGTTGGTGGAACAGCAGTCCAGCCTTCTGTGAGGTCCCAGCATTGGGACTGCTCAGCAATAGAAGCCTGTGTGTATCTGTTCCCTTTGCCAGAGTATATCCCAATGGGGATTCAGTTAATCACTACACAACTCCATCTTTGTTGGGAGCCTCCTGATAATCTACACTGTATGTGCTTCTGGGAGGGTACCCACTGGCATCCTTAAACAAGAATGGAAGGAAAATTTCTGACAAATACTTATTTTAAGTTTGGCAGTGGCTAAAAAGGGGTTTTGGCTGTGTTACTAACTTTTTGGTTTCAGTATTTCTGGGGCTGATCTGAAAAAATGTTCTCTTCCTCTCAGCCACGCTTCAGCTGCTTGTCTCATGAATAAATGATCTGTTGAGAAAAATGTCTTATCAGATTTTTTGCTACCTCCACACTCTTCTTTTTGAAAACTCATCTATTTTGCTACTCTATCCATCTGGATTGTTTGACTGAAAACTTACTTTCAGTAAGGTAATTTGTTACTTTATTTTTTTCAGTAGGAGGAATTATTCATGCCTAAGTACTCAGAATACCAGTCTGCTGTAAGATCACAGAATAAAATACCTCACGCTCCTGTTGCATGTGCCTGAAAGTGATAAAATAAATAAATCAGTTAGAGAGACCATGCAGAATATTAAATAAGTTTACCCCATGTTAGAGCAGTTGTGGGTTATTTTTAAATACAAAGTAGTAGGAAACTGTTACAGAAAATTCTCCTGTCTGATTGCAGTTTTGCTGCCTGTTGTGCACATGGATACATCCCTGTGTCTGCAGTTGTGTTTCTGTTGGGTTTGCTGGCAGTTTTCTTTGCCTACAATAGTGAGTGCAGTCTGACATTGCTCTTTATTTCGTACAATTTATTTATTTTACTTTGCTTTTAAATTTCCTCATACCTTTCAAGAAAAAATAAAGAATTGTTCCTTGAAACAAATATTGAGAATAAAATTACTAGTTATATACTGATCAAAGAGCTTTTTTCAAAGAGATGGTAAGTGAAGTTTTTTTGACAGTATCTGTATGACCAAAAAGTCTACATTCCACTTTCAAAGTTGTCACAATGTAAGAGGTATTTTTCCAGTTGATTGTCAGTGGGTAGGCATTGAGGTATTTCAGAAGATGTGATTCAGTAGCCTGAGCTGTCTCTTCTGCAGTTGAAATGCTCTTTATGATTTTGGTTACAGATTGCAGAGGTGTTGCAAGTGAAGCTGCATTTTCTTCATAAACTTCTATTGTCCTGACTCATTTTGTTTGCATTGTTTTTAAAAGGCTGGGATGCCATCATGGATTGGAAAGATGTTTTATCAGGAGGAGAAAAACAAAGGATGGGCATGGCCCGGATGTTTTACCACAAGTAAGTGTTATGGTTCGTTCCTTAGAAAGCATTTGAAAATGAGAAAGAATTTTGCAGATTTCCTGTTACAGCTTGAGCAGTAGTAGACTATAATCTCATTCAAAATTCCACACTGTCTAGCATAGGACCTGCATAAATCTTGGTTTTTATTCATACAAGCTCTGCCTTTGGTTTGGATAATGCTTCTTAAGCTTCACTTTTGGCAACATAGCATTATCTTTTTCAGATATTTCTTTCTTTAATATCTCAGGCACAAACATCTTCCCTCCTACAAATGCTGCTGAAATGTGATGAACTGTTGCAAGAAGCTATTGGAGTTTGAAAGCCAAGTTCTTTAACCTTTTGATTTTGGGGACAGCAAGCACACAAAGGCAGCCCAGCCCTTACATAGCAGTGGATAGGAAGCTTCGAGTTGGCTTTAGCTACTGCATAACTTGATGAGAGTACAAAATCATAGTAAGTCAGACTAGGACATAGAAGTTAGATCACTGTGTACTCAAATGGGCCAGGAAATAAATCCCATTTTTCCTGGAAGCTGCCTTTTCACCTGAATAATGCATGGAAACCATGTTGTTTCCAGCCAACTTCCAGCTGTAAATAAGAGACAGCTGTCTGGCAGAAATAGCTCTCTGCTTCCTGTTGTTCTTTCAATGAAACCTTGCACATGGGAATGCTGTCCAAAACCTGGAAGAGTAATGTTCTTTATCTGCTTTTAAAAGGCCGAAATATGCATTGCTGGATGAATGTACAAGTGCTGTAAGCATTGATGTCGAAGGAAAAATATTCCAAGCTGCAAAAGCTGCTGGAATATCCCTGCTTTCTATAACACACAGACCTTCTCTTTGGTAAGTATATTCAGGGCTTTATCATGGTCCTTGCTTTTTGCTCTCTGACAAGCAGTGGATTGGCCTTTATTCTTTGTACTGAGGCAGTTGTTTAGTCAATTATCTACTGCAGTTTCTAAGATAAGTTGTCCACAACAGTAGTGATGTAAATTAATTTAGCATGGATTTTTTCATTCTTTGAAAGGTATTTATTCATCCCTCTTATTTTTTAAACGTGTTTCAATAATTGATATGCAGATGTCTAAGAGGTAATTAATTAGTCTATGCCACAGCCACAACAGGTATCACCAAGTTATTCTGTAACAGTGACACCTGAGTTGTCCTGGGGAAGTTTACCAGTGCAGGGAGAAGATGGGAAACATGGCAAGTTGTTAAACTATACTTTGTTCCTCCATAGGAATACTATGTCTCTTCTTTTAACACTTGTGTCCTCTATCTGCAGCATTTAGCTTGATTTTTTGGGAGTTCCGTGGGGGGAAAAATAGAAGGACGGGTTAAGCATTTGGTATCACAAAGGATAATATGCAAGAAGTGAATATTAGTCTGGAGAAGAGTCTATTTTAAGTCCCATGTCATAAGCCATTGAGTTTATTAAAACTGTCACATTCCCTGGATGGGATTTATAACCAGTGTTTTATGATGCATTTTACCTTCTATAATTTATTGTGATAAATTAGGCAGTCAAACCAGCAGCTCTAAGGGAACTCTCTGCTCTTCCTCTGGCACCTCCTGAAAAATGTTTTGTCAGGTCTTGACAAACCCCGCATGTACACCTTTGAATATTTTCAATGCACACACCCTGATACTCACTGAAAGATCTGTCACTCCTACACAGACTTTTTTATTTTGGCCCCTTGCAAACTGAAACATATTTTAGGAATAAAGTTACCGTTAGCCAAACTTATAAGGCCCGGGAACAAACTGAGGTGTATTTGAACAAACTTGAGTTTTATTTGATCTGTCAGAAAGGGAAGTAAATAAAATAAACTGGGACTAGAATTCCTGAGGGAGAAATAAACCTTGTCTGATGGTGCTGTTCTAGCTCCTGGGGAAAAAGGTGTCTGATGGAGTTGTAGTGAAGGTGTCTGTAGCCACAATGTTTCTAAGAAGGAGGCAGTAAGACGGGGCCACCACCTTGGCCAGGGACAGCAGGTGGTGAGTGGACCTTCCATGGCTCTGCTGCCCACTCCTGCCAGCATCCCTGCAGGTGAGGGGCTCAGAGCCCAGCCATGTGGGCTGCAGAGGTGATGACTGCCCCAGCTGGGAGCCCACACCAGTGCTGTTAATTTCACTATTCCTGGTGACAGGCTTTGAAATACCCAAATCCCTTATGAAAGAGTGTCCTGGGATGACAATGCAGTCACTGAAAAAAAAAGTGATCCAGAACTGGACAACTCAAATTCCTGAGAGGCACCTTTGAAAAGAGACACATACATCCACATTAGTATGCAAAAACGAACCATCTGTTCCTTTAGCCATTACTAATGTTTTAATTTCTGCTGCAGGAAGTACCACACTCACTTGCTGCAGTTTGATGGACAAGGCGGCTGGCGTTTCGAGCAGTTGGACACCGCTATCCGTTTATCATTGAGTGAGGAAAAACAGAGACTGGAATCCCAGCTTGCAGGAATTCCTAAAATGCAGCAGAGACTGAATGAACTGTGTAAAATCCTGGGAGAAGATTCAGTGCTTAAAACAATGGACAAAGAGGAATAAATAATTTATGGTTTATGTTTTTAAAACTATTTTTTTAGTTAAAAGCATTACAAATTCAGCCATTATCCTTTGCATGCATTGTGACAGAGGCTTAGAGCATAGCAAAACACATCCAGCAGAAAATAATGCTCTGAAAGCTATGTAAGACTTAAGTGTTTTAGTATTAAGGAGGAAAGTGGTTGAACTGTGAAAAGAAAATAAGCAAGTGCACAGAGTATAAGATTAGTCATTACAGCTTATGTTAATTCCTAGTGAAAGCCCAATTCACTGCAAGAAACAACTGACAAACTTAGGTTTTTTAAATGAATTTTTGCCTGAGACTTGGCCTGCAGAATGTGCTCTTGTACCGGGTCACTGTGTGCGTATGACATGCCTGCTACGCAGAGCAACCGGGCATGACACTCAGGCATGGAGCACAGCAGGGGCAGTATCTGGGTGAGTATGCAGATGCATGCAAAAATCTCATTTGGGTATAAGAAACATTCTCTCAGCCCATGTAAAACAAGACTTCTGTTCTACTACTGAATAGTATACATGCCTTTACCTGCATTTCCATAGGGAATAATGTAATAGGCTGACCAGAAGACAACTGTCTGAGCAACCCACTACCCTCATGACAGAGAAGCAGGGACAGAGGTAAACATGTAATTTACTTGTGCTTTATGCCATTACATATACCTTCAGAGGCTCTTTGCCCTTCATGATACATCAGTTCCTTCAGGGGATTATTTATGTCCCTTACCCTGTAACCTCTGGTGGTGTGGATGGAGCACTGGGCCTGGCATCAAGTGACTCAGTTTTGGTTTGACTAAATCATTCATCTGCTCTATGGGTCTGATCCAGCTGGCATCCTTATCTGACCTAGTTCTCTATTGGCATAATCACAATATAGACACTTGTTTGTTCCGTGAGACACTTGGTGATGGGAAGGACTGTAGAAGGAAATGTCAGTTTATAACAATATGCTGCAGTCTCAGGCACGGCTGTCCTGCCAAATGAAATGCTCAGCACTTATAAAGCTCTGTGAAAAGTTAGAGCATTTGGTAACCACCTGCCATATTTTGGTGGAGTGGCTGAACATTGCCCTCCCTGTGAGCTAAAGCTCTGGTTAACAGCCTTGCTTTCAGATGCACTCACTGATTGTCCCATCAGCTTTTCAGTTCAGGTCCCCAATCAGTCAGAAGGTGCTTTAACAGAACTGCCTGAGACAGTGCTGGTCTGAGTGCCTTTGCTGAATGCAAAAGCTGGAGAATTAGAAATAAAGATGTGAATGTATTTAAGCATGCCTGTTCTCTCTGACTGCAAGTGCACAGGAAATGGGCAGCTCAGGAGTGAAGATAAGGAGGGGTAGGAGGTTTTGCAGATGGGTAAATGAGCCTTAGCCAAGATGTAGCAATCCTGAAGTTTGTTGGTTCTTTTTTTTCCCCAGAGGTGTGATTCCTTAGAAGATTTCTGTCTGCTGTTCTGAGAGGCAGTGCATAAACTGCTCAGAGCTGTTTGGAGAGGAGAAATATTTTAGGGGCATTTGCTGAGCTGGAAATGTTTGAGCACCCTGAAGTTAATATAAACTGTCTTTTTTTTCTGATTGCTTCAAGAACAAGAGGAAGGTGAATTAACTCCATCTCTCAAATCCCAGTCCAGTGCACTAACCATTATTCCTTCTCAGTGTGCTCAGCTTGCTACTTGGTATGACATTTGCACCAGAAAATGGAGCAAGTCTGCTCTCTTCAGAGTCTGTGGCTTGAATGTAACCCTGTAACTTACCCTGGTGACAACAGTTGGTTCCTTTTATTAGTTTTTTCTGTACAGCCCTTTGAGACATCTCACTGATACAGAAAGGAATGCTCCTAGGAGCCTTAGAAAGGGCTGAAAAATTAAGGTTCAAGATAATAAGATGTCTTGTAAAGCGCAGATGGAGGTCACTCCTGGGATGGCTGACACATGTATGCATTTTAATTTGCAAATGTCTGTGCTTGTCCCTCTCCCTGAAGGTGAGATTTCCCCTTTCTCATCTTCAAAGCAAAATTCATAACTGTTAAGGAAAAAAGAAGTCAGCCAAGAATCTGTTCTCAGCGAGCATAACCAAGATGAGTGATGAGTGTAAAAGCTTGCAGGTTCCTGATTGATGTTTCTCTAAAATGAGATGAATCAGGGCACACCATGCACATACCCTTGTCCCAGCTGCAGTGCATCCTGCTAGCACAAGGGAGCCACACAGCCACCTTTCCACCAGCCTTTCCCAAGCCTGGACCTGAGGTGGAGGAGGGGGAATTCCTGTTCCCTGTCTCTCCATTAAGCACTTTAATATGTGGCTGGGAACTAAATCATGGTTATCCACTCCCTGAATGAGTGGGATACTGAAAAATGCTGAAGAATTGGCCTAGTTTGGCACAGCTCCAGATATCCCACCAAAGCTCTGTGCCTGTCCTTTGTCTTGCTGGGAGCCATTATGGGCAAGTGCAGCACCTGAAATCTGCTGAATGCCTTACAGAGATCAAAGCTGGCTATCTATCCCTCAAGGCACAAATCTCTTCTGAGGAAACCATGTTTAGTAGAATAATGTTTGTTTGCTGGTTTTTTTAATGAGATTATGCATAAAACATTTGAAATTTATATATGTTACTGATGAAACTTTGATGAAAACTGAAATCATACCAAGATCAATCTAATAGTATTTTCTTTGAAGTTTCACATATATTTCTTGGATCCAGTGAGAGACAACCATACCCATTCAGCTGTACAGTGTAAAATACTCACTCAGCATCTCACTCAGCTATTTGCTTTCCTGTAGACATGGCAAGAACTTTAGAAGCTGCTATGAGAAGAAACACTTCTCTAAAGAGGAACTTTCTGAGTGATACTGAGCTGGTTTTAGAAGGAATTTCTGTACTAGTGGCTGGTTATCTTTCAAGTTAGTTTTGTGGCAGGAAGGGAAGGTAAGGTGCCCTGGAGGTTCTTCCTGCAAACTTTCTGTGTTGTTCCAAGGGCTAGTTGAGACTGGAGTCCCTGTTTCTGTTTCTGGAGAGTTTTACAGGGCATAGTCCAGCTCATTTTGTGCTGCTTTAGGCCCAGCTTAGCAGAGGTGCATGCTCCCTGCTCAGGAATAGCTCAGGGAGACACTGCTCTGGAGGCAATGCAAGAGGGTCAGAGTGGGACAGGATACCGTGGTGGAAGCTTTTTTGTGGTGCAATGAGAGCTGCTTATGAATGTTCATTCCCTCTTTGGTGTTCAGGAGCTGTGGCTCCCCAGGAGGCTGAGGAAGGGACTTTTTGGCCTCCTTTCTGCCTGTCATAGCTATCTGGAGCTAGCCAGACCCTGTCAGATGTCTGTGCATTCAGGGCTGGGTACTGCCCAGTGCTGAGCACACCCAACCTTCTCACCCCCCCAGGCTCAGGGCAGACTGGATTGCCTGGGTCTGTTTGCACCTAGAGGAGTACAGGTGATGAGCAAAATTCATACCTGCCTCAGGCAGGTAGTATCTGTACAACAAAAATATGAATTCTCCATATCAGTGTGTTCAGGTAATGCAAAGTGCTTTTGCAGGAATCTTTAGAATGAAAGGACACATTTCTTGTGCATGGGATTTCACTATTTTAACCTGGGAGGAGTTTGTTTTTCACTTAGTTTTGGGGTCAGACTCATTCCTGGTTTGGACTTAGAAGTCCTTTTCTGCAGGGACAGAAAACCCCACATATGTTTCAAAGGAATTTTTCAAAAGCAGTGGGATTTGTATCTGAGTAGGGAATGAAGGACTGGGTATTAAATGGGATATTTTAGAGAAAATTATATCTTAAAGCAAATGAACACATCTGCAGTCCACTCAAACTTATGAATGGTGATAATGCATGTCAACGTCAAATTCCTGAGCCAATCACGTAAAGAAATCCCCCTACTGAGCTGTTCATGAAGCTTAGGAGAACTGAACTGTTAATCCAATGTGTCTTTGTTTTGTTTATGTTTGATATTAATGCCTTTTAAGAGCAGACAATTTATAAAGCAATAAAATATGCTTTACAATTGTAATTTATTCCAACCTCAAATAAAACGTTGCATTTACTTTGAGTTTACAGTATTCCTTATGAGTCATTCACAAAGCAGTCAGGACCTGCCTGCTTGTGCTCTGGGAGTCCTTTCCCCAACCCTTGTTTCTGTGATGGGGCAGGAAAGCTCGGGGTGGATGCTGTGTTTTTTCAAGTTTAAACAAGTATTTCATTCCTAGGTCAGGCTGGCGTCAAAGGCTGCTGTGAGGTTTCTCATCTTTCATGCCATCCACTTCAATGTGTACCTGATTGATAACAGGAAGGTGACAAGAGCTGCCACCCCTTGCTGGGGCCTTCTGCCAGGGGAACTACACCAAGCAGTGAGCCAGAGGACTGTGTCAGCAGTACCACATGGGGTGCCTCAGCAGCATCACTCCCTAAGTTGTTAGGGTTTTTGTAAGATACAGTTATGCATAGAGCATCAGTGCCACAATAATCAACAAGCAAGAGCTCACAATGGCTTAGCAGAGGAGTGAGTTTTTTCTTAAGGGAGTTTGAGGGCAATGGTTGGCTCCTTAGCAGCCTTGACACAGAGCTGCCTTGTGTCCAGCCCCTTTCCAGCTGTGTGGCAGGGGATGGTGAGTACAGGATGTGTGTGGTACAGATCCTGGGTTATTCAGTTGCAGAGCCATTGGAGATGGTGGTCACTTGAGAACTAGAGTCTTATGGATGACTGGAGTCTGGTCCCCCGTGCCTCCCTTGCAGCTACTGCACCCACTCAGTGGGAGAGCACTGGCAGAGTGA
The DNA here is from genome assembly GCA_013401135.1 of Cettia cetti. NCBI lineage: Eukaryota > Metazoa > Chordata > Aves > Passeriformes > Sylviidae > Cettia > Cettia cetti. The sequence goes on along the minus strand of VZUI01066988.1, from coordinate 10,720 downwards.
AGTCCAGGACATAAGCAATGAGAAATTAATTTTTGCAGGTCTCTGGGTGGGCTGTAGGACCAGGCTGGGGCTCACACATCAAACCAGGTGTCACAGCAGTGGAGAAGGTGAGCTGAAAGCTGAGGTTGCACTTCAGTTTCACCTTTTTTTACAAGAAACGCTTTGGTGTCCACTCCTTGCAGTGCATTCCTGCTTTCTGATCAGGAGGCCTGATGCCATGGGTTTGATGGGAAGTGCCAAAGTCCCGAGCCTCTGCCCAAGGGTTAGGTATTCCCAGAAGAGAGGTAACAGCAAGACTTGCATCATGGGGGCTAAAAGGACTCAGGAAATATTCAGAGCAAAGGTGTTCAAAAATTTCCCACAGGAGAAATTTTCTATTAGGTGGGGAATATCTGGAAGATCTTAACACTGTCTCTTATTTCTGATTATAGCTCATTCTGTTGCACGTGCTTTATATTTTTTAATTTGGTGTCTTTGGCCTAATGTGATACTATCTCTGAGAGGGTCACAGTGACTTTTCAAAAATGCTCTACTGACTCAATGCAAGTCTGATGTGTCTGAACAATCTGGTTTTAAACAGGTAATTAAGAAAGGGAGAATGAGATTGTGATGGTGGCTGATGCAGGGCTGAGGAGCCAACTGGGTCCTGGGGCTGGGCTCCCTGTGAGACACCGGGCTGGGACACCAGGCTGGGATAGGCTCTGGGAAAAAACAGTCCAGGAGAGCCCATGGAAGGAGCCAGATGTTAGAAAAAGAGAATAATGAAACCTGTCTTGGAAATAAAGTAATTGTGCAATAGTACATTAGTTTTCTTGTCATCAAACATACAAAGACAAGCTGTCTCTGACATAGCATTTCTAAGATAACACAAAAACCCAAACCCACTCATTTATTAATCAACTCTAGCATGAAAAAAAACACCCCAAACCTGTCATAAAAGTTATTTAGATTTAAGTGTCTTTGAAAGAGAGTTCATATTTGCTGGATTTCAGAGTTTCATTTCATATAGATCAGATAATGCTTTCCATAAAGACATGAGTCTCTGGGAAATAGAAATTATTGTTACCTTATATTATATGATATTGAAACAAACCCAATGTATTTAATATTTAAAGCAACACAGAAAATTGCATTCAGTAATCCAATATTCTTGTTCTCAGTTAAAATGTTCTTCAATTGTAGCCACAGTGTGCTATAAATACATCAAGTTTATGAGATACTTCCTTGTCAGTTGGTATTTGCTGTGCTGTGTGTTTGCAGTTTGGAGATCTCTATCTTTATTACATGGGTTGCACTAAGTCTTCCTTCCCACCCTTTTGTCCCACCTTCTGTCCCCACTGGGATGGATGCAGCACTGAGACATCCGGGGCCGGTGCCTTTGATGGCAAGTGCCTGAAGAGAGGGAGTGAGGAGGTGGGTCCTGTCTAATACCTCTGCTCTTGTTACAGATCCAAACACTTTGAGGAAAGGTCTCAAGGAGTAATGTGCACAACTAGAACACAGCAGCTGGCAAGGTACTAATGCAAGGAACTAAGGTGCAGCAACTGGTAGTGGTAAAGCTGGGTTCTGCTAGATGTACACCCACAACAACAGCACATTCCTGCACTGAGCAAACACTTCCCTGTCGCCCTGTTTTTCAGCCTTCTGATTTTGCATTCTTGTAGTGGAGTTTCTCACAGATTTTCATGTAAACAAAGCAATGTTTCTGTAACTGTCTATATTGTTTACATTCTTTTCTTTAGGAGGGACGATTGATGGACATTTTCACAGACCAGTAGAATTGAAGAGATTGAACCTCAGTCTTCCAGTGTGGTCTCATTTCTGTGAATCTATATAAAATCTATATAAACTGAAAGGAAAATTAAACTTCCTCTTTTTTTTCCCCGCTCTGACTCTGCTGTGGTGTCTGCATCTTTTTTGTGATGGTAGTGCATCACTTCCCAGCATCACTTTATACCTGCCAAGCTTGGTTGATTTAAAACTTACACAGCTCATACTTGTGAAAAAACAAAGAATACTTTTTTAATCCTAGCCCACAGTTTTCATCAGAAGTGCACAATTGCCTTTTATAGTGTCCTTTGGAGTATTTCTAGGTAACCCATATAATCTGTTCTTAAATAACATGCTTTGTCTGAGCTCTGCTATTCAGCCAAAATCCCTTTATAAGCAGTGTGAAATGGCAGCCACAGAAGCAAAATTCTGAAAATCCCCATATCCTTGCTAGTGCAAAATGAGCATACAGGGAGGTGCTGTTGAGTCTCTTGCTGGCCTATTTTTATACTGTAATCATGTTACAGAGAATTCAACTCCTGTCTAATCGCTAATGTTCCCTTATGTATGTGCCATGTGGCTCATTGCTGAGCATCAGAAGATGAGGACTGTTTATTAGACTCTTGCTTAAATTATTATGGGTGAAAAAAAGAGTGATTAATGTATTTCATGCCAAGATGAAAGTGGAGGCAAAGTAATCCGGCCTGGGAATATGACTGCACTTCCTTTGTAAGGACTTCTTTCGAGGGACTTCTGAAGGGAGGTTCAATGCCTCTTTCAAGTTCAAGTTATGGGCTGCAAACTGCTTTTGTCTGGCAGAGGATTTAATAACAACTGGGGGGGGGGGGGGAACCACACCAAAAAAAGAACCCCTCCCCTCTCAAAAAAACCCCAAATCTCCCCCAAAACAGTGGCAACATCAGTTTAAAAGGTCTTTAAAAGTATCTGTTTCTAAAAATTGAGCCTGATAGATGTTCCCTTAATTGATCTGATCTGGCAGTATCAATTTCCTGAGACCATCTCCCCTGCCCTGACACTGGGCAAGGACAGAGCTGTACTGGGGAGAGCTAAGCCACCATCCAGGTGCTCCTCTGCCTCTCTGAGTGCCTCTGGTAAACAGGAGCTTAGTGCACAGGCATGGGCCCCAACCTTTCCATCTCTTTCCCCTCCAAAAAAGAATTATTTCCTAAAAAAATCTTCTCACTCTCTTGACTTTCACTCCTCTTTTGCCTGTCCAAATTTCCAGGGGAGTTTGGAGTTCTCAGGGGCACCTTAAAGACAAACCAGATGGGCCCAAAGCATGTTCTTACCTAAGACATAGTTTAGGGCTGTATCACTAAATACCTGCCTAGTCTGCTGTGAGTGTAAGGCCATGTTCAAAGCATTTTGGTTCAGTTTGTTTAATGCTGTGCTTGAAGATGTGTGTTTACTTTGCTAATTCAGAGCCTTATGCTCCTGCAAGAGACATAAATGAGATGCAGAAGCTGGAAGCAGACAAATTCAGACTCTAATGAAGCCAGGACAGGTTTTACTTCTGATGGGTGCTGGGGTACTCCAGCAGAAAGTGCCTGTTTGGCACAGGGTGTTTCTTGATGGCATCTATGGCTTGTGTCAAGTGGTGCCAAACCAGTCCCTCCTGGCCAGCAGGAAAGTGGGAAATCCCATGCTGCTGGAGTCAAGAGGGCTGCAACACCCTGTGCTTTCATGGACAACACAGTCACCCTGCTGAGCTCTGCTGCACAGAAGAGCTACTGTAAGCTTGGGAGGAAAGCACTGAAGACCTGGAGCCATGAAGGTCGAGTCTATCCAGCTCTTTTCCTGCATTTGTTGGGAGCAAGTACAGACAGACCTGAGTTGCCCTGCCCCAGCACTCATGGAAGCACATTTAGTCAGCATTGCCCACCCTGAAAGGCACTCACTTCTTCCCTCAGGAGCTGCCCTGCATTACCTAGTGCCAGGCAGAACACGATGCTGGGCTGCAGGAAATGCAGTGCTGGGCTGCCTCCAGATGAGAGCAGGCTCCTGGAACACCAGCCCAGAGCATGGCCAGCAGACCTCTGCTGTCTGCACCCACCTGCCCAAACAGGTTTTAGACTGGCTATAATCTATCTGGGCTTGTGCTTTAATCCTATCTGACTGTTCACAATCTTTTCAAGGGGTTTTTTTGATTTCTTGTGGGTAGAGGAAGAAGAGGCACAGCTGCACATTCTCAGGAAGAATGAGGCATGTGTGAGCAGAAACCATTTGCTTTGTTGCCCTTGAAAACAAGTCCTCACCCACAGTGGCTCAGGTAAGAACTTTGCTGCATGCCATGGAGAGCTTTCAGGCTGAGAGTTTCTCCAGGAATGCACTCCATGAGCATTCAGGAATACTCCAGACATGGGAGAGCTCTTCATCTTCTATCTTGTTTCTTTAACTCAATCAGATGGTCCTGCAGCTGACTGAGCACCAGATTCAGGCACAAATACACAAGCTTTTGTGTATTGTCTCTTTTGTTTTAGAAGCTCGGGTTTCCTGTTCCACGTGTAATGCTAAGCCTCAGGAATGCTGTTTTAGAAAGTTAGAACTCCGCTCTTGTGGGCTTCTGGCAGGAACAAAAGATGATGCTGAGTTGAATACCATGCTGAGCAGTGGAGCCAAATTTGTTGCTGGTGAAACACAGATCATGTCAGGGAAACTAAACAAAGCAAGTGTATAAACCATAAAGCTTAGTCATCACTCAGCTGTTCTGAAAAGGTTTCCTTAATGACACTGATTAGATTACTAGAGAGGAACTTGAAAGAACCCATGTTACTGCTGAGTTTGCAGACTCCTATCAGCAGAGCATTGCCAAGGTTTGCTCCCAATCCAGGCTTGCTTCCTTTACAGTAATTTCCTGTAAAGATTATTGATAGTGAGTTAGTTCCAGTGGTGACATATGCAACTCCTTTTGCCATTAGTGGGCTAAAAAATTGTCATTACTTTCAAGCATAACACATAAAATAGTGACTGTATTCATGGCCCTTAACATTGTGAAGGCACTTAACGGTTTTGTTTTATAAGAATATAGTTTTAAGGTGCTTAGTTGCTCCTGGAAGTGACTGACTATGTAATACACTGCATATTTAATTGGTGAGATTTGAAGTCAAAATTATACACAAATCCTAAATTCCTTCCAAAATTCTTTCCCCCACTGTTTGCACACTACATTACTTAATTGGAGCAGCACTGGCTCAGTAATCACGGCATTTCCCAAGAGTTTAATGACTTTATCTCATCCAGGCTGACATTTTCCTAGCTGAATACACATCTGCCATACTTAGGAAGCCTGCAGTGAGGATGATGTAAGCTTTGCAGGTGCAAATCAAAGATGAATTGAATTTGGCCTTTAGTTCCTTGTTTAGTAGGACTGACATGACTGATAAGATGAGGGGGGAAAATTGGGAAAAAAAATGAAACAGATCTAAGTTTCCTTTCAGTCAATTCCAGCACTCCAACACACTCCAAGTGCTCTCTGCTTCTACAGAAACCAGCTGTAGTAGGCTGGGAAGAACTCTCATGTTGCCTAGGGCATAGCTTTGATCAAACAACTTCAGCTTGTCTCTCACAAAGCTTTCCTAATGCACCTGATATGGGATCCTGCCTGAGATAATGAATCATGCTGCATTTAAAAGAAAGTAAAGGATTAATGTCAGACTCTGCCTCTAATCCAAACCAGTGCCTTGATCATTCCTCCAGTCTGCAGAGTGGTGGGACAGCAACAGTCCCGGGCATCAGCTCGTGGGCTGAGCACCCATGAATGTAGGTCACTGCCATCTGAGAGGCAGAATCAGTATTTCAGGGTGCATTGCTCCCTCTAGCTTATGAGTTTAATGGAAGAGGTAGGAGAACTAAAATTAATTTTTAAACAGCCTGACTGGAGGGCAAAATCATCTTAATTAAATCTCATACACTCTTCCTCTGATCCAGCAGGCAGATGGTGTGTCCCTCCTGCACTTTGAAGAGGTTAGCCCGAAAAAGCTTCCAGAGAGAGCAGATCTGAGACTGTCAGAGCTCCCTTCCAGACAAGTTTCCACTTCAGAGATCACAGACGCTGTCTGTCTGTTGACAGACCACAGAGTTTGGAGACAAGAGACAGAGGGACATGTTCCTGACACTGTATTCCGGGGTGAAATAAGGGGAGGTCATGTATTTTGGAAATTGTAAATTTTGGAATTTTAGAGTTTTTCCTCTTGTACTTGTGCTTCTGCTTATTCAGTGAGTTTTGAGCACAACTGTTTACACCCTGGTATGTCTTTCTCAAGTGGAGGTGCTGGTGAAGGTGCCAGAACAGGGAGCTGCCACACAGCACAGGCAGTACCAGGCAGTACCTACCCAGCACGCACGCCCATGGCACTGTTTTGCATTTGGCCTCGCCTGTGATTCATATTTTCAGGCTTTATTCTATGGCTGTGAAACTAAAAACAAGTTCCCTTTTATTTATTAAAAAATAAGTGTATATTTCTCCTTTATTTACCTCCACAGAACTGGAATTCCCAGAGCAGGGTGAAACCCACCTCTTAGGAGATTTGTGATTAAAAGGGTGAGAATTTGCTTTGTTGAGAAAACAGGTTAGTTCCTCTGATCTATTCCAGCTTAAGCATTTGTGTTGCTTTGGAAGCAGAGCTGTCAGCCTGGCTTCCCCAAACACCATGCCCTTCTGGCCCCAGTGAAGGAGTGGGGCTGAGGCCAGCAGCAATCCCAGAGTGTCCTGCAGGGCTCCTGGACAAGGACACCTTCCAGTGCTCTGCCTAAGGCCCTGTTCTGCTCTGGGGGAAGTGAGTGGGGAAGGAGGAAACATTACTCCAATCTCATACTGATGGGTGAGGTTAAAGGCTCGAGGCTGCAAGGGCAGCTGCACTTCAGTGGAGCAAAAAGCCAGCAGTGCGGTGGAGGAAAGGGAAGGCTGGGGAAGAGGGAAGCCAGGGAATGCTTCCCCTCTGGGGGCAGTAGAACTTTCTTTTGAAGACTAGAAGCAGGGCATCTTTGAAGTCTGTTTCAAACTGAGTGCATAAGAGCTCTGAGGGTGTTCACATAACAGAAATGCCTGGCAGTAGTTCCAGGGATTGTGCAAGGGTTGCCATGAAGTCAACCAAGAATGAGATAAAGGAGCCACTCCCCAGCCAGAGCAGTGGGGTGGGACTGGTAGCCAGGGACCCATCCCTCACCATCTGACAGGGTTAGGTGGGGCAGCTGGAAAACCACTCTTTCCACGGCAGAGAGCCCTCATTCCCACTCGAAAAGAGCCTGCTGACAGCCAGGGGAGTTGCTACCCACCTTTAGTGAATCATTAGAGCGGGGCTCCCTTCAACCCCTTCAGCCAGAATCGTATGCGCCAAAGAAAATTTTAATGCTTCTTTTTTAACCCATTTGTAGAACTTCTCTGAACCCCTTATGTCCTTATGGGACACCCAGATGCCTTTGGGAACCTCTGGCCACCTCCAGCCATGACCATGGCAATGCCTTTCTGGCATGCTATGGTTTCTCCCTCTGAACACCAGCACGTCCAGCATCCTCCTGTCATGCAGGAAGACACTCGTCCCAGGCCCCCACTGGGTCCAATGGTAAACACAATGAGTGTGTGGGGCACAGGGACAGACTGCAAGGGCCACCTAGTGCTTTGTGTGTGGCATGTGCTGACACGGGTACCCACAGCAGCCAGCTCCTCTTCTCCCAGAGGAGGGGAATCCAGAGTAGGAGAACAGCTGAACTGGTGACTCTTGTGTGGGTGGGACAGAAAGCAGTGCATGAAGGCTGTTGGTGGATTGCCAACCAGCCCACATAGATGTGAAATTACTCTTTATTTCCATTGTAATCAAGATTTATGAGAGCTATTGATGCGCCTCATGCGGATGTAGCCCCACTCAATGTTGCCAGCACAGACTTACACCCATGCATATATTTAGGCATGTGTCCTGGTGATTATCAGTTGTGTCCTGAACATGATGGCAAGATTGGAATGTTTCTAACCTGCTTCCTGGGAAATATGTGGGCAAAGTTTCATGGTGCTTTTTCCTTTTCTGCACAGTTCTTCCTCTGCATCCAGTAGATGCTGCCTTGGTGTGACTGTCATGGCAAGCCACATGTATTGTGTAAATAAATGTGGAAAATAGGTTTTTCTTATGAGTGCTTCTGCACGTGCCACAAACAGCTGGACCCGCAAGTTACAGAACATGATGAAATGTTTCCCCACCTGTTCTTACCTGGAGATATTTCAGTACCATTTCCCTGGTGATTCAAAACCTGTTTCTTCATGCTTCAAAACTAGGTTCTACGTGCTGAGGATGGCTTGCACAATATTTTTCCAATGCAGAGTTCAAGCACTTCTGATACTTTTGTGAAGAAAAATGGAGCAAGGTTTCATGTTTGATAATGCCACACCTCAAGCAGTTTTTCTTAAAAATAGTGGTATTTTTAGAAAACAAAAAATACTGGATTGTTGTTAATATTTCTGACTTACAAGCCTTAAATAGGTGGCTAATCTGAGTTTTCATATTTTCTTCGTGAATATGAGTGCTGGATACTTTCCTATTAATTTGGAAAGACTTTACTCTTTCATAACTATGAGTGTGCAGGAGTTTGACCTTTAAGAAAAATTCACAGCTTTGAACGACAAGATAACATGACAAGATATAGCCCAACTACAAAATTTTAAAAAATAACTTTGTCTTTATGCCAGATAACAAAACAAAACAGGATTATTTTATTTTTTATTTTATGTGTATACCTTTAAACTGAGTCAAGCTCAAGGAAAATTTCAGTCTTCCCAGAAAAGATTTCACAAGGTTTTATGTGTAACTAAATGGAGGATTGTATTATAGTACATAAATCACAGTATTTTCTACACAAAAACTTGTTGGGTAATAGAAGATAGCTCAGCAGGTGGCTGACGACAGTAACAGGTTAAAGTTCAGATTTATTTCAAAGAACATGACCCACAGGTTAAAAATAAATACTGCAAGTAGTAGTTCAGTTAGAAAATATACAGGAAAGCCTGTATAATTTAGAATGTTTTACTGAGCATTCTGGAGAAATACATGCAGTTACACTGAAGACTGAATGGCAAATTAGATAGTTGTGAATATTGAGTTGTATTATTATGTAGAAGGATTCCGGGCTTATGGACCTTAAGCACAACCCATTGATTTTTCTTGCTGCCTCCTGAATTAGGGTTTAGAGGAAAAAGGCAGCACAAAGGCTTTATGACAAATTCTGTCTTTCTAATAACATGGCTGCACACATTGCTGCCTAGCCAAAGGGAGGCAGGAATTGTCTCTTTAAAGTAGCATTACATCAGTTCCTTTGGTTTTAAATCAAATTCTGATCAAACTATCAGTGGGTCTCGATAGGGTTTGCCAGGTGAATGAGCTGCCACATGTCTGAGTGGTTTAGCTTAATTTAAAAAAAACAGTTTGTAAGCTGTGTGAACATGTACCCACAGTGGACAATTATATAAAAATTTGCCCATAAGGGTAGCTTACTGTAACCCCAGTTATTCACAATGTGGCTTGGACTTTGGCATGTGAAGGGGTTATTTATTGGTAATTGTCATTGGTAATCACATGGCAAAGTACAGGCTACCAGCATCACTCATCTTCTGTACAACCAAGGAGCACATCATCAAGGACACAGGAAAACTTTGGTCTCTTCTGAGTGTCACTGGGGGTTTTGGTCTGAGGGTATCTTGTGACAGGGATGTCATGTGCACGTCACAGGCCTGCATGTACATCATGCACTTCATGCTTGAGCAAAAAGGAAGTGAGTTAGAACTTTTTCCCACAGTTTGTCAAGCAGCAAAGCGTGGTCACTGTTTTACCAGGTAAATAGAGAAAATCAGAGCATAAAGACAGTCTTTGGATCTTCAGTCTAAAAACCTTAACTCCGTGAAAGGGACTAGTGTTGAAATAATCTGTGATACTCTGGGTGCTTCTTTGTGTCCTGCCCCCATCTGCCACCTGAGCTAACCACCGTTCAGGTAGCAGGTTGGGTTTGTTGCATTTTACTTTGTCAGTGAGGAGTATGGAATGTACCCATAACAAGTTCCCAGAAAAAAATTCTGAATTGCTGCTGTATCGACCTAACTGAGGAATTAGACCAAGCAGGTCTACACTGAAAAAAGTTAATAAGAATAATAAATATCGACAAATATTCCCTATGTATTTGTCCTGTGCCTATAATGATAATCAGTTGCCTCTTCTTTTGCCTGGAGTGGCAGAACTGATTTTCAGGCAGGTGAGCTCCATCTATCCATGTGCTTGTCTGACAATGATTTGCTCTTCTCTTTAGTTTTTCATAGTTTTTTAAATCATCTTGCATGTTGAAGCCTTCAGGGCACCTTCATGAAAGGCTTCTGTAACAGAATGAGTTACAGTGGTATCAAGTTAATGCTGTAACAAGAGTTATCAAGAGGGATTACGGAGCTGGGAGAGTGAGAAACTCTAGGGAGCAGTTATTTTTTCATCAACACTCCTGGTCAAAGGGAAGGGGTTTCAAAGGGCCAGTCATACCTGATGATTCAACAAATGGTTACAGAACTGGGGCCACAGCCAGGGATTGGCTGCTTAGACCACAAGTCCCACTTTGAGAAACCTAGACTACTGATGGGGTGCATCTGCCAGAGAAAGGGAAGAGTATCTTTGGTCAAGGTCTTGCCCAGCTGGTGAAGAGAGCTTTAAAGTAAAGGTGCCAGGGGAGGGAAACCTCAGTCCTTTCCAGTCCTACCAGTTTGATGCCAAGGAAAGCAAGAGATGCCCAGACACTGAAGTGGATTCACAGCTCAGCAGGAGAGCACCAGAAGGGCAGTGCAAAAGAATTCCATTCACTCCAGCCAGAGAGTTGGTTTCTCTGGGGACCCAACTGCACGGCCCCTGTGCAAGGGCACCCGGCAGGGGGGGTAAACAGGAGGAGGCAGAGACGTGCACACACCTGCAGG